>OZ023332.1:45676354-45685615 GCA_964007535.1 Brachyptera risi
ACTGCTTTCTAGATTCAAGAGTTGACCAACAATGTAGTATTTTTCATATGCGTCTAGGTGTGTAGAATACCAGAGTCAATGAAGTGGCAAGAGTAGAACTTCTTTAACGACTTTTATAGCTTATTCAGATATCAAGGTGTTTAGAATACCAAAGTCGATAAAGTAGCAGGGGGAAAACTGCTTCAAGGACTTTCATACCTTCTTCAGATATCTCGCTCATCTTACAACGCATATTTCGCGTTTGACTAGTATCAATTCATTTATATTTTCTTGTCTGTATGTTGTGTGTGATTCATAATCTCTTATTTCATCCTTGACTATACATTTGATTCATCCAAAAAAAATCCATTTATATTGCAATCCACTAGGACGATAATTAAAAGAAATAAATGAATGAATAAATGAACCTAACGTTATATACGCTTTGAAACAATCGAACTCTGTATATACACATAATACGCACTGTATTGAGAATAATTGACGAGAAAATATGCGTAAATTTTAATAAAATTCGAATATAGTTTTTGTGATGAAATGAATTGTTTATGAACGCAAATGTACACTATAGAGTTGATACACGAATCAAGTTGAACAAACTAGAGTATCCATATATTGAAATAGAATCAAATTATCCTCTCCGTATATTTAACTACTGCGAAACAATTCGAAGCGATTGCTAATAACATTGTTATTCAGATATTTCCAACAATTCAATTGGTTTGTAGTCATTTTAAAACATGATCTGTAATGTTTGTCCAGGCCGGAAGCTGTATGCACATCATCAGCGTTGTAATTAATTCATTTGCCATGGCTGCAGGCCTCTATTGAGATGTTAGTACATAATTAGAATACGCCTCGCTGGCTTGTGGGGGGAGGGGGGGTTGTGGTGTGAACAGAGGGGGGGGGGGGGGGGAAACACACATTTTTCCCGCTTGCCGAGTGCTTTAATTACACCGATATAAATTATACTCGTGAGAATTCGGGGGTTGGTTGAAATGTGATACAACTAGGAAAACGCGTTATGTGTTTCCGCGTTGATGGATGAGCTGAAACAATATATACACATATCTTTCGATTGGTTATAATATATATATATATATATATATATATATATATATATATATATATATATATATATATATATATATATATATCCACCTTGGGATTCAAACAATTACATCACTGCCCTTCTATTTCCTGATTGATTTCTTTGATAATAGAGAAAACTTTATTTTAAACGTTATCAATTAAATAGTGACACGTGTTGCTCGGATTTAATTGGTATCTTAATAGCTCAATATTTGATATTTTTAAGTATCTTAATAATTAATTGGTATCTTTTGACTCATCAGTAATTTCAAAAAATTTAGTCTTCATACCATGTTGTATCTGTCAATTTTGAATCTTGCACGGTTCAAGTCTTACGATAATTTCCATCTGTGAATCCCTCTAGCGGGAATGTTTCGTCCTAAGAGGGCTGGGGACGCCTTATAAGGGTATGTATGACAGCGCTTTGAAGCGTCAACAATTGAATGAACTGATATCAGGATGTCGGACACGCGGTGATGTGCCCGTCACGTGTGCTGTTCGTAGAGACAATTACTTGTTCAGAAACAAGTGACTGTCAACACTGTGACGTCAGTGTCACGTGACAGAGGTACACTCGCGGACACGTGTGCCAATACTGTATTGTTGTTGAGGTAGTCGCCATGGGGTGAAGCGTTAAAACTTTATTGCTAATAAAACTTGAACAGCGCAAGATATGAAGTTGAAAAATACATCACAAGATGCAGATAATATTTTTCTAAAATACTAATGACTTGGATTGAGAATAATAACAAAGGTGAAAAATTACGGTGATATTATGGTGTAACTAGGAAAACGCTATATACGCGTTGTTGGACGAGCGAAAAGTAATAGTATGTCGACTTCATTGCCAATTTTTTGCCTAAATTCGCCAATTGGGTAACATTTTAGTTATATATGGGTAAAACGGCTTCGAGTGGTACCAATTTAGCACATTTCATGTTTTTTCTTCAAAATGGCTGACCCGATCAGGCTGAGAATTCTCATAAATGTGTATCAAGATGTTATTCAACTTCACAGAAAATTTCAATTTTTTTGAAAATAAAACTTTTTTAATTTTTTTCCGCCGTGTTATTCTAATGGGTATTTTTGAAATTTCTAAAATTCATGAGAAAAAGTTGATATCCGATAATGCCTCAAAACTATACAGATCTAAGTTGGATAAGGAACCATGATGAAAAAGAGTTTGAAATTGATAGCTGTAGCCGTTTGACCTGTGGAGAACCGACAAAAAAACATAAAAAAAAACATAAAAACGAACACCAATTTTGTTCAGTATGTCAAATTGAATCCTCGCTAAAGCTCGTCTAATAAACTAGTTGACGGGGATGGATCAACTGTACTGAAATTCTACTTTCAAACGGCTGTATTGAAAAACCAACTGTGTACTAGAAACCAACCGTCCTTAAAGCAATTGACCCAAACCTATATTTCTCGAGCAACCTGTATAGAAGTGAAAGTGGGAGGTCTGGCTCCTCCCCTACAGAAATGTTCATCCATCATTGAATATGTCATAGATTTTTCAGTAATGGCCCAAGTTAGGTGGATAAAATTTGTGTCAGATAAAATTTCCAAAGGGTAGGAGCCAAGTCTCCCACTTGAACTTCTATACAGGTGGCTTAAGAAGTAGAAGTTGAGGTCAGTTGATTTTGATACAGTGGATTTTTAAGACAGTCGAGTTCCATGACAGTTGGTTTCTAGTTCAGTTGGTACCTTCTGGCCAACTCGGCTGACGGCGAGTGTACCAGCCATGGTGTCGCTCTCTATCGGATCAATCAATGTGAGTGTCAATATCGACACCCACTGGGCGGTGAGTTGTATCTTTTAATTGGGTTTTTGATGAACTAATGGTGCACTTCGGCTGGATGTACTGTCGACAGATACGTGTTTTATACCTGAGAGAGGGAATATGAAATCATATTCATGTTTTTAAATTCAATGGATTTGACAAAAATATGAGATGACATGTTTGTTGAAATAAATATCAAGTTATAGGCCCGTGTATTATCCCATTGGAGATACTATCATGCAATCAAATACAATAACTATTGTATATATAATTATTGATATATAATCATAAGGAGAGGAAAATGAATGAAATAAATAAATGAATGAATATATATATATATATATATATATATAAATATATATATATATATATATATATATATATATATATATATATATATATGTATATATATACATATATATTTATTTATTTATTTAATATGAATATATTATCAATAACACAATATATATATATATATATATATATATATATATATATATGTATATATATATATATATATATATATATATATATTTATTTATTTATATAATATGAATATATTGTCAATAACACAATATGGAAACTTGAAGATATCATCAAAGTTTACTAGACGATTTTTTTTTGTGTTCAGATATTGCTTAATCAATTATTATTTTCTCATCAACAACGAATATTCCACCCGGAGTCACTGTTTCCAAAATGAAGCCAAAGATCAGACGGTAGGATCGTTCGGATCTCAATTCCATATCAATTACTCTAAATTATTTGCATGTATCATCATTTTGTTGTATTATACTTGATTCAAATTCGAAATTTCATTTTTATTGTATCCCAATATAAATACATGACACGTTGACAAAATGTCCACAAAGCCTGATACAGGCTGGACTGTGGTATTACTGTGGATAAACTATAATCACTAATTCGTTGATAAATCATGAATGATGGTTTACTGCCATACTCGATTGTAATGCTATTCATAAGTTATAGGCCTGGAGGCTTATTGTAAAATATATCACTAGTGCACCGATTTCCTCGAAAGAGGGTTGAAGCTATAAACACTACTACTACTACCCGCCTTCAGCAGAGAACAACATACGTAGTGCCACCCTTCATCAATAAATACGGTGAAAGAACGTTAAGTTCAGTTATACCATCTATATTTGATCTGTTGCCACCGAATCTTACTAGTTTATCTACCTATCAAGAAGTAAAGAGAGTACTACAAACTTGACTTATCGATGGGTGATTATGTTTTTCCTTTCCTCAGAGACTCAGAATTTTCTCGAATTGAGTTTATTGTGTTTATTCTTTTTTGTAGTAATCGATAGATTGTTTCCATTCAGAAATTTGAACCAAATGAAAAAAATTCGATTTATTTGTCTAGAATGAACCTTTTTGTTTTCATTTCAGTGTTATGTTACAATTTGAATCACGGGTAATATGTTTAAGTTTGTGTAATATGTGGTACAATGACACATGAAGTTACATCATGTTCACTCCATGTAGTATGTCAATACTTGCCTACAGACAAGTCTCATCAAAGGCTTTCTAGGATATTTAGCAACCTTCGCAATTTTGAAACTGTTTATAATTTGTGCTAAATGTGTGAATAAGAAAATAACTACTACTACTAATACTACTACTACTACTACAACCAGGACCAGAAGTCTACCAGTTCCGAATCTTATTCTATCTTCACATCCGCTCGTCTCCTCTCTTCCTCTAACTACACAGTCATCTCACTATCTCTCTCTTTTCCCACCAACATTCATCTTCCACTTCTTTCCGATAGACACACACACACAGCACACAAAATACGTATTTCCGGTTAACATCTGATTTATACCGGAAAAGCTGTTCTTATTACTTCTTGGAGGGAACATATTGAATACAGTTACAAGTTGCTATTTCACATCATGAAATATTATATATATTTTGCTCACATATTACCAACAGAAGTCAATGTATCCTGCGGCGAAATCCAATAATTGGCATTATTGGATTGATTCGAGAGAGAGAGAGAGAGAGAGAGAGAGAGAGAGAGAGAGATAGAGAGAACTGTTATGATCCAGTTAGGTCGTTGATTAAAATGACTGATACAAAAAACAGCGCACAACTCGATTATTCGATATATATCGATATTTTGATTCCTCGATGATAAAACTTCAGTGATTGTATAAGCTTTATTTGATTTGAAATATATAATAGAACGCAGTTCGTGTTTGAAATGAGTAAATAATGACTGACTGTTTGTTATCCATGTATTATTGTACATGAATGCATGATTCATGATATGTGATCACTCCTAGTTCACTGCTCACAACGCTTTGGGAGCGAATTGTGTGCTGCGAAATTAATTGGAGGTCCAGCTATGGCGATGTACTCAATATATCTGTTTTTGCAAACTTCAGTTCCAATTTGTCTTCAATCGACGACTAGTGATAGGCCTGGCTTATCGGCAGGCCACCTTGATCTATACTCCATGTGGGCATTTAGAGATACTCTGATAGGTAAATGTGAAATTTTCCATATAACAAAGCCCATTCGATTGGATGTTTTGTTTTGTGACGTTTGTGGGCGGGTCAATCACTAGTCGTCAATTGCAGTACTCTACTTGTATTTTAGTATGGAGAAAGTTGCGAATTGATATTTTGTTGATTTACTCTAAATCAAAATTATACCAATGAATTCTGTATTCTTTCCTTTTTTATTTTTTGATATTCATCGTTGATATATATTCAACTACCCTGTGGTGTCATTTTTGTAAGAATGTTTTGAAATCGTTCATTGTAAAATACGATGGACAAATTGGATATATACATATATATATATATATATTGAAACTTTTAAACTTTCACGACTCATTTTATAATAATGATATATATTTGATAGGAAGATTAATTCTCTTGAAAAAGACCATAACATGATGGTTGAAACGTGGAGATATTAAAAATATTTCACAATTTCATACACGACTTTAATCTTCCTATTAAATATATCATTACTATATATATATATATATATATATATATATATATATATATATATATATATATATATATATATATATATATATATATATATATAACTGAGAAAGTGTATTCGTTCAAAATGAAAGATAAACATAACCATTCAATATTATCTTGATGTATTGAATATATATCATGTTTCCATGCATAACTATCATTGAAGCAAGTATTTTTCCCATTCTCTCTGTTATCTTCTCACAGTTCATCACAATGAATACAATGAATACTGATTTTTATAATATATTGTATTTTTATTTTTCTGACTCATCTTATAACATGTACATGTTCAATCAAGATCAATAAATTGAAATGAAATGAAATGAAATGAAATGAAATGAAATGAAATAGCAAGCACACGAGATTCAGTCCACAGTCAGAAGTTTTCCTTCAGCTTCGTAAGACACCAAATCATATTCGACGTTTTCATATTTCCTTCAAACCGAGACATGAATCAATCATCTCTAATCTCTCCCCGCTATTTACATATAAATGCCGCAACTAGTTTAATCTTGGTATGGGGAGGCAGTGGAGAAGAGGTGCAAGAGAAAGTAGATAGATGGGGGGAATTACCGAGAAGTTTGGTATGAGAATGAGCGTGGAAAGAGCAAAACATTGGTGATGAGCAGAGAGAAGAGAAAGACTGAAGAAAAAGTACAGCTGCAAGGTCAAGAACTGGAAGGATTAGAAGAGTTATCATACTTGGGGAGTCTAAGAAATACGGTTATAAGGTATAAGTAATAACAGAGGTGAACAGACTATTTCAAAAATAAAATGAAGCTGTTTTGGTACCAAGATTTTCCGTGGGGTGGAAAGGTACTTATTTATTAGACGAGCTTTAGCGAAGATTCAATTTGACATACTGAGAAAAAATTGATGTTCGTTTTCATGTTTTTTTTTATATATGTTTTTTTGCAGGTTCTCCACAGGTCAAACGGCTATAGCTATCAACTTCAAACTTTTTTTCATAATGGTTCCTCATCTGACTTAAATTTCTATAGTTTTGTGGTATTATCGGGTGGTAACTTCTATTTTTATGAATTTTAGAAATTTCGAAAATACACATTAGAATAACACGGCGGGAAAATTTTATTTTCGAAAAAAATGAAATTTTGTGTGAAGTTGAATTACATCTTGATACACGTTTCTGGAAATTCTCAGCTTGATCGGGTCAGCCATTTCGAAGAAGAACATGAAATGTGCTAAATTGGTACCACTCGAATCAGTTTTTACCTATTTATAACTTAAATGACCCAATTGGCGAATTGAGGCAAAATTTTGAAAAAAAAATCGATATACTATTACTTTCCGCTCGTCCAACAACGCGTATATAGCGTTTTCCTAGTAATGTTTACCACTCGGAGCAGATGCGTAGTCAATGATCTAGAGGGAAGAGAATGAAATGAATTTTGTGAGGAGCGTAGCATGCTCCTCACTCTCGACTCCGTTCTTTTCATTTCATACTTTGTCGATAATGAGCAGTCGAATCTCATTGATCTGCGTGCTTGTGCGCTCTTTTCCCCGTCTTCTTGCGTTCAGACGCGAGGATCGGCCCTCTTGAGCCGGCCCTTGAGGCTCTTGAGCCTGCGTTCAGACGCGAGGATCGGCCCTCTTGAGCCGGCCCTTGAGGCTCTTGAACCTGCGTACAGACGGCCCAGATGTACCAACACGCACGAGAGAAGGCTGTCTACCAACTCGACGTTATTAAGGAGATATTGAAAGCCATTTTGTTATCATTTTCTTTTTTCTTTATTAGATGAGCGATAGCGAGGACTCCATCTCGCTCTTATAGAGCTTTGTTCGTGTGTTTTTTTGTTTGTTTGTTCGTTTGTGGGCACTGCACAGGTTGCATGGGTTGACTGATCGACATGAAACTTTTTTGTGTACACGCAAACTCATCCAACTTGAAACTGTATAGTTTATGGAATGAATCGGTTGAACCGATTTTGAGAAACATAATCTCGGAATTTCTCAAAACCTAATTAGATTAGGCTGAGCAAGAAAATTTGAAAAATAGATTCTCTCCGAAAAAATATTTTCTTCTCTGAATATGTACATATACATGATACACCTTATCATGATTGTGTGTGCAATTCGAATCAGCCGTTCTTAATGAAAAAATTCAAGCGATTGCTGTTATTCATTAAATGTATCATAGAAGTGGAAGCAGAATTATGTTGCCAAGATTCACTGCTTTCTAGATTCGATATCTGCCCAACAATGAAATCTTCTTTATATACGTCAAGATGTGTAGAGTATAAATGTCGATAGATAGCAAGGGTAAGACTACTTTAACGACTTTTATACCTTATTCAGACTGATATCTCGCTCATCTTACAACGCATAGTTGCTTTTTCTTAGTATATGTATATATAAATTTTTTTTATATATATATATATATATATATATATATATATATATATATATATATATATATATATATATATAATGTTTGATAATTGGATGCTGTAAGAATAATCGAATCATTCTTAGTGTGTCTATTTTTTTCAATTCAGCGCTCTGTGATCCCACTTATCGTATTCCAGTGGAATTCAGTTGCGCAGAAATAATGATATCAGTTGTGATGACCTGTTCATATCACATATGTCGACGAATGACATAATTTCGCCAAATGACCGTAGGTAAAACAGCTGTAACAATGTTATTACTGTACATATTTCGGTTTTGCATTAACGCCCGTCGACTACTCCACATAGATCCCTCTCTCTCCCTCCCTCTCTCTCTCTCTCTCTCTCTCTCTCCCTCTCTCTCTCTCTCTCTCTCTCTCTCTCTCTCTCTCTCTCTCTCTCTCTCTCTCTCTCTCTCTCCCTCTCTCCCTCCCTCTCCCTCTCTCTCTCTCTCTCTCTCTCTCTCTCCCTCTCTCTCTGTAGCCTATTCGATTCTTCTCCTGTGGATACAGGCTCGCCTCAATCAATCCGCAAGTGCCGGCGGTTCACTCGATAACGTGCTCAGCTTGCCGAGTGTTCGAACGTCTGTTCTCGTCAATCAATTCGACCGGGATGCCGATGTTTATTAGTGTCTAATGATACTCGTAATAATGTATGTGAGACTCGAACCAGAATTCAAAGTTCTTTTTCTATCTGAATGACACAGCGAACCTTGAGATATTGCGTAGGATTCAGTGGAACTCACTTTTACTGAATACTGGTGGGTATCAAAAATATGTTCTCAATCGGAGAGAAAAATCAAAATAACACCGATTTTTGAACAGGATCTTTTCAAATTGATGATGATTTTTCAATAAATGGAAAATGATCAAAAAAATAAGAATGAAAATTTGAATTAAATAATCATTTTGTCATCATTATATTATCATTCATGCAATAATTATTTGAC
>OZ023332.1:45685815-45728315 GCA_964007535.1 Brachyptera risi
AGCTAATTTATTCGGAAATACGAATAGTAATTATCTACAAAAAACCTCGCGTCTTATACGGGACTTGAACCCAGACCCGACCTGACTACAGTTTCTGAAGTGGTGTCTTGGCTTACTGAGCCACTGGGGTGGCTAGGTTTTCTGGCTGAAAGATGATGCACAAAGACGTCAAAGACAACACAGAAGACAAAGACGAAATGACGAAACTTGGAGCAAGATTGTTGAGGCATGGAATGGAATTTCTCTGCTGTATAGTTATAAGGCAAGACACGTAAAACTACACGTCGAAGAATCGGAATACAAATTGAGTGACAAGACATCCAATACAACGACCTTGTGACGTTCATGATCTCTGCCAGTGAAAAGAAATTTTTTTTTAGAGCAAATTATTCGAAAATTCAAAAAGTTTCATTTCTAAACTAAACAAAAAAAATGCAATGTTTCATTGTTCTATTCACAGTCTTGTTGATTGATCGGACAGTTCATTCTCATATTCAAAACAGTATATGATCTGGATGAAGAAGGCTGTGGTTTTACTTTTGAGAAAAGTTTGAAAAGTTCTTAAACGTTGAGTAACATATCTCGGTAATAGAAAGCTATGATTCGGTAAACATCGGATGTAGAAAATATGAATCTTGGCACAATGATGAAAATTCATTTAACATTCCGTGAGAATTTTATTTCTTCAGATGGATGTTATTTCTTAAATTTTCCCTCACAGCTCAATCTTATGAAGTTCTAACACACTTTTAGATGGCGTTTTTCAAAAATGGTCCAACCGATTTCACCCAAAACTATACAGTTCTAGATTGGATGAATGTGCGTGTATACAGAAAAAGTTTCATGTCGATTGAACAAGTAATGCTCACAACTAAACAAACAAAAAACGAAGAAAAAAAACACTCACAAAGCACCATCACAGTGAGATGGAACACCTATATATCGCTCATCTAATTACCTAAATTGCTATTCAATCATCCAATTCTATTCAAAGAGCAATTACGTTTCTTACGACTAACCTCTCATCAAGTTTATCTACTAGATTACTCCTCCAATTAACTCGCTCAACGTGGAGCGAGTTGAGCTCGTAGTGAACAGACGTTTTCTTGTACTCGCAAGTGTAATTCAGTTCCCAGCTGCCTCGGGCTCGCTGTGCTATACTCGCTGGTTGTTAATACAACAGTGCATCTTGGAGAGAGGCAGCCTCCAGTCTGATAGCACACGGGAGCTATACTCGCTGGTTGTTAATACAACAGTGCATCTTGGAGAGAGGCAGCCTCCGGTCTGATAGCACACGGGAGCTGAGTCGACGGAATGGTGACAAGTCTGGAGTGATATTATATATCATAATTGAGAGGAAAATATTATAATTCATTCAATTACATTTGAGTTGATTGTTTTCATTTTGTGAAGCGCACAATAAATGGTGAAATGCTTACCGTACTTGATCTCTTTGATTACTGATCTCCCATTGAATTGAGTTTAGAAAATGAAGTACGATATAATAATTAGATTATAATAATTTCGAAACCAGAACCGCCTCAAGTTATTTCTTACTTATCTTGACTTATATTCTGAAAATGCTGAATGTCTTTTTCTGACGTTCTCCGGAAAGTTTATTCTCAGCTTCTAAATCCCAATATGACCCAGCAAAAATTACATATAAACTGTCAACAATGTCACATTATTAATGAGTGTCATTGTTAAGAAATGCGCGCGCTTTATTCTGTAACTTGTCACAACTTGCACTGTTTACCGCCGACAGTTCAAAACTTTACCCAACAATAGGCCTGTAATGAGGGCGATTACAAGGCTGTGGGATTCGAAATCACATAAACCTGATGTTGTGTTTAGAAGGCAAACTTTGGTCACTACTCGCTTTAACTAAGCCTAAGCCACCTAGATACCTGACGACATGGGGCTACACATGTTCTACTCGATATAAATCCAGCTCACAGTGGAAACTCTAGAACTGACGTGAATACGTTTCTGAAAGGTTTCACTGTCACGTGTCCTCTCCATAGCGAGAGAGAGAGAGAGAGAGAGATATAAAGAGAGAGAGAGAGAGAGAATGTTCTGACCAAAGGTGAAGAGTTTACTGAATGATTCGCGGACAAAAGGTTTAAATGTATTGATTTCTTTAAATTATTGAAATCGTCGACTTCTGCCGACAGCCGTGTCTGTGTGAACGGAGGTTCAATTGAGAGAAAACAGCCAATCTGGACGAGTATAAATATTCTGTCAGCAATTACAGTGGCTTGAAGGACACAGAGTAATGTCATGTCCATAATAATTAGAACGGATCACAAGGAATCAGAATGAGAATAAAACAGTAGAAAACGATTGTATTCCATATCGATTTCAATCCTATATTTTATACTTATATTCCATGAAAAGATCATCTGATCTATTCATGGAATATCATCTTCCACAGAACTTACATTGTTGAGATCGGGTGGATGATGTATCGATACTGATTTATTATTGTGTGATTTATATAATTTGAACGGTCAAATAATATCATGTGATATATTTCTGATGTATATCAGAGGTGAGATGAATAGAATCAAGAACTATATTTTATAATTTCCGTATCTAAAAATATTGATAAAAAATCAACTAATTTCTATTTTTTCCCAGAAAATTCTCCCATATATTTTTTTCATTATTATTGGGGTTCGACGACGTACTGTAATGATGACTACGATCTATTGGCGTCAAATGAATGATCAATGAGATGATGTGATGATGAGATGAAAGGTTGTTTTATTAGGTGTTTTGGGGTAGTGGGAAGAAGTCGGTCGTGGTTTGTTGTTGAGGAACCATCCCAGTATTAACCTAAGCGACAGAGGAAACCACGAAAAAAAACTGCCAGGATGGTCGACCATGGCGGGAATCGAACCCCGGTCTCCCGAATGACAGTTCAGTGTGTTACCACTCGGCCGCGCGTCTCGTTTATATATATATATATGACCAGGAAACGTTACTCAACGTTAACAAGGCAGAGATATTCGTATCTCGGCAGTAGCTTCACACCGCTTGGCAAACCGGGAAGTTTCCCACATATTAGACATGTATTAGTGATGATATAGTATGCCTTGCTGGGATTTTATCTGTAAATGTCCAATATGGCCGTCGAGATTGTAACGAGCACATGTCGCTATCGGCTGCAGGAGTAACGTATCTCGGTGAGGTAACGTATATCTATGATGAAAGTGAGATAAGATGAGATGAAATGAGATGAAAGAAGATGAGAAGAAGAGTGACAAGTAAATAAAGTCCCAGTGTGACGAATCATCTCGTTAAACCTGGTCTGAGAAGTTTTTCCACTCATGTTTGGTAACCCTTGGCAACCCTAATGATGTCTCGACTCTCCATGCCGACACGAATGTTGCTCGGCGGAGAAGCGAGGTGAAATGACGTCACAAGTAGGCCTATCTGGTTAATCAAGTTGTTCTCAAACTTTCAACTTCAACTCGAAACAACGTGAAATGAAACTCGATCTGCCTTTTGTGACTCGTCAAATAGCTATTGGGGGAAAATGATGGGTAGTTAAAATACTTTATACAAATTCAGAAAGTTTCAACCTCCTTACGACGTATTATTTTCACCTTTTTCACGAAATTTCTTCCAAGAATCGAGAACTAATAATTGGATGTATTCAGCTTTCACGTTTGAATGTTAACAATTCCAAGTCTGTGATCATAATTTGTTCTTGAAAAAGTATTTTTGGATCTATATTTAGGATTGTTGAAAAACATATTTCTCTCATAGCGAAAGTATTCTCTCAAACAAAACTAAATCAGATGAATTCTTGAAATTCTGTATTTCAGGAATTCGTTTCAGTGAATTTAGTGAAGTTCTTGCAACTATTTCCTCCCCATTGTTTCTGTACCTAATCAATGGAACGATTCCGTTTCGTTTCCCTGATCCAGAGCATTCCTCTTCCTTCTCCTCCCGCCTCGCTAACAGGATGGTAACTCCACTCTTAGGAGACATTTCACTGCTTATCGTCGCAACCTCGTTTCACCAGACACTTGCGGTCGCAGACATCGCTGGCTTACAGAACCGTTCGCTTGGAATTGTCTGGATGTCTTAATACACGGGTGGAGGTGCCGAGTCTCGCTTCACACAGCGACTGTAACGTGCTGTAAGGTCAACAAAATCTATCGAGCATTCTTGTTTGATTGGAATAAAATACTGCAATTATACTGTGAACGTAATTACATATGATGATATAATGATTGGTTAATTCGAAACATGTTTATCTTCGCGAATTTATTTTGATGATTTTTTTTTTCAATAATTTGAAGACGTTTGTTTTGAATTATGGTGATAGAATTAGAATCTTGATCAGTAATGATAAAATATTAAAGATGATCAGAATTGTATTTTAAGTTGATTAAGAAAGGGTATTCAAGGTGATATCATGGTTAGTTGATGGTACTCGTTGCCTTGGTTACCAGTCTGGCACTGTTTGCGACAAAGTCATGTTGGGGGGGGGGGGGTAGGGGGGTGGAGTCAGAAAAACAGAGAAACAGCAGCCGCTATTCGTTGGACAGGAAGACGGTTTTCTATTGGTTACAATTCAAATAGAATCGGTTCAGGATGTTGGTTTGGTTGCGCACGCAAGTTGGGTCAATTCGGGTTAGTTCATGTCGATCCAGTTAGCAAGATCAGACTGAATCAGGTTAGCTTGAACTACTACAACAACAACAACAACAGCAAGAACAACAACAACAACAACAACAACAACAATAATAACAACGACAACAACAACAATAAAAACAACGTCCCCATGTGGTGACGAAGACAAGGATGGACCCATGGATAGCACCTAACAACAACAACAACAACAACAATAACAACAACAACAACAACAACAACAACAACAACAACGTCCACACGTGGTGACGAAGACAAGGATGGACCCATGGATAGCACCTAACAACAACAACAACAACAATAACAACAACAACAACAATAACAACGTCCTCATGTGGTGACGACGATACTATGAGTAGCGGCTGTTATTGCATCTCTATACATACAAGCAGTTCTACTCAGAACCGAGTTGACCGAAAACCACTCGCTGTGCATTCGTCTCGTCTTAATTCCCTCTCAGCAAGCTCTTTGATCAACACACGTCACTCGGGCTGGAGTCGTGCGTGGACTGATAAATAACTAAACAAGTCTGGTAATTGAATACACGCCGTGTAAGTCGTGTCGCAGCGTGGTCAATAGTTGATGAGGCCAGAGGTCAGCGAACTTCATATTCATAATGTTGTGAATCGCAATGAGTTCAGATTTACATTTAGAGACTTGTGTTCGGTAATTCAAACACTCGGCGCTGTGCGGACGATAGAGGAACGTCGTTGTCTTACTGAATAACAGCTCGAACACGTGGCAATAACAGAACCTTGTGTCTCATCTCGACCCGGAAACTAGACCATCATCAATAATTATCATATGTATTACCTTATTTTAGTATATACATTCTTTATTATGAAAAAATTTAATTTATTTATGAAAAAAATAGAGACTCTGCCTTACAGAAGGTTGCCCATTAGACACAGAATAATATATATGAAAATGAAAATAACAGATCAATATAAAAAGAGGAAAAAGACAACAAAGTGTTTGTGAAAAAGCAATAGTGTTTGATACAAAAATTAATGATGATATTGGGCTATAGACTAGAAAATTCTATATTGTAATCGATCACTCATCAAGAAAAAAAAGAGGAAAAAAAATTGAATAAAATATTGAAAAAAGATGAAAAAATATTTGAAAAAGTTATTCGAAAAAAAATGCATATAATTTAAAAGACCTAACTAGAAATCATGATCTTGATTTCAGAAATTATAATTGCTTTTTTTTCCTCCAGAGACGATAAGTCGTGACGTAAGCATTACTGATTATGTATAGAGACATGAACAGGATCGAGTGATGTCTACGTCACGAGTCAGTGGAAGGGCCGGGTCCTGGAGGACAAATTGATTCATAATTTCTGACATTGAGATGATGATTTCTAGTTTTCTCTGAAATTGGAAAAAAAATCGTTATGATTCATTGAAATCTAGTTAGAAGTTGGTTTTTTCTGTTTTGATCACATACAGTACAGTCCTGGTGTGAACAATCATTGGTTTTGAATAACGATCCTACCTTTCAACCATTTTTGTATCAATTTTCGATATTATTAGACAGAAAAACAAAAAAATCTAACAATCCTTATGTGAATATCAACCATACTCAGGAGCTAGAATAATCATCTCGTATTTATATTTCATAATTCATCACGCATTAATCTGTGTCCACATTGATGTTCACATCACCACAGCCCGAGTGTCCACAAAGTATTCATTCAGTCCGCTTGTACGCACTTGTTCATTTGTTCATTTGAGGAATTGGTACTGAAATAATGAAGGAAAACACAAAATATAAATTCAGAAATAGTTATAGTAAGAAAGTCAAAATTCAAAATTTCATGAAAGATGTGAAATTTTTATTTATAAATCGGACGGGAAGAGATTGGAATAATTCAAATGATGATGTGTTTTCAGGATTTGAAAAATTAAATTTAAAATTGTTCAAAGCCTTGATACAGCAAGAGAACATTTAGTATCAGCTATGGCTCCCATTAATGATGCCAGTCTTTCTATACGAACAACATATTTAATATTATTTAGTATTAGGATCTTTACCACCAATATATGTATCAACTGCAAAGCAATGTATGATAGATAAATAAGATAAAAATGTTGGAAATATTCCTGATTTTTCCACCAAATGTGCAGCCCCAACGGGTTCCTATGACCACGATCTGCTCTCGGCTTCCCACCCAACACCACACTTCTCGACCAGAAAGCTGTAATTGCCTGAGCACGAGGGGCAATTATTCAAATAACTCTGCATATTGATTTCCCAGTAGCTTCATTTACATGTAACGTCCATTATCAACCAGACAATAATATTTATTGGCGCATGTAGGGCTTGAATGATGATTCTCACTCGTGCCTGATTCCTAGCGTGCTATTGGTTGCACGGGCGTGTGCACGACTTTCACTGGCTTTCACTGGCCATTCCTGAACATTGGAAGTACATTTCACAGATGAACTGTATACTTATGTGAACAAGACACATGGTTAGGTGTCGTCCCATTGTTACACTTCATTAGTGGAGACAAAATTGTCAACTGTATACTTATGTTATCTAAGTATATTTTCTCATTCCTTCGTTTCGTCCAATCAATTTAGGAGCAGGAAGAATAGATTTAGTGATTTTTTTTTTTTTTAAGTTTCATTCATGATAATGTCAATAGTAATAATTCATTAATATTAGATGAGCGTAAGCAAAGATTCCATCTCACTCTTATAGGGCTTTGTGTGTGTTTTTTTTTTTGGGGGGGGGGGGCACTGCACAGGTCGCGGGGGTTAACTGATCGACATGAAACTTTTTTTATACACTCAAACTTATCCAACTTAGAACTGTATAGGTTTTGGGATGAATCGGGGGGACCGATTTTGAGAAATATCATCTCAAAGTTTCTAAAAACACCCATAGGATTAGGTCAAGCAAGAAAAATTGAAAAATAAAATCTCTTCAAATGGAATGAAATTTTCTGTGAATGTGTATACATGAATGATACAAATTATCGTGATTCTGTATCCAATTCTAACTAGCCGTTTTGAAGAAAATAATTTAATCATCTATTTTAATTCATCAAATATTAGTATAGAAATTGAAGCAGATTCAGGTTGCCAAGATTCACTGCTTTCTAGATTCGATATTTGCCCAACAATGAAGTCGTCTTCTTTATTTTTATTGTTTTATTTTATTTTTTTCATTCAGATGACTGTTTACAATAAAGTACCAGTATATGAATAGTCAATATCATAATAAATGTAAAATACACTCAATAATCAAGGTGTGTAGAATACCAGATTCTATAAAGTATAGCAAGAATAAAACTACTTTAACGACTATTATACCTAATCAGATATCTCGCTCATCTTACAACGCTTATGTTGCGTTTGGCTAGTTATTAGTGAACAAAACACATGGTTAAGTGTCGTCCCATTGTTACCCCAATATACTCACTTCATTAGTGGAGACAAATATGTCAACTGTGTATACATGTATATATATATACATTCAGGTTCTAATTCTGAAATATTATTGATGAAAATATCTGGTCTGCCTCTGGTTGATCATGATCACACCCCATAGAGAATGAAGTCAATAAAGTTCACAATAACAAGCTGATGATGAATTGTAAAAACTGAAAAATTGAAATTTCGCTCAGCGTGGGTTCGAATCCCGCATAAGGCAAATGATTTTGTAAGCATACTTTAACTTATCAACGCTTCATAGTTTCATTCTCACCCGCTCATTCGTACCCCCGTCTAACCTAGCTGTTAGTGGGGTCGTCAACCGAATTACAATAAATGTATATATATATATATATATATATATATATATATATATATATATATATATATATATATATATGATTTTTTAAAACTGTTTAAAAATTGCGACCTCCCCCGGGACTTGAACCCGGATCTCCAGATTGCCGGTCTGACGCGCTACCCATTACGCCAGAGAGGAAGATCTTCTTGAACAGTTTTATTTGTTGATATCTTTCGTACAGTCACACATTTCAAGACTTGTGGATCACACCCCAAATTGACAGGAAATTGTACTGCCTGATCGACATCTCCCAGCTATCCCAGCTGTTGGGTCATGTGATTTCAATAGCTTCCTAGTTGACCACCAGTAGGTGTATAGAATAACCTACTGGTGGTCAACTAGGAAGCTATTGAAATCATATATATATATATATATATATATATATATATATATATATATATATATATATATATATATATATATATATATATATATATGAAGTCCTCCTGGCGGGAACTTCTTGCACTATGGAAACTGAGGACGCCTTAAATACTATAGTGTTCATAGAATAGCTCGCATAGAATCTATTTCTAAAGCTGAAACGATGTTTATATGATATAATAACCGGACAATTAGCGTCCGAACAGAGTTGCTATTAGTTGAGTGGGAGTAGTTTATATACTAGAAACTCCGAGAGAAGAAGATTGCGAGCGACCGTCTCCCCTATATCACATCACCAACACACGGGTGGTTCGCTTCTTCGTCTTTCTTGTCTACATTATAGCAAAGTTTGACCAACTCGCATACGAGTCTAGTTAACTGATAACGTAGCTTGTCGGTAACGAAGACAAAGTCCCTGTTTACGAGGCTATTTAATGGAAATGAAGCATATTTACGGTGTTTGATTACGTAATAGATATCACAAAGTTCTACTTTTAATATGATGTCACGGCACATGAGATTCACACAGGTTTAATGAGACGTGGCATGTTCAGTTGTGATGATTAAACTGGCTTTGGTCAAGTTTTGATCTGGTTTTATATCAGATTATTTCTGTTTATGCTTTGGAAATGTTTATGAAAATGGTATATTCCTTTGTGAATGAAAATGATGAATTTTAAACTTGATAATTTATAAACCTCGTAATGAAGCTGCATAACTTTTAATATCGTGGTTTCCGCTTGATTTTCACCACCTGTTTATAGCGTATATTCCCCACTGTAAGTTGACCCTACTAAAGATAATATGTAATGTAAATTAATTTCATTCTCGAACATATCAAGTAGAATACATGATCAATACTTTAGTAGATATAATGAAAGGAATTTCATTCTTCTGAATATTTTGTTTTGATGAAATTTCATGAAATTTTAATACTGTCTGCATTAAAAAAAGAGAGAAATGAATGGATGAATATATATCATCATTATTGAACGTGAATAATAATGGTGTATAGATCGATCTATCTATTGTAGGATGGTATTATGTTCGTTATTTTGTAATTCATAGTTGCCATTGAATTTATCAGTAATGTCTACATTTTACCTATCACCTTCATTGCACAAATCAATATAGAAAATAACCGGAAAAACAGAAAAAGGAATTAAAGAAATTAAAAGAATGGTCAAATGAAAGAGTGAAAAAAAATGTTTTTCGAATAAACAGATGAAATATTCTTGTCTATCCCACAGTCAATTCTTCTTCAAATAATTTTTGGATATCCTGACTGTAAAATCATATAACCAATGTTTAAAAAACTTGTGAATAATTAAAATAAATGACGATACGACATATCTGTGCGTCGGCATTAGCAAAGAGCTCGATGAGGGTTCAAAGAGCTCGATATTCCACTGAAAAGACTCGATAAAACATCCATGTATCGGACAACGCAATCAAGGTCGAATAAATTAGAAAAAAACAATTCTATTGGACATTTCATTAAGTTGAATCTTTATCCAGTCCTGAGGGTTGGCTCTCCGCCAATCAGATTCCCGCAGGATGATCCATGGTCCGTGGAGAGCACAGATTAACCTGGCTGCGGTCGTTTGGCTCGGGTTCGCCTCCGGGACGTTCATCAACACAATATTCAGTCCATTTTATCCACAATTCTATTCATCCATTCTTTCTCTATTGTTTTCAATCACAAACATGATAACTGTTATGAATCACGGCCTTCTCAAAACAAGACCGTTGAAATCCTCTTGCAGTGAACAGTTGAGAAGGCCGTGAACATTTGTTCTTGTATTGTTGTAAAAATGTGAATAGGGTGTTGGCACGTAACAAGCGACAAACAATCGTTACCATAGCAACACAGTGAACTGGTGGACTACCAAACATTCTGATTGGTCAATTCGAACTGCAGGTGAAAATTGTTGTCTCTCTTTCAACAATGAGTGACGTCAGTTGAGAATACCCCATTACTTTTTAGTTTTTGTCAGTCGAATGAAGACATAATATATTTTTGCTCTCCACATTTCTTCTGAGTCTTTCTTGAACATCAGTTTTAAACCTAGAATTTGACAATAACATAAATATTCAGATTATTGAATGAAATAAACGATAGGAAGATGCAATTCAAGCTTTGTGAACTATGAATATTATGGCGTGTGGAATGGAATGAATGATGTAAAGCCCGCGTAAGAACAGAAACTCTTGTGTGCGGGCTGACTAATATGTGTGTAATCAATAATAGAAATCACAGTTGAGAAATGAACAAACGGATAATGTAATACAGAGAGGATAGAAACATTGAAAAAATATATATTGAACATCAATCGTCAATTCAAAGTTTGTATAACCAAATCAAAGTCCTTTCATAATATCTATTAACAGAAAAAGTTTGTATACAGGTTGAATATAGGTTGAATATAGGTTGAATATAGGTTGAATATAGGTTGAATATAGGTTGAATATAGGTTGAATATAGGTTGAATATAGGTTGAATAAAGGTTGAATATAGGTTGAATATAGGTTGAATATAGGTTGAATATAGGTTGAATATAGGTTGAATATAGGTTGAATATAGGTTGAATATAGGTTGAATATAGGTTGAATATAGGTTGAATATAGGTTGAATATAGGTTGAATACAGGTTGAATACAGGTTGAATATAGGTTGAATATAGGTTGAATATAGGTTGCATATAGGTTGAATATAGGTTGAATACAGGTTGAATATAGGTTGAATATAGGTTGACTATAGGTTGAATATAGGTTGAATATAGGTTGAATATAGGTTGTATACAGGTTGAATATAGGTTGAATATAGGTTGAATATAGGTTGAATATAGGTTGAATATAGGTTGAATATAGGTTGAATATAGGTTGAATATAGGTTTAATATAGGTTGAATATAGGTTGAATATAGGTTGAATATAGGTTGAATATAGGTTGAATATAGGTTGAATATAGGTTGAATATAGGTTGAATATAGGTTGAATATAGGTTGAATATAGGTTGAATACAGGTTGAATATAGGTTGAATATAGGTTGAATATAGGTTGAATATAGGTTGAATATAGGTTGAATATAGGTTGAATATAGGTTGAATATAGGTTGAATATAGGTTGAATATAGGTTGAATATAGGTTACATATACAAAAATGACATGCATATCAAGATTATTGGATAGAATGAAATATTTTAGTCAGCTATAAAACTACTAAACTTATACAGCTATATAAGCGAGCACCAATCAAAAACACGGAAATGAAACCTCATTCGCGGAGTTAATGAAATGTAAAATGATGTGCGAACATTTCATATTTCAACATTCTATACTATTTCACTTGAATAAATACCAGACAGTTTTTCTCAATTACTTACTTACATCTCATTTCACATCTCAACTATAGGATTATCATCGTCCATTTTGTTGGAGACGGTTTCACGCATTCTTCCTCATACCCGCTAACTATTGGTTAAATACGACAATCAACATACGTAGCCAAGGCGCGCTATTAACAAGTCTAGTTGGCCTTTATCCGAGAGGTGGTGAAAATAAATGGCATGGGTAACCATGGTGATAAGATGTGGCTGTCGCGATAGATTGATTTGATCAATCTGAAATCTTGTAATGTATCATTATTTGTTGTATTATTTGTTTGATATACTATAATTACTGATTCGTTGATAAATTATAAATGATGGCTTACTGCCATACTCAATTGTAATGCTTTTTATAAGCTATATTGTAAAATATGTACATTGTGTACCGATTTCCTCGAAAGAGGGTTAAATGAATAAACACTACTACTACTACTAAATTCCCTCAGAATTAATGACTATAGCAAAAATATCAAAAGTCAAGACTGAAATCAAATAATGGATTTGTCAGAATTCGTGTTTGACCATAGATTGAAATTTACCAACTCGATTGTACTTAGATAATGTGATTATAAAACATGTCTCAATTTTCTTATTTTACAATTTGCAAACTTCTTATTTTTATAATAATTATATTCAGTATCTAGACGATGTATCATTTTCCATATATTAATTTCCAAGTATTGTAATTCATATGTAAACCCACAGACAAGTCATTTTTGTTCGACTTTGTGGGTTTACGCACAACTTGTAACTTGTTCTATAATATTCATTAAAAAAAATTTTTTTTAAAAAACTACTACTACTAGAATATGTAGAAGCGATGATATAATAATACTCTAATTATTCATTTGACAGAGACTGGCCGGAATGTGAGGAGGCAGAGGGAGTGAGAGGAGACGAGAGGACATGGGAGAGTGAGAGAGAGAGCACTGTTGATGGCAAGTCCAGATGAGAAGTGAAGGGTGAGTGACGAGTACATTATAACTAACGAGACAAATGTTTAGAGAAACCAAACACACTTGGCATTAGCAAACTTATTTTATTCATCATATTTACATACAATTACATGAATATAATTATAGTATCGTGGCTTTTTTTTAGGTTTATTATTTTTCATTATCACAATTCAATCGGTGGAGTTGTTTAGACAGTTTTCCAGATGATTTAAATGAGCTAGACGCTAATTCAAACAAATAATTAATCATCCTCACTAATTATTGTAACATTCCAGCTTCAGCACAGTAATTTCATCCAATGATCATTTGTATTAATTCCATTTCTTTATTACTGCAAACAAATGTTCCATGTGTAAAAACTTGCTGATAACGACAAACCCTGTCCAAACAATACTATCAATGCTAACACGCAGACATTGTTGCTGTTATTGCACGCAACCTGAACTGAATGAAATAACAAAATATGAAAAACTTGATCAAACTAATCTAACCCAAACTAATTTCGATCAACTAACTTAACCAAACAAACAACCCAAACCTATTTAATCCAAGCTTTAACCGATCTGGAATCCACTTCCTCTCCGAGGAACATCCACTTGGTGACACTCTAATCATAAGGCCCAGTATTACCAAGTCCGGTTAGTATTTATCTGAGAGTTGGTGAAAACAAATATCACAGGTAACCATGGTGATAACAAGTTTGAACTGTCAGATAAAAGCTAACTGGCTTGGTAATACCAAGCCTAAGAACAGCAGCGAATATCTAGATGTAAGTGAACTACAGATTTTGGGTGATCATGACTCATTGGCTCGGTAACCAAGGTGATCATTGTAAGATCAATAATCCTCAACTTTTTTTATAACCAACTAAACTGAGCATCTTTATATCACCAAGTATAATCATGATAATAAAAACCATGTTGAATTGAATAGTTTTCTACCAGAAAGTGCATTTGAGCTTCCAAACATTTCCTAACGGAAAGCCCAAGACACGTGGTTTTATACCCAGTCGTATTTTCTGTCCTGTGATTGTTTGAAGAGTATTGTTTGTCATTTGGTTTTCTCATCATTTTCTCTCGAGAAAGTGAAAGCCAAACATTCCCTTTCCACTCGGATGTGTGAGAACTTCGTGCCGACTGTTTTCTCTTCGGACGGGTATTGTTGTCGGCCTATAATACATCGGTCGTACTTCTTTTGTTCTGGGAAACCAGCCAGACTCTCTCGGCTTGGAAGCGTTCGACTCGAAGCTGCTTGCATGGAGCCACGCAAGAACAGCTACTTGTCTGTCGACTGAATGAGTGTCGGTAGAAATAACTATTTCTTCCTGAAATTTGGCGGACCATCGAGACATATGTGTGCCGGTCGTTACAGTATTCGATTCCGCCCACCCGATCCGAGGGTGAAGACATCCGTATTTACATAATCTGGCTGCGAGGATTTGATACTTTTGAAAGATGTGGTTGCGTTCATCTTTATCTTATATGTATATAATTATATACATATATATATATATATATATATATATATATATATATATATATGTATATATTCATATATGTGTGTGTGTGTAAATAAACTTTCGCAAGGTATTAAATTATAATCATCAATATTATTATTTCCGGAGACACTTGTGTTGCTCGTAAAAATCTTTTTTTTTTATTTTTGAAATTTTAGAAATGATTTTCACGAATAAAACAAGTATCTCCGAAAAAATAATCATATAAATGATGACAATATATATATATATATTTTTTTTTTTTTCTGAATATATATATATATATATATTTTTTTTTTTTTTCAAATGTATATACATATATATATATATATATATATAAATATATATATATAAATTTATATATATATATATATATATATATATATATATATATATATATATATATATATATCCATATATATACATATATATATATACTATATATATATATATATATATATATATATATATATATATATATATATATATATATATATATGGATGTATATACGTATTCATGGAGTCAATATCATAATCATTTCGAAAGTAGTTTGTTTGACTTCAAACATCTTCAGAGATGAAGTTTCTATGCAAAATTCACTTCATTATTCAGAAATACGTGTCTCATACATATTTTCGCAATGAAAATATTGATAATGGTGTTTTTTTCCTCTCCCTCGGGATCACTAACGGAGGGAATGATGCATATCTTCCCTCAGGATCCCAGTTGTCGTTCAAAAACCAGCTCCAGGCACGAACTCGCAACTCGCACGAGAAAGAAGTTTAATACGCGTACATAACTTATAGATATGGTGTATTTGAAGAGTCGGGAAGATGAAATGAAGCTTATAAGTTTCTTTGCTCACGCGACTCAACAAACTCCTCGTTTTATTTTCTCCGTGCGGGAAATATGTAGATATTCTCGTGTCTGCGGGAGATGAAGGTTCCGAGCGACCGTCTCTGCGATCACGTAGTATTGGCGCGCGGGTGGTTTGCTTGTCCTGCTCGCGGGAATACAAGGGGGATTAATGTAAGGTTGAAGAACATGGAATATGAGTGAATGAGGGAGTGTAAGGATGTTACTGTAGAATATGTGATGGCTGCTTCCTACTCGTTACCTGAGATGATATTTCATGACGTATTTCCACTATCTCATTGGGCATTCACAGACGCCAATAGATCCATAGATCAGTAGATGAACAGTGTGTCGGTGAATATATAATTAGACGAGCTTTAGCGAGGATTCAATTTGACATACTGAAAAAAAATTGGTGTTCGTTTTTATGTTTTTTTGTCGGTTCTCCACAGGTCAAACGGCCACAGCTTCAAACTTTGTTTCATCATGGTTCCTCATTTGACTCAAATCTGTATAGTTTTGTGGCATTATCGGGTGATGAATTTTATTTTTATGAATCTTAGAAATTTCAAAATTACCCATTAAAATAACACGTCGGAAAAAAAAGAAAATATTTTTATTTTCAAAGGAAATAAAATTTTGCGTGAAGTTGGGTTACATTCTGATACACATGTCTGAAAACTTTCATCTCGATCGGGTGAGCCATTTTAAATAAAAACCATAAAATGTGTTAAATTGGTACCACTCAAAGCAGTTTTTACCCATTTATAACTTGAATGTCACCCAATTAGAGAATGTAGGCAAAAGTTTGGCAAAAAAGTCGACATACTATTACCACACGCTCGTCTAACAACGCATATATGGCGTTTTCCTAGTATTTATAATTATGACTCAGAACCTTGGACTCCATTTGATCCACACCGAGTCACACTACGCACTGAACTGAAGCAACATTGGTGTCGCTGGATGATGATGATGAAATGAGACGTCATTTCATTGAGTGTTTCTGGATAGTGGGAAGGAGTTGGTCGTGGCCTCTTGTTGAGGAACCATCCCAGTATTGATTCATCTTAAATACATAGGGAAACTAAGATGTATCCATGTCAGAATAGTGGGAATCAACCCCCGGTCTCTTGAATGACGGTTCAGTGTGCTAGCCACTCGACCACGATCGAATCGGTGTGGATATCTAGTCATCAACTCTATATAGTCTCCGATGAGAATGAAATAATTTGATGGAATGGTTGAACAAACACAGCTTTATTGTGAATGCGATTCAATGCCCCGAAACGTGGCTCCTCCACCAAAAACCCGGCTCTTCCACCAAAAACTACTTCAATTGTAATTGTATTCTAAGCTTGATTTGCGGTTATTGTTCCGATAGATGCGCAATTGAAACCACTTGTGGTGTCGACTCGTCCCATATCCACGATCTGTGAGCGGTTTGCTGGGTTCTTACCGTTGCCATGGTGATTGAAGTTTGATTCATGTGAATCGGATTGCTGGGTTTGTACCGACAACAATGTGTTGCCAGACATGACACACGGAGACTTCCTCCACGAAGAAGATTCCAGAGTGAACAGTAAATATGCTGCGTGGAAAATTGAGTGGAAACATATTTTAGCCTTCCTATTTTCATTAATGAAAGTGTAATAAAGCAGTTTGGATCTAAACGTTGGAAGCAAAGTGGAAAGTCGGTGAAGTTGATAGAAAATGTCTTCCATTGATCAAAGCACTTGATTACTGAATGAGTGCTGTGGGAATAATTTGGCAACACAACTGTTTTTGGAAAACGCTCAAGTTTCTATTCTACATTGACTTGATTTATGGTGTGAATAGGTCATAGGATGTTATTAACATCATTCAATTGCAAATTGTCAGTATTTAGCATACTATTGAATCCACCTCTCCAAGAAGTCTGAGTTTCACGATATCGTGCTCTCTCTCTCTCTCTCTCTCCCTCTCTCTCACTCTCTCTATTTCTCTCTTTCCCTCTCTCTATTTCTCTGTCACAAACTCACTTTCTCTTTCTCTCTCTTTCTCTCTCTCTCTCTCTCTTCCTCTCTCTCTCTCTTCCTCTCTCTCTCTTCTTCTCTCTCTCTATCCCCCTTTCTCTCTCTCTATCCCCCTTTCTCTCTCACTATCTCTCCACCTCACTTTCAGTGTCTACATATAAAGCGCCCACTCTCCCCACTTATCTCCATATTTGCTATCGTACAGCGTCTGTTCCTATGGTTACATGCTGCTCTGCTTTCATGCTCAGTAAGATTATCTTTCCCTCTCTCTCTCTCTCTCTCTCTCTCTCTCTCTCTCTCTCTCTCTCTCTCTCTCTCTCTCTCTCCTACCCCTGAGTTGACTCCTGAGCCAATTCGCCTGCTCAGCGCTCCGACTACCTTCCCACACGACCCGACTGCTCACACAATGCTCACGTGACTTCGGGGATACGCCGAGAGAGAGAGAGAGAGAGACAGAGAGAGACAGAGAGAGAGAGAGAGAGAGAGAGAGAGAGAGAGAGAGAGAGAGAGAGAGAGTGGTAACAAGAAGCCAGTGTATGTAATACGCTTCTTGATGATGTTATAAATCCAGAATAAGAATTTCCTTCATTTTGACAAAGAGAAAGCTTAAGAAGATGAATTGAATCATGGGATCCCGTATCTGATATAATAATCATATATCATTACAAATATATTCAAAAGATGATTCATCCTGACTGTGGTTTTTTTTTGGTTTTCCTCAGTCGTCAATACGGATACTAGGATGAAGACAGTCATCAAAATATGGTAAATTGATTAACATTCTACTCATGTTAGCCCGCAAACAAGAAATCGTTTTCTTACACGGGCTTCTATACATTTTTCCCTCTCCATCTAATATCGAGCACTGCTACATGACTTCAATTACATTTATTATTCATGACATTGGATCTTACCATACTTTCAGAAACACAATGTCTCTATTCGCCTTATTTTTTTATTCATCTCTATTTTTGCTTCGATATATCTACCAAAGGTGTGTGTAATAATCTGAACTAGTACCTGAATGTGACCAATGTGAAAAATGTAAAATGTACATTTCTTGAAACTATTATTTCTTATTTATAGAGTAAAATGATCCTTGAATTGAATTGAAATTGAGAATTGTAGCAACAGATCTCTGCCGTTTTTTCCCCACTATTCAATTACACAACAAAATGACATTTTTCCATCGTTATCGCCGATTATTCACCGACGCCAATAGATCTTGAGTCATGAGTACAGTACTTCAGTAAAACAGATATGACTTTGATAAACCAGGAAACGCGGGATGCGCGTTGAGAGATGAGCTTAGAAGTATGGAAATCCAGAATGAAAAATATTCTGTCAGCTCAATCCACATTTACGGACCTTGGATTACTTCAAACGTTCAAAAACCTTACATACAACTTGTTGATATTTATAGTGCTGCAACCTGTCGCATATACACTTTGAAAAACCAATTGATCCATTTTATTGCGTTTTCTTTGTGATTTCTCATCCGATTGTTGCAAAAATCTCTGAAAAGGTATATATAATAGCATTGTTCATATTCGGTGCAAATTTGAGAGCTTTTGAAGAATTCTTGTCTTCAAGTATTTTTCCTCCGGGTTATTCTTATGAGGAGTTTTCAAACTTTGCGATTTTTTTCAGGAAAAACCTCGAAACCGATTTTTCTGAAAAATGATCCCAGCCTATTCTGGTATGACAGAAATATGTAGAAAAAGTTTCAAGTTGATGGGTAATTTTTCCTGAACTATGTGCCGCGTGAAAAATAAAAATAATAAAAAAATAAACGAAGCTCAATTTTGTCGGTGTGTCAAATTGAATCTTCGCTAAGCTCATCCAATAAATATCTCCAACCTGACTAGTTACGTTTTATTAATCATATTACGTGTAGGGAAATGTAATGTTGTATTCCTCTGTTGATTTTAAAGCAGGCACAAAACTGATTAAAGTTTATAATGATGAAAGTTAACTAGAACTTTGATGTAGACATTGTGTTGCTGTTTGAAGCCTGCTGGCGAACAGTGAATGACAAGTTAGCAGCTAACCGGGATCTCGTCAAGATGGCCTAGACAATACGAGCAACACAATCGCTAGGAAATGTGGAGGAATTGTTGTGTGTTAGACCTGGACCTCTATTCCTGAGATGAATGAGATGTGAGAAAAATTAAAATGAGTGAGAAAACGATTATTTCGATCACTTAAAATGGCTGATTTACTATTACCAATCGGCCATTTTAAGTGAGATAATCGTTTTCTCACTCATTTTTATTTTTCTCACATCTCATTTATCTCGGGAATAGGGGTCATGTTGGACTGTTGTTCATTCAGGGAAGAGCCGCAGAATGAAAATAGAATATGAAAAAATATTCCTAATTCATGTTTTAATTCCTATTTGTATTCTGTTTTTTGAATGATAGATGAAATGTGCGTGTTCCAAATGATGAACTTTCTTACTACCCTAAAATATATTTGAATATTAATACACTTCTGATGCTGACAATATCAAAATGTATTGATCAATCTGTTGAAATAAAAAATTATCATTATTATTTTTTATTTTTTTTCATTCATTATTATATTATATATATATATATTATTAAAAAAAATGTATTGCTATATTTTTGTATATTCAATTTGTTTTTCGCTGTGATACGATGTTGAAGTGAATTAAAATGTGTAATTTTTTTTCATTCTATTTTTTGACGTCTCCTTATTTCTAGGTATTAAAATTTCAAGTCGATTTTGTTTGTTTTCTCTCTTATTTCTCTCCAAATGATTCATCATATGTATGTATATGTATATATTTTTTCTCCTCCTATTATTCAATATTCACATATCCGTGCTCAATGAGTCACGAGAATAATGTATGTGTTTATTCTATTGTATTCAATTGTTGTATATATATATATTGGTTTTTAACGACGCACTGTAATGATGACTGAGATCTATTGGCGTCGGATGAATGATTGATGAGATGATGGGAAGATGAGATGAAGGTTTATTGAGAAGGATAGTGGGAAGGAAGCGGTCGTGGCCTATATTGTGGAAACCATCCCGGCATTAGCCTAGACTACAGAGGGAAACCACGAAAAACCCCTGTAAAGATGGACGGTGGCGGGGATCGAACCGGGTCCTATATGACCCCTCACCTCCCGGGTCACACGAAGCAAGTGCGCTAACCACTCAGCTACTGTGCCGGTTTTCTATTGTATTTTCTGCTGACTAGCTGCTTTTGTAGCTTAGCGTAAATTGTATGATTACTATTTCTTGTGTGAATAAAAGAAAATTATTATATTGATCTATTTGTGTGCCATTTTGCACCTCATTATCGATGTTTCCACCTGTATTGTAGCCGAGATATTGCATAAAAAGCTAAAAGCTGAAAGCTGAAATCTAACAAAACAACAACTTGAACAAGTGAGATGCAAGAAGTCGATCCTCCCATCATGTTCAAGACTTGTTCATTGGTGAACATGTTCATCATGCGAAACACTTGAACGAGTTCACGGCCGATAAGATGCTCATGAACATGTTCAATCTAGCGCAATGTTCAGCTCGTAAAGGGAATGTGTCGGTGCATCGCAGCTGCATTCGGGAGATTAACCTATTTTATAATCACCCGTTGGATTAAATACTCTGATTAAACATCGTAACAGTCACCATCACGTTTAATTAAGTTATATGATAATTAAAATTAACATTTTAACTATTTCTCGAATTTTTACTGTGAATTCGACATTTTTCTGGTCACACTCGACTGAGGCCATTAGTCTAGCATAACGCAATTCCTTCGAATTGGTTGAGTATAGCTCTATATGATTTCACGGGCTTTTCTCCGCAAATTACAATCATTTTTTTCTTTTTTTTTCATATATCATTCACCGTACTGTTCAATTTACTCATGAATTAATTATAACCAGCATCCCAACTATTTCTTATATTCTTATTTCTCATTCTTTATTTTTTTCTATTATTATTATTCTTATTCATTTTTTATTCCTCGTTATTTTCACGGCCCTGTAAGTTTGTCTTGTCTCGCCATCTCTGTTTGTATCACTGACTGTTTAATACAATGCGTGTACACATTGGCTGCTAGACTCGGTGTCAACAGTTAATGTCAAGAGTTCATAATTATTCAGGATGCAATTGAATGTATTTATTTATTTATTCATCGGTGCTTTATAATGTACACTGTTTAAATATCATTCTCAATGTGTTGTTATTCTATTTCATATTTGTAATGTAATTGTTTGATGAGAATAAAAAACATGTTAAAATTGAAATTGAATTGAATTTTTTTTCTTTTTTTTAATAACATCGAAACTTGATACAAAATCATTGTTCCCCAATTAAGGCTATGGATGAATTGAATTGAATCAAAGACATAGTTTGAACCACAAGTTTTGATTGCCTTGTCTTGATCAATCACCTCATGTGATAGAAAGGTGGATAGAATATTCATCGTATACAAATCCACTTTACAATGTTATAGGGTGAATTATACATATTTGTTAGGATGTATACAGAGAGGTATTCTAAATTGAATTCAAAGAAGAATTGAAAAACTTGGAAATATCAAATATGAGTCAATATGAATATTGAATAAATATTTAAATAAATAAGATATTGATGAAATAAATGATATAAAAATACGAAATGAATGATGAAATAAATATTTGAATAATTAAATATTGAATGAGATCAAATATAAATATGATGAAGTCATGAAAGATGATGAAATCAGATGATTTGACAGTTCGAAATAATTATAAATATCAGATAAGAATAAATCAAGATTAAGTTCGAAAAACTTCAACTTTTAAATAACTGTATATATTATCGTGAGAGTGCGTGTAGGTAACATCCCCCCCGCTCCCTCCTCCCCCCCTCCTCCCCTCCAACAATGTGACCGTGCATTTTGTCAATATAACATGATGTGCTGTGTGTATATTATAAACATCAACTGACTTGTCGATATTATTACCGCCCCGGAACCAACAACCCTTATCAGCTGACGGCCGGCCGTCTTCTAACTTGCCTTAGAACCAGTTTCATAACAAGTATTCCTCGTTCTCGTTTAGATCTCTCTTCTGTTACCTAGACAACAGAACTATGAGTCTTGTTGTTGTAGGAAATATCTCTAACTTTCATCTACATATAATATATCGTCAAGTGGAGTTGAATTATTTTTAAAATCATCAAGTTGCTCTAAAGCTCGACTGTGAAACGGTTTAGTGCGGACAAAGTGTTTTGTATTAAAGACGCTAATATACCCGTGTATATCTGTGTTTATCCACGAGAGAGATGAAGACTCGAACCACCCGTGTGCTAGTGTTGTGGGATTGGGGGCCGGTCGATCGGAACCTTCTTCAGTAGATACATGTATGGTATGTATTTCACTTTAAATTGATTAATTACTAGATGTTCAATCTGGAGTGACTTGTAAAAGTACACCTACGTTGACTTCAGACTGTGCACTGAAAAATGGATATCGATATGTGAGATTAGGCGAGAGAGAGAGAGAGACAGAGACAGAGACAGAGAGAGAGAGAGAGAGAGAGAGAGAGAGAGAGAGAGAGAGAGACCATATTGGAATATTGTTTTTTTTGTTTGGTTTTTTTTTAAGGAGTTTCATTTGAAGTATGCAATGTTCATAATTGACACCATAAATAATTCCCACAAAGCCAAAAGCTCATCTGTGGAACATACATATTAAATACAAATCAAACAGACGTGTCAATTCAAAAAAAGGTATGAATAATTATTTGAAACCATAAAATTACTATATAATTCTAATGATGAAGGGATGATATTTGTGAAATGATGGAATTCTTATCACTGAACCGTCAGTATCGATCAAGACAAAGATAACCAGTCTGAGTAACAACTCTCTCAACCCCATGATATTGTTTCTTTACCGACCTCCACTCATCAACCCTCCTCCCTCTAGCCACACATCTCTACTACACGCCGCTCACTCCACACTCTTTCCACACGCCGCTCACTCCACACTCTTTCCACACGCCGCTCACTCCACACTCTTTCCACACGCCGCTCACTCCACACTCTTTTCACACGCCCCTCACTCCACACTCTTTCCACACGCCGCTCACTCCACACTCTTTTCACACGCACAAATGTACAGAGACAGAGGCGATCGTGGCCCATATTGTGTGAACCATCCCGGCAATATCCTATACAACAGGGGAGGGAAAGGAGAATTCCAATACGATTTAGAACAGTTTCAGAAGATTCAATTCAAAAATCATTTTATTCCATACATAGTGAATGAGAAATAATTACAGTTGTATGAAATGTGCAGTTTTTCATTTTTTTTTTTAATCTTGTATTCACATTATGTCTATAGTCAACAGACACACACGTTCAGTAAAGGTAGATTAAATCCTGAAAAAAGAAAAATTATAAATGAAGTAAATGAAGATAAAACCAAGAAGGGCGGTATTATCCTATACTGACAGCGCGGTACCTAGCCACCTTGAACTATGGGTTCAAGTTCAGACCGGCTTCATCTCATACAGGAATGTCCCCACAGAGAAAAACCACAGAAAATCCTTGTGAAGATGGAAGGTGGTGAGAACCCAACATGTACGATTGAATTAGATTAGATTAGATTTCTTTATTAATCTACAGGAATTTCAATTTTCAAAAATGAAAAATATATGTCAAGTCAATTTACACATAGTATGTTTTATATACAATATATAGAAAAATATACATGGATGATCTGAATTATAGTACATAAAAAAAAACATCTAAAACATAGAATACAATTAACAAACACTGTTATATAAAGTGAAACTCAGTCATTATATGCATTAAAATCTTTCATGCTATATTCTTTTTTTTTTTCATTGGGTTTTAACGACACACTGTAATGATTACTAAGATCTATTGGCGTCGGCTGAATGATTAATGAGATGATGGGATGATGAGATGAAGGTTTTTTATGGGTAGTGGGAAGGATAGTGGGAAGGAAGCGGTCGTGGCCTATATTGTAGGAACCATCCCGGCATTAGCCTAGACTACAGAGGGAAACCACGAAACACCCCTGTAAAGATGGACGGTGGCGGGGATCGAACCGGGTCCGATATGTCCCTTCACCTCCCGGATCACGAAGCAAGTGAGCTAACCACTCAGCTACTGTGCCGGTTTGCTATATTCTGGTTTGGTGATAATAAAATCTTTCAGTTGTTGTTTGAAAACCTTTATGCACTTCTGCATTTCATGCCCCTCACCTACAGGATCACCTTAATCGAGTGCGCCATCAACTGAACTACATATACCGGTGCTAGCCCATGGTTAATCCAATCAACATATACTCACTGAGCAAGAATGTAATAAATTCCCTCATTCTATTTGTATCTATTATATTTCACAGTCCACTGAAAACACGTATACACAATTCTTCGTTTGATTTCCGTCTCGATGCACATTGACATGTTTATCCCGTCACTTTGTGTGTGCGAATATTCCGCGGCGAAACGTCGGCCGTCGATATTTCAAGCTCGGCATTGATCGATGACACCATTCGATTCCATTGTTTATCAATCGGGTACTCCGATGAATTTAGATACAAGTTTTCGACAAAAGAAAAGCCGCTATAAAGGCATCTAGTCACGTATGTGGGGCGTTGTAAAGGATTGGAAAGGGTATAGGCGTTCACCACACACACGATCTTTTATGTAGTACAAAGGATGGAGGTAAATCTTGTTCATAACTTGGAACTTGTATTTTATGTTTGAGTTTGCTACGCGGGGTTCATATTGTGTAGGTGGGGAAAAAAACAACAGCGAAGGGCGGAGATTTGTGACGTAATACGTAATCCAAATGAGTTCGTTTATTGCAAAGTTCTCTTTTCAAAAAACATTCAGGAAAACATGAATATTTATATAGGAATATGGCATCCATTAGATGATTTTACCATGTACAATTATATCACTTTATACTGAGATACGTTACTCCTGCATTCGATAGCGACATATGGTCGTTACAATCTCGGCGGCCATATTGGACATTCACAAATAGAATCCAAGCAAGGCATTCTGTATTATCACTAATATATATATATATATATTGAATATGTGGGAAACTTCCTGGTTTGCAAAGCGGTGTGAAGCTACCGCCGAGACACAAATATGAACACCTTCTTAACGTTGATCTATGATTTTACCAAGCATAAAATCAATTGTGGGACGTAAACAGTCTATGATACGATGTAAATGATCATTGAACTTGAACTGTGTGAGATGCAAAATCAAAATATAAAGTTAATCTTATTTTGTCGACGATTATAGAACTCAATTTTCATAATACAAAGGTAGGAAATGATTCTCTAAAACATCTGAAACTGACCTTCCAACTCAAACCCAATTTCATCCCAATCAACTTTAGAGCTGTTCGGGTGAAAATAGACTTTCCGATGTGGCAGTTTCTCTTTTACACCCTTCATCCATGAACAACACGATTATCAATCAAAACAAACAGCTCGAAGATTCAACCCTTTTCCTACCAACCAACACAATCCCAGGTCAAAGTTGAAAGTCCACCTCAGTCAGCGAAATAAAGTCCTACCCCCAACAGTCATCACGACAAACCACCCTCATATGATGTAACACGTGACCAGCATGTCGGCTGCATCGGTCTTCAGACGTCGTGACGCCCAACCGACGCCCGCATCGCGCCGTGGATCGTCACCGTCCCCCGGATAACTCGATCTAATTACCGCCTTTGATAGCCGGTGTGGTTATCTCAGTGGCCGGGAGACGTGCTCACACTCGGGTTAATTGAATATCGGTCCGGTCTAGGCAAATATTCAACACCGTTTCGAGTGCACATTAGCACTACAGAGAGCGCTGGGGTGGAGGGGGGGGGGGAGGGGGGAGAAGTTGGTTGAAAATGGAGCACTTGATGGTATCGCATGGGGAATTAAAGTGCATGAGGATGTTTTAAATACTAGGAAAACGCCATATATGCGTTGTTAGACGAGCGGATATGTTGATTGCCAAACTTTTGCGTACATTCGCCAATTGGGTGACACGTAAGTTATAAATGGGTACAAACTGCTCGAGTGGTACCAATTTAGCACATTTTATGTTTTTTCTTCAAAATGGCTGACCTGATCAAGCTGAAAATTTACAGTATTGTGTATCAAAATTTAATTCACCTTCACGCAAAATTTTATCTTTTTCGAAAATGAAAATATTTTCTTTTTTTCCGCTGTGTTATTTCAATCGGTATTTTTGAAATTTCTAAAATTCATAAAAAAAAAGTTACCACCCGATAATGCCACAAAACTATTCAGATCTAAGTTAGATGAGGAACCATGACGAAAAAAGTTTGAAGTTGATAGCTGTAGCCGTTTGACCTGTGGAGAACCGACATAAAAACATGAAAAAAACATGAAAACGAACACCAACTTTTTTCAGTATGTCAAATTGATTCCTCGCTAAAGCTCGTCTAATTATTATTTTCACCTTTTTAAGATGAAATTAACCGGCACATGTGGCTTGGTGGCAACTTTAATCTTGGATTTGATATTTTTGACACCGATATTTACTTTGATATCGTTATTGAACGTCTTGTAGAAAAAGTTGTTGACCACCCTGGGTAGCTCAGTCAACTGAGGCACCGCTTCAAAAACTGAAGTCACTGCTGGGTGTGGGTTCAAGTCCCGCATAAGGCATGGGTTTTTGTAAACCTCCATTCATTTATCATCACTTCATAGTTAAATAGTCACCCGCTTAATCGTACCCCCATATAACCTGGCTGTTGGTGGGGTCGTCAAGCAAACGACCGATGAGTTTCTCACTTCAAAGCCACACTGGACAACCATTGCAACATTATACATCCAGTGACCATCTTTATCAATTATCTCTTACTGTTGACTCATTTGACTCGTTTTTATTTCTGGTTTCAAGTTTTGATATTTTCCATATTCATACAATGTGAAAATCGTTTAATCAATGAATAAAAAAAACAGCATCATCTTTATCAAAAGAGTGTTTCAGTAACATACATTCTGTCAGAACCCGTGTGGCAGTATTTCTTCACTGTGGTATAACATCATGTAGGCCTACAGTAATAATATCCCGGGAGGAGATTATGTACAGTAAACTTATCCCGGGATATTATTACTGTACAGTACAAAGATCCCGGTAGATTATCATGGGAGCTGGTATATGATTATAGCATTGAAAAACATATCAGTAATGAAATACTGGGGGAAAATCAGAGAGAGAAAAAGCACCTGTTGTGCACCTTTCAGTATAATCTTATCCCAGTGTGTTTTATTTCAGTCACCCTATGTAGTAGTTGCGCATTATTGGTTATGTAAAAATCCCTCTTTTGGTATTGTGGGAATTTTTCTCTCTGATTTTTTTCCCAGTATTTTATAACTGATATGTTTTTCAATGCTATAATAATATACCAGCTCCCATAATAATCTACCGGGATTTTTGTACTGTACAGTAAAGTTTTCCCGGGATAAGTTTACTGTGCAGTAAAGTTATCCCGCAGTAAAACGATTCCTTTACACCGGTTCTCACTGACACCGACTTTGACCGGAAACGATAAAGGTCTATGTGGATTAACGTGTCCACAAAGTTCCTTGATTGTAAGACTAATTGTCCAACATGTGCACCGCGTAAACAAACAAATGAAAACAAACAAACAAACGAGTAAACAGAGAAGGTGCCATCAGAGTCGTGTGGAAGTCTAACGAGCGTCTAATAATCTCTAATATAACTTATTGTTTATTGCTTTTGTTGTTCGATAAAACAGATTACAGACCTGCTATAACATTATTCATAACTCAATGGTTGAATCCTTTGTTGAGATGATAATTATAAAGCAATCAAACTTTATAATTATCTCTTCTGAACCGTGACGTAATGGAGGATTCAATTACCGTTCTGAACCGGAAATTACTGATTGTGGTTCAGATTGCTTTTCTTTTCGCTGAACTGATAAAGAAGTATAAGAGACACAATGAAATTAAGAGTCCAAGGTAGTCGATTCGGTGAAATATCAGTTGTTCTTTTTCTTTATAAATTTCGCCGCTTTAAGATATCAAAATTCTTGAACAAAAAGAAACATTGCTTTGTGTAATACCTTAAGGATGGTATGAAAAATAACTATCTAGTAACTGATGTCAATTAATTGTCAAGTGTATACAACTAAGGCCCGGTATTACCAAGTCCGGTTAGTCTTTATCTGACAGTTCAAATTTGTTATCACCATGGTTACCTGTGATATTTGTTTTCACCAACTCTCAGATAAATACTAACTGGCCGTGGTAATACTTTGCCTTTGGGTAATAGCTGTATGTGGTTGACCATTATACGATTTGAATTGACCAATGTAGATGGGCGTGACTCATACGAAGCAGGGGAAATTTTAGATACCTTGATTGGTTATTTCCCTATTCCCCCCCGCTTCACTGTCCACTTGATTGGTTTCTATATGTTGTGACATCACGAGGGCGGACGATCTACAATGGTCAATTGAATAGATTGAATAGAACAAATTTGCGATGGAACTTGGTCAAATTATTTCCAAAATTTGGAATTGGCATTTAATGTTGAACACTACATGGTTTCGGATACATCATAGATACTCAAGTTGGGCCATCATAAATATCAATTTGTTACATCATTATGTATAATCATGAAAATTATTTTACTATTCCATCAATTTTCGAATTTATTATAATACTTATTATTTTATTCTAATGATCTCCGGTCCAATTCACCATAATTATATTCATATAATAAAGACTTGTATTATAATTTTAGTTCCTATAATCTGAGAGCAAACACAAGATCTCTTCTTTCTTGCACTCAGTAATATATTTTCCTTTTCATCATGTGCTGTTGTTGATTTTATTATTATTGTTGTAATCTGTGTTCCATGTAATCTTTAGTTTATTGTGATATGTTGATCATGAGGAAATAAAAATGAATGAAATAAATGAATGAATAAATGTCTCATACCATCTTCAAATTATTACAAATAGCAGTTTTTCCTTCGTTTTATAATTTCGATATCTCATACCGTTCGAAAGTTATCATCAAAAAACTGATATTTCGCTAAATCGACTCCCGTGGACTCTTAAGTATCTAAAAAGAGAGATGAATTTCACATAAAACAATGATTTAGTACCTCCATTAAACTCCTATTCTATTCCGTTCTTTGTTTTCCAACATTAATAATGAGGATGCAACATTAGCAATAATGATATTATTAGATCTCATTCAACTGCGGAAAAATGTGGAATATTTTCTACAGAATATGGATTCATGATTTGAATCAATTGAATATCGTACAGGAGGGGTCATAAGGTCATGAGGTCATGAGGTCATTAGGGGACGTATCTCACTGCTAAAGGTAGCGAAGATTTCCATTCCATACACCAAAAAGAATTTGTTTTTATGTTGTTGTTTTTTTTTTTTGTACGCGGCATACAGGTCAGGGAAAAAATCAACTCAAAACTTCTTCTGAATATTGGTGTTACATCAAAATAGGTTGAGATTGTTGTTCAAAAAAATCAGTCGAACAGTTTTCCCGGAAAATATCGGAAGTTTAGAAAATCCCCATAAAAATGATCCGCCGTGAAAATACTTAGAGAATGAAAATCCTTAAAAAGCTCTGATATGTCTAATGAATATGAAAAAAAAATTAAAAACATAATTATTTTCAGTGATTTGTACAACAGTCGAATGTGAAATAACGAAGAAAACGAATCTATAATGCAATTTATTTTCAATCAATCGATCTAAGCAACAGGAGTCACCAATTAATTCAGAAAGATTGAAATGAGTGTCAAATAAATCAAGAAGGCAGTAACATTCCAAACGTTTGAAGTAATCCAAGGTCCTTAAATGTAGATTGAGCGACAGAATATTTTTCATTCTAGATTTCCATACTTCTAAGCTCATTTCACAACGCATTTCCTGCGTTGTACTGGTATTATAAACATTGGAAACTTCATACAGGCTCCCCGATCAGAGATTAGGTTCACAAGGTAGGATCTTTCAGACAAGAACGATCCAAGCACCTAAATACGTGAATGTATTTTATTTTCTATTTTCCAATAGAACGGTAACATAAAATACGGTTTCAAGCTTTCATATCTCTTTCAAGTATGTAGGGTGAAGTTTTAAGGATATCCAGTTCATATGTCCCAGTTTTATTTGAATCAATTCACCTCTACTTCGGTTCTCTTTAGAATGATATTTGTTGATTCTCATATACACAGGGTCAAGTTTAAGATTCCAGTCAGCAGTTACGACCCCAATTACTCTCGCTTGATAAAGTTGACCTGTGTTTTTACTTTCTAAGAAGTCGAATGCAAAATGTCATTGTATTCTTTCCAAAATGTCACCATTTGAAAAGGTGTGACATGTTGATGATTGACGACATGTTAACGACGTTTAAATGTTAATTAAAACATGTTGATGATTTTCCATTAATCATTCACTTTTCCACGTCATTATTCCACGTCGACTTTCTCTCCCATCTCTTCCGTATATTAACATTCCATCAGTTGCCAACTTGACGGCGTGATGTCCCCGAGACGAGCGAGAGTTACATGGGGTAATCTCACATTGGCGATATTTCTCCCATCACATCTATCATGGCGGGGTGTACACGTTCTTACCACTAGACTTTCTGGAGCCACGCTAGCTGAATGGCCATAGCTGTTCCCTTCGCTCCATGACCCTCATTTCTTATCAAGCGGTCACGTGACAAATCAACTATAGCTCTTCAACACGCTTAATATGAATATATATATATATATATATATATATATATATATATATATATATATATATATATATATACATATATATATATATATATATATATATATATATATATTTCTTTTTTTTCATATATATATATATATATATATATATATATATATATATATATATATATATATATATATATATATATATATATATATATCGGAAATTCGGAATTAATTATATGTATTTGTAGTCGTTTTTTCAGAATGAATCAATATAATATTGGATCATTTCGAAAAGAGAACTGAAAAACACTCATGAATATAATTGATTCTCATAAAATGAGTCATTCAAGTTAACGTTGAATCGTATATAAAATATATATGTATATATATATATATATATATATATATATATATATATATATATATATATATATATATATATATCGCTGTCTCCATCTCTCTCTCAATCTCTGAGATAAGAGTTGGATGTCGACGTCAACCCTAGCGGGAATTAGGAGAACAAGCTTAGAGACGGCCGGCTTAATCTGCTCGATGCCACGGCAGGGATGAACGCGGGGCCTGCAGGGTGTTCGAGGTACAGGGTACAGGGTACAGGGTACAGGGTACAGGGTACAGGGTGCAGGGTACAGGGTACAGGGTGGTAGAGAGACGAATCTGAGCGCCTGAAGCTGTCCCTCCAGTTCACCTCGCTGCTCCTGCTAGACTGTCTTCTTCTCGGTCGTCATGGCAGCGGAGTTAACGCGATCAACCTGTCCCCCCAGTCTGCGTGGGGCGAAAATTTCCCACCAGGGGGACTACACAGTTGTGAATGATCATGGAAATTGAACCGTGCTGGATGCAAAATCAACAAATACATCACAAGATGCAGACAATATTATTCTGTCAAAAAATGCTGATGAGTCAAATGTCATAATAACAAAGATGGAAAGATCACTTGCATGTAACAGTAACACTCGATATTTTTACCTCACAGCGTACCGTTACATACAAATAACACGTAACATGTTGTGAATGTTTACTATGGATCGACAGTATTCTATGAGATACTTCTTGAATGTTGTGAAGCAACTAGAATACTTGACCATTTCACTAGAAATACGTTCAACAGGACAGTCACTACAATCGTTTATATGTTATGTTGACTCTGGAGTTGTCACCATGTTGGTAGGATCTCATTGAATATGTTGTGTTATCGATTCGTTTGTTGATTAATTGGCTGTCATTGATTGGCCGAGCTGTTGAACGGGAAAGAACCCGGAAACGTCCCTCGGGACATTCTTGAAAAACCTGGAACGAGTCGAGGTATTTTTCTCTCTGATTTTAGTTGATATTTCAAGTTCTACTCAAGTTTTATATTTTTCTTTGGTGTGTATTTATTGCCCGATAAGTATAGGAGTTGATTCAGTGGTGTGTCGGTGTTTTTCTTGATAGCTTTCGAATGGTATGAGACAACAAAATGTTAATAGTTGATAGCTATAATCTGATGCATTGATTTTTCACGACTACACTACTTGACTGCAGGGCGCAAAATAAACCAGTCCTCGATGCAACGTTAATAGCATTAACCACAACTACCCACTTGGTGACGTCAAATATCAGAGCCACATTGAATTTCAAGATTCTTCAATGTGATTTTTTAATGACATATTGTAATCAAGAAGACTGTTTTCGGACATTTTCTTATCCGAATGTGTCTAAAAATAGAATTGTGGTTAATGCTATACACAGTATCACATTCAATCCATAACTATTTCCATTCTACAGTTGGAGCCATGACTCTTCAGCTGTATCTTTACCACCCAAACATCGTATGGAAATATTCAACAATTACTTGTAGAGAAAATTACTTGTGAGACATGTGAATGACTGTACACAATCAAGCGAAGCGTCGAAGAAGAAACGTAGAATGAAGTACAAGGAAACGTAGAATGAAGTACAAGGAAACGAAGAATGAAGCACAAGGAAACGAAGAATGAAGTACAAGGAAACGAAGAATGAAGTACAAGGAAACGAAGAATGAAGTACAAGGAAACGGAGAATGAAGTACAAGGAAACGGAGAATGAAACGATGATGAAAAAAAAATTGAACCATGTGAATGAAAAAAGTGATTATCAATTGATGTTTAATGATTGATAATAATAAGTGATGATTGTGCATGCATAATACCTGATAATTAACAACAACAACAAAATAAGTGAAACAAAAAGTATTTTCACCGAAATTATTGCCTGATGCAGCCACACAATAAAAGCACTTCAATTTGATGTGCTATATGTGTTGGGTTCTCGTTCATTTGCACTTGAAATGGTAGAGGGGGGAGGGGTTGAAAGGGGGGGGGGTTGGCAGACGAAGCGCTCCTAGCGGCTCTTTGAGCAAGAAGATCTGGCCATTAGCCAATCGGCGTGCTCGATGAATAGAAGCCACAAACTCATTGTTAGGTCAAGAGGAAGTTATGGGGTGGCTTCTCGGGGGAGGAGGGGGGGGGTAGGGGTAGGAGGGGGGGGGGGGTGAAATACAGACGTCTTATTCATATTGAGATGGTCGGTAATGAGAACAGAGATCGTTGAATGGAACCTTTATCGGTTTCTGGCGACAGATTTCACAAGAATAATAAACGGTTCATTGAAAACACAATTCAATTTTGAACTGAAACTAGATTTTTTCCAATAGATTCAATTTCAATATTTTTAATTAATATTACTTTCTATTTCAGTGAAATCAATCACTTTTAAGATAATACGTCGATGAATGGCATCACATTCTTAGTATGCATTGAAGTATTATTTTAAAACCGATTGACTTCACAGAAATAGAATGTCATATTAATAGAAGAGTATAAAATTATTTTCGAGTTGATATACTTTTCATTCAATGATACTGGTCCGTGAACATGGAAAGATATTAAAGATCTCTATTTGGTGCTTGTATCCTCTTGTTTAATGACCAACTTCACCTGAGTGTGCACGAGTCATGCATCTGGATGTGTGTGTATGTAGTCAAGGCAACGTATACTATGTCCACGGTGTAGTGATATCAACAGACTTCATCATAATATAAAGAAGGTGCTCCAACTCACATACTGATAACATGAACGGTATTTGTGGTTCTTGCGGTCAGTTCAGAGCCAAAGATCCCGATTGCCTGTCACGATTTAGCAGATTCCCTTGTGAACTATATGTAGATAAGAGTGACTACGATACCCGGTGGCATTGTTAAACTCACAAAATCTATCATTTTCGTGCAAAAAAATGCCACATGCTGACATAATAATTATACTGAGCCGTGTATTATTATTTTATATAGTTCGATATGAAAGCGATAGTTGCGCTACAGGCAATCAGTACCCCGGGCTCAGATTCTGACCCAGGAAATATGTATATTTGAAGAAGAGAACTATTTTATATTATGATAAGGTCTGTTGGTATGACTAGATCGTGGTCATGCAAACGAGCAGACCGAGTAGCTGACATGTCGAACATCGAGCATCGAACCCAGGACGACGATTAGAGTACTTCTTCATCCAAGCAAGCAGACGTTTGAAAGAGAGTTTTGTCTCGTAGGTTGGCTGCACCGGTTAATCGTTCCGCGTGGTTACTTTTGAAAAGCTTCAATTATATATATTTCTGAAGGAATTCAAACAGATATTAATAGAGTATGAGATATTCAGTCAGTTGGTATACTTGTATCTATGGTGGAAGGTTCCGATCGACCGTCTCCCCTATCCGACAGCACTAACGCACGGGTGGTTCGTGCCTACATATTCCATGAAGGCTTATTATATTCTGAACCATTGAAAGCCAGGTACGCTTAGAGAGGAAATGATTGAAAAGAGCGTATTAATATTTGTATGAAAATGTCGGAATTACTCGACTGTATGATTGTTAATTGAAATGGATCGTTGTTAATTGGATGAGCGTCAGTGGATACCTCCTTGTGACTCTTGTGGAATGTTCTCGTGAGCTTTGCACGGGTCACAGGTCAACAAGCTTGTTCAAGTGTGAGGGCTTGACCAATTGAAACCTGGCTTCACCAACAGGACCTCTATTCCTGCGATAAATGAGATGTGAGAAAGATAAAAATGAGTGAGAAAACGATTATCTCACTCAAAATGTCTGATTTACCATTACCAACCGGCCATTTTAAGTGAGATAATCGTTTTCTTACTCATTTTTATTTTTCTCACATCTCATTTATCTCAGGAATAAAGGTCCTGATAGTGAATCAACTTGTTCGTGTACCTTAACTAATAGTTAGCCAATTGTTTGTCTGTTTGTCTCTACTTCATCTCTGTGTTTAACATCACTTACAACTTGAGAATAATATTTTTCACACGAACTTGATTATTAAAATATTATTAAACTGTACTTTTCACCATTTATGATACTTTTTCTAATATTTTACCTCACATAATATTTTGTGTCTCACATGTACTATACATACACTTTGTAATTTGTGTACACACACAGACAAGCCTGTTTCAGGCTTTGTGGTTATTTTATTAGCGTAAAATACTATATAACATTGTACAAAACTATCCAAATGAATTTTTTTTTAAATGCTCAACAAGATTCCGTGAAACCGTCTCTAAATTCATCGCGCCACAATTATCATAATAGCTTGATTGACTTGATAGCTTTTGACATTATGAAATAAAATGTGTGCGCCAATTTTATTTCATCATGTCACTATGCTATCAGAGTCTAACTAACAGCTATCGAGTCTATTTATAATTACCGAACGTTTGCGTGGATGACTAATGTCTATCTACATATGCATTTCCCTCTCAGTTGGCTTTATCCAACACTTTTTATATCACCACTTTTATATGCCAAGATGTTCAAATAGCAAGGACTTGGCTCCTTGTTTTTACAAGTTTTTGTTTTTGATGAGGATTATAAAAATACTTTTAAAAATATAATATGAATTTTATAAATAAAACAGTCTTGAAATTGTTCATTTTGTTGTCCAAATCGGTTCGATATTTTTACTGTCACAAGAAAAGAATAACAGATATATTCACACTCAAAAAGATCTACAAAGCCTTGAAGGCTTGTCTGTAGAATGATATAATAATATATCGAATTATTCAAACACAAAGGACTAGTGAAGTGAACGATAAATAATCACAATATGTACTACATTTTGTCAACTGACAATCATTATTAAATGGAAACGATGAACAAAAAAAAGAAAATTAGACTAATTTACAGAAATACTGCATTACGAAGAATAGAAGTTAGTTATATCAGTTCGAATAGAAGTTCGAATAGAAGTTAGTTATATTAGTTATATTAGTTCGAATAGAAGTTAGTTATATTAGTTATATTAGTTCGAATAGAAGTTAGTTATATTAGTTAGTTATATTAGTTAGTGTTAACGCCGGTCTTTTGAGACCAGCTAGCTCGTTTTCCCTAGTTTGTCATTTGAACATGAAATCATTCGTTTGCGTCATGGAATGTTGTTTATACATGCAAGCAGTCGACCTTCCTTTCTCATTGCTGGTTGGCTGGTGGGTTGTCACGCCATGTGTGCGTCCAATCACAGCTCGCCTTTCGCGTTGCGTCTTTGGTAGGTGGTCTCGCCTGTTCAGTTCTTTTCCATTCTCGATTCATATCGGACGTCTCTTAGTCGCTCGTCAAGTGGGTGAATTCGCTCATATTCTCGACCAGCTCTTGTTGTGTGAGCATCTCCCGTCCTTCTCTACTTTGTTAGAGTTCGGACGTACTGTACATTATTTCGCATGTACGCAGTTGTTTCTTTTCTATTCTTCGTTCTTCTTGAGTCGTTAATAGGACCTCTTTCCATACTTTCTTGTTTCTAATTCTTCACATTTGTTTTGGTCTTTATCATTTACGAAGTTGGGTGTTTTGTTTTCTCTCAAGCTTTTGTTTATTGTTTATTCGAATGGTGTGCGGGGACACCACTCAGGTTTGATCTATTTTGTTTCGCTTTCTATTTATTCTTTGATTTGGTCAATAACAACGTCAAGTCGACGTAGACCAAATACGTATCGTTTTGGGGTGAGGCATAATCCGAGTTTGGATTATGCTCGCCTGATTATTAATGCCAAGTCGGCATCCGAATACAGTCCACTGGTCTCTCATCGCCATCTCTAAGATCGGCGGTAACATTTTGGTCCCTGTGAGCCAAAGATTATTTTTGGTTCCAATTTCTCGTCATTCGTGAGGCGGAATCCATCTCCGGATTCTAATTTCGTTCTCTTGTTGGAATCCATTTGTGAATTCCATTCTTTTCACCACGCGGAGTCCATCTCCGGATTTCAATTGCTTTTACTTGTTGGAATCCATTTGTGGATTCCTTTCTTTGCACCACGCGGAGTCCACCTCCGGATTCCACAGTCATTTGTGTCAGCACCCGCGATCAGGCATCGCATGGGTGACTTCTTTGTCCTCCGCACTGAATCGGCTTCCACATAATTGGGTTTCCACGGTGCAATAATTTATTCTGTTTGTTTGCGAGTTATCAACAATTGATTCAACTTGTTTTATAGACATTCAATTTTTGAATTTTGCATTGTTCTTTTTCTGTGCATTTCGGCCGTATTTCTCCGTGATATTTCATATCATTAGTTTTTGGTCCTTGTTCTTGTTTCGTGTTTTTGCAATCTGTGGTTATTCATTCGCTACAATGGCGTCTAAAATCTCGAAACAACAAGCAGTGCTCACGGCAAAGCGAGAGCGGATATTCGCTTCATTACAACGCTCCTACGATGCTTTCAAAACGCTTGATAGTGCCAAAGCTCCGTTGTACAAACCTCGCTATGACAAACTTGACGTTTTGGAAGCCAACTTTGAGGAAGTTCAGAGAGAAATAATATCTTTGAACGCTCAGCTTGACGAAGGCGACGATGCCTTACCGGTCGACGCTGTTGAAGCCAGCTTCGAGGAAATGTTGTACGCGACTCGTGGGCTGTATCTCGCCGCCGTTGCCGCGACGACGCCTACTCCGCCTCCGCCGCCAAATCAAAATGGTTTTCAAGCCATCTCATTGCCGACAATTGCGTTGCCGGCATTCTCTGGTGATATTACTCGATGGACGGAATACTATTCGCTATTTAAATCTCTCGTCGACGAGAACAACGACCTGAATCAAGTTCAGAAATTCCACTATTTGAGGACCACCCTCAAAGACAACGCCTTGTCTGTCGTCTCCGGGTTTCCGATTACGGAAGCCAATTATTCTGTGGCATTGGATGCTCTTGTCAGTCGGTATCATAACCCTCGGTTGTTAGCCACCACGTATGTTCAACAGGTTTTAGAATTTACGCCTCTCAAAACCAATTCACATTCTGGGCTGCAATCATTTCTGAAAGTTCACAAAACTTCGATTGAAGCGTTGAAAGCTCTGAATATCGAAGATTTGTCAGATTTTCTGCTTTTCACGTTAGCACTGACAAATCTCGACACATCAACGCGCAAGGCTTTCGAACAGAAACATTCTTCGCACAGCACTCCTAGCTACGCGTCGTTGATCAAATTCATTGAAGAGCAGTCCAGGACGATGGAATTGTGTGGTCTCGACAAACAAGCAGCTAGCTCTTCAAAAGCTATTCCTCCGTCCACAAAGCGAATCAATTCGTTGTTAGTTGCGAATCCTCCGCCCGTCAGCTTTAAATCTCGCGAGCAGAGCAAATCAGCAAGCTCGACCACGAAACAATCTTCGTGTCCAGTCTGCAAAGGGGAGCATACTCTATACTCGTGTTCCGTATTTCGGCAACAGTCCGTTGACGACAAATACAACACGTTACGTCGCCTACAACGCTGCTTCAACTGCATGGGCGCTCATCTCAGACCGCAATGCACCTCTAAGAGTGTTTGCGGTACTTGTCACAGTAACAAACATCATTCGCTGTTACACACCGCACGAATCAACCCCTTGACTCGTGACACAATAGCAACCGAAGTCTGTTCTCATCCGGAGACCACCTCGCCTCATCCTCAAACTCTCGCTTGTCAAGTCAAGACAAGCAAGCCAGTGCTACCCACAGCTCTGTTGGGCACTGTTCGCGCCTTGATCCGCGACTCTCACGGTCAACTGCAACCTATCCGTGCGGTTATCGACTGTGGTTCACAAATCTCTGTTCTCACTCACTCGTTCCTTCAGAAGCTAGGATTGAAAATCAATCCTTGTCATTCCGAACTCTCTGGTATTGGTCACGTTAGTGCTCGGGTAATCGGGACTGTTCAATGCAGCATCGCTTCCCGGTTCACCCCTGCAACCTCTCTCAGCGTACAAGCCTACGTTATGCCTGCGATAGCGAGTCAACTTCCAACCACCACCGTTCCGCTTGAGGTGTTTGAACGTTATCGCTGTCTCTCTCTTGCCGACGACCGCTTTCATGTGCCCGATCAGATCGACTTTTTGATCGGCGCCGATTTATACCCTGATATTCTTGAAAAGTCAGGTGATATTGTGATGAGTGGCAGTCCATCTGCCATAAACACGGTCTTCGGCTGGGTGGTTCTGGGTCCTATTCGGTGTTTGGATGCCGAGTTCCAGCCTCCGCTTTCTCTGCTTGCTTGCACTGGTTCTCCATTGGATCGTACTCTTCGATTGTTTTGGGAATCGGAAGAAGTTTCACGTCCTCTTCAAGTTGATCCGGACGATGAACTTTGTGAGGAGCATTTTCTTTCTACACACTCACGGAACCCTTCCGGACGCTATTCGGTAGCACTCCCTTTCAAGAACACATCCTCTCCTCTCGGATATAATCGTGAGGCCGCCCTCCAGAATTATTTGAGTCTGGAGCGGCGACTGAAACGCAATCCTCAGCATGATGCTGCGTATCAAGCATTCATGCAAGACTATATTCAATCGAACCACATGCAACTTGCAAGCACCTCTTCGAACTACGTGATTCCGCATCATTGTGTGCACAAGATTACCAGCTCCAGCACGAAGCTGAGAGTGGTATTTAACGCCTCTTCTCCAGATGAGAGAGGCGCCTCTTTGAATCAGCTGTTACTCAGTGGTCCCAAGCTTCAGAGCGAACTCCCGGGCGTTTTAACCCGATTTCGTTCTCATCCCATCGCAATTTGTGCTGACATTCGTCAGATGTATCGTCAGATTCTGGTCCAACCATCTGACCGCAAATATCAGCACATATTTTGGCGACCCAATGCAGACTCTCCAGTAAAAGAATATGAGCTCAACACGGTCACGTATGGGCTCGTACCGTCAGCTTTTCTTGCTCAACGAGTGCTGAAGCAGCTCGTGCACGACGAAGGGGCTCCTTTCCCCAATGCTTCGCGTGCTTTGATATCTCACATCTACGTGGATGACATCGTGTCTGGCGCAGCAGACGTCGCTCAAGCTCGCATTCTTCAATCGGAATTACAGGCTCTTCTAGCTAGTGGAGGTTTCGAACTCCGAAAGTGGGCCAGTAACCTCCCAGAAGCATTGAGTGCACTTCCGGAGGATCATCTAGAGACTCCAGTCGTGTTTTCGGATGACGATCAGGGCATCAAGATCCTTGGTCTGTTCTGGGATCCCCGATCGGATGATTTCTCATTCCACACCTTACCTTTCGAAGGCGTGGTAACGAAGCGCACGGTCTTGTCGTACATTGCGCGCATTTTTGATCCTTTGGGATTCCTCACCCCGCTCGTATGCTGGATGAAGATTTTTCTTCAGCAACTTTGGTTATCGCGGGTGCAGTGGGACGAAGTTTTACCACCGCTTCTTGCTCAAAGGTGGTTGGACGCGGTAGCCGAGATCTGTCTTCTCTCGAACTTCCGAGTTCCACGCGCATTTCCTGCTTCACAAGGCATACATCGACTTGTAGGCTTTTGTGATGCCTCCGAGAAGGCCTACGCTAAGATACTTTACCTTCACACAACGAATCATGCAACTTCGCATATTAGTTTGTTGCGAGCAAGGAGTAAAGTATCCCCGGTCAAACCCTTGACCATCCCTAAGCTTGAACTCTCTGCTGCTTTGCTTCTAACGCGTGTGCTAAAAGATACTCTTCCCTCACTCAGCACTCTTGTCGTGGAGTCAGTAACCCTCTACACTGATTCGACTATTGTGCTCGCGTGGCTTGCCACCCCTCCACATCGACTAAAGACATTCGTCGCCAACCGAGTAGTGGAGATACTCGACAACTCCACTCCTACCAATTGGGCACACGTGGATTCCGAAGAAAATCCCGCTGACTGCGCTTCTCGTGGAATACTGCCTTCTCAGCTCATGGAATACCCGTTGTACCTCTCGGGTCCTTCTTTTCTCAGGAGTCCCCATGCTCTGTGGCCTATCTCTGTGCCTTCCACTGATTTATTGTCTGAATTGCCAGACATTAAGCCTTCCATGGTCACTTTGGCCACAACGGTCAAAGTAGATCCTCTCCTGGTGAATTTTCGAAAGTTTTCCACACTTCTCAAAGCACAACGGGTCTTTGGGTATGTAGTTCGATTTGCCCGTCTCTTATTGGCGAAACGATCCAAGATTCTCCCTCCTACGGGTTCTTTAAAACCTGTGGAGTTGCAAGACGCTCTTGAACTGATCATAAGAGTCACTCAAAACCACTTTTATGCAACCGAGATCAGCCAACTTGCCAAACAGGGACAGGTTTCATCCCGGATCGCTTCGCTGAAACCTTTTCTCGAACCCTCGGGCTTACTCAAGGTGGGCGGAAGATTGCGTCACTCTTCTCTTCCTGAAGAGGCTCGGTACCCAATCCTACTCCCCAAAGAAGCTCACCTCGCATCTCTCATTTGCGATGCCTTCCACCGAACATCGCTACATTCCGGCCCGAGAACGGTACAGGCGCTGATACAGCAGCGTTACTGGATCGTTTCTCTGCGCGGTTTGTTGCGACAGCGTATACACCAGTGCATTACTTGCCACAAGTTTCGCGCAAAGCCTATGCAGCCTCCAATGGCAGATTTGCCTCCTTCACGTGTTCAAGCTTCTCGCGCTTTCTGCCATGTTGGAACTGATTTTGCTGGCCCTTTCCAGGTCAAATCCAGTAATCGTCGTAAGGCACCCATCACCAAGGGTTATCTGTGCATTTTCGTTTGCATGTCCACAAAAGCGGCGCACCTAGAAACGGTGTCCGAGCTATCCACGGACGCCTTTTTGGCTTGCCTAGATCGGTTTCTCTCCAGACGAGGACTCC
>OZ023332.1:45733315-45748315 GCA_964007535.1 Brachyptera risi
TATAATATTGATATATAAATATATTATTAACTATTAATTTATTAATAAATGTTTTGTGACATGGTATGGGTGTCTAACCTTACCTAGACACTGACCACATTTCATCACCGTCTATCGATAAGTACCCCGAAGCCCATGTCACACGACCAAGTAAACGTTGTTCCAGTATACGCTCTTCAACGCCCCCTTGAAAAGTTCAAATGATTATCAAGTTGTGTGGTAGTAAATCAACCTACATTGATTTACTTATTTCCGTTTTTGTTTCAAAGTTTTCATTATCATCATTTCATTTCGATCACCACCATTCTTAGATTTGATTAACTCATATTTTGTTCCTCGTCAAATTATATTTATTCTGTTATTCTCTCTAAAATGTTACTATCGATGATTTTTTATATTTTGATTAATCGATTTTTTTCCTGTGTATTTTTGTAATCTTACTGTAGGACAGAATCTTGAATATATATATATATATATATATATATATATATATATATATATATATATATATATATATATATATATATATATATATATATGTATATAATATATATTTATATATATATATATATATATATATATATATATATATATATATATATATATATATATGTATATAATATATATTTATATATATATATATATATATATATATATATATATATATAATATATATATATATATACATATGTTTCTTCCTTCAACCCTCTTTCGAGGAAATCAGTACACAATTCACATATTTCACAATATAGCTCATAAATAGCATTACAATTGAGTATGTCAGCAAGCCATCATTTATGAATTATCAACGAATTAGTGATTATAGTATATCAAACAATTGATACTATACAAATAATAAGAAGTTGTATTATTGGATATGGAATTGAGATTCGCACCAGCATCTCACCCCTCTGACAACGCATGTACTGCGTTGCCCCAGCATCTGTACCACGTGATGTGACGTCATAGCGGCCTATTTGTTGCACGCCATGCCGCAACAAGCGCCGGTCGAACAACAGGCTGTAATTCAATTACGTGCTTTCAAACGATCGTCGCCAAAGCCCCATTGAATGCTGGCATTGGTAAACGAGCCAAAGCCCATTGGATAACTACGCAGGAGAATTGATATTCACTGCTCGGTCCGCCGCTCGGTCGAATGTGGCCAAGGAGGTTAGATACTACTGGCCTGGAGAGGGCTTCAATTGTTGGAGACTGGAGCTAAAAAATCTAGGTGGCTTATGAGTTTGAATTGTTGGCGGCCATCTTACGAGTGTGAATTCTAGCTCCAAGGAGAATATTTTGTAAACTACTATACTAACTAACTAGCAATACTTTATTAAGTATGACTTCACCATCTGACACCAAATTAATACAAATACAGGCTACACATTCACACATTTCACCAAATAAAATACAAAAAAAATATCATTCTAATTTGTACGATATGCTGTTTATTACGTGCATGATTACTAGTCACAAAATGTGAATTGAAAACTCAATTGCTTCTTACCCAACCAACCATGTGTGGAAACGGTTTATCCACATAAAAAGACCTTGCTAAAGACAGTCACAATATGGCTGCCAGGAAATAAATTGGCTTCACTTCCAACAATACAGAAAGAGTCTAAGCCCTCTCCAGCGTATTAGTATCTAACCTCCTTGAATGTAGGACGTTGCTTATAGCGGACACAGAAAACCTGTGACCAAGGAAATTGTTATTTTGATTAATTATTGGAATTGAAATGAATGTATAGGAGCTTAGTCGTAGAGCTCTTTAACGTTTGGTTGAAACATTAATTCACATGGTGGGTTGATATTGAATAGAATGAAAGACGGATAAAATGATGAATGGTGTAATGTTGGACTTATTTCAGGTGATGTTGCATTGTGTTGTGGATAATAAATGAAAACGCTCGCACACAGGAGTCGATTTAGAGGAATATAAGTTTATTGATGGCAATATTCATGAAGTGGAAGATATGAGAATTCTAATAGAGAATAAACACAGATGTCTTTTATATCTTCACGGTGGTATGAGTCACAACAATCTTGCTTATATTACACAATTTCCGCAGGTGAACCTGAAGAGCTGAAAAATACTGTTTTTAACAGCTGAAACGCCTGAAAAATATGCGTAATGAATTGAACTGTTCTCACTTATGTAACCTTTGAGGTATTCAAAATATCTGTGTTTCACTTTCATCAGAATTTTTCCATTTCATATCGTTCAAAAGTTATCAGAAAAAGACTGACACGTTGCCAAATCGCTCCCATACGTCGTGATCTTGAACTGGTGAACAGTGATTGTGTGTCAAACTCAGTAGTTGATGCAGTATAAGCTTCTGTCAAGTGACGTCACTCATTGTTGCAAGAGACAGACAACAATGTCCATCAGATGGAATTGTCTAATCAGGATATTTGGACCGGCACAGGTAGCTGAGTGGTTAACACACTTGCTCCATGTGACCCGGGAGGTAGTGGGCATGTCGGACCTGGTTTGATACCCGCTTCCGTCCATCTTTACAGGGGTTTTTCGTGGTTTCCCTCTGTAGTCCAGGCTAATACCGGGATGGTTCCTACAATGTAGGCCACGACCGCTTCCTTCCCACCATCCTTCCCACTACCCATAGAAACCTTCATCTCATCATCTCATTGATCATTCATCCGACGCCAATATATCTCACACATCATTACAGTGCGTCGTTAACACCCAATATAAAAAATAAAAAAAATAAAAAAGGATATTTGGTAGTCTACCATGTTCGCTGTATTGCTGTGGTAACGATTGTTTATCATTTGTTACGTGAAAGAATCATATTGAACAAAATACAATCATATACAGTACAATACACTGAATTACAATCGAGTTATTTATCATTACGATGACATTCTACATAACCCGGCACTTCCACCAAAAACAATTTATATTTATGATTTTAATATGATTTCATATTTTCACTATATCAACATCACCAGAACAGAATGAAAAAAAACTTCTCCCTATTTCTGTCAGTTTATTAAATATATCACCGTGCTATAAACCTACAACTGTGGAGTAATAACATGCTATGCTGTATCCCAGCGCGTCCTGTATGCCAGCGCATAGCTTTCCTGTACCCGGAGTTGTTCCCTCATCCCACCAACATTCATCCCATTATTGCTACAACAGTAAGACAACAACTGAGCTTCAGAACAACGTGTGCAATAACACCAATATACAACACATGCTCATTCTGAAGCTTGGTATAGTGAATTGTTTCAACTGTATATGCATATATATATATATATATATATATATATATATATATATATATATATATATATATATATATATATATATATATATATATATATATAATATATATACATATATATATATATATATATATATATATATATTTATATATATATATATATATATATATATATATATATATATATATATATATATATATATATATAAATATATATACATATATATATATATATATATATATATATATATATATATTTATATATATATATATATATATATATATATATATATATATATATATATATATATCATATATATATATATATATATATATAAATATATATATATATATATATATAAATATATATATATATATATATATATATATATATAAATATATATATATATGTATATATATATATATATATATATATATATATATATTTATATATATATAAATATTTATACATATATATATATATATGTATATATATATATATATATATATATATATATATATATATATATATGTGTGTGTGTGTGTGTGTGTGTGTGTGTGTATATAACGATGATCTTAAATCTAGTCGTGAGGGATTTCACTGAATAAACTCATAAAGCTACTAAATTTAGTCAGTATGTTTAATGACACCGCCCTCTGTCCCCGCCTCCCACCACCCAACGCTGCCACTCGTTCTGAGGTAAACTCAGATTCTGTGGTATGACTAATTCATATAAATGGCTTACAATGGTCTGCATTATCTGTTGAAAACATCCCAGATAGCAGCATTACTATTGCCATTCCGTGTAATTTATTATCCACAACATGTGGTGGCGGTTTAATGGGATTTTAAGAGTTGTACGCATTGCTTTAAACCATGTATCATTTATAAAAGTTGGTTCTGTATTTGCTCGGGCGTTGCGAAGAAGTTGAACGCAAGCAGAGTCGGGCTGCGTAAAGGTATTTGCGTCAACCGAGAAAATTAAATCCTAGATGTTATTAAAATGTTTTAGAAAACGAGACAATTAAGATAATACTATTCACATATCAGGAATATTGTTGGACATTATATATTTTGGCTCATAATTGGAACTCTTGGATACGATTCAATATCGATAATGTAATAGTGGTACAGGATGTAATAGGAATGTCACTATATTTCCTACTAGGAAAACGCCATATATGCGTTGTTAGACGAGCAGATAGTAATAGTATGTCGACTTTTTTGCCAAACTTCTGCCTACATTCGCCAATTGGGTGACATTCAAGTTATAAATGGGTAAAAACTGCTTCGAGTGGTACCAATTCAGCACATTTTATGTCTCAAAATGGCTGACCCGATCAAGCTGAGAATCTCCAGAAATGTGTATCAGAATGTGGTCCAGCTTCACACAAAATTTCATTTTTTTCGAAAATGAAATTTTTTTTTTTCAATTTCGAAAATTCATAAAACAAAAAGTTACCACCCGATAATGCCACAAAACTATTCAGATCTAAGTTAGATGAAGAACCATGACAAAAAAAGTTTGAGGTTGATAACTGTACCCGTTTGACCTGTGGAGAACCGACAAAAAAAACATAAAAACAAACAACAACAAAAACATAAAAACGAACACCAATTTTTTTCAGTATGTCAAATTGAATCCTCGCTAAATCTCGTCTAATAACTGATACAAATATAAATTTGGCTATGAAAATGATGTCATTGAACAAGTGATGTTATATAAAAATCCATTGAATCAACATCTATGTAAGACTCGTATTTTAGTATTCGTTTTTATCACCCCAATCTCCCAACAATACAAAACGAAGTCTTGCCCAGTTTTTGTGAAGTAGTTTCTTCTGGGAAATATATCGTTTTATTTGGCATTCAGAATCTCTGGAAGTGAGTTGAAGTTAAAAAGAGGAAGTTTAAGATGTCTTAGTTGCAATCTTGTTCAAGAACAGCCCTGACAGCTCCTAGATTCATAGGAAAATACTCATTCTCACATTGCGTATTGTGTGCAGTCGACTGGACATGGAAGCTGTATGGCTTGGGATGTAAAGTTGGTACACTGAAGCAATCAAGACCTCACTGATGGTAACGTTAATCAAGAGACTTGAAAAAAATCTATAATAAAGTCGATTGAAAACTGATGAATGCGTGGTGAGAATCGAATAAAATAAATGGTAAAAATCAATGAATTTGAATTGAGAATTGATAAGTTTTATTGCATACCAGATATGAGTGGCTAATATTGATGTCTAGGAATACATTTGAATAACTGGAATTAAGGCGATCAAATCTGTGTATGGTATGTGTCTTCGTTTATCAGATCCAGTTTCATTCAATGAATTTCTCAATACAATAATAAAATAACAAATTTTTCCAAGTGTATATGATTTTTTTTTCGGAATTTCAACACGTAGTAGTAATCTTTATCCAGCAAATATTTGCTCATTCTTCATTTATAGTTGAAAATAAGATTATGAATAGTAATTATAAAATAATATTCCTGAGAAATAATAGATAAACTTTAGCGCAATCTCATACACCTCGCATCAGCTTATTCTATAGTACGTCCCAATATCTCACGATCTATCTTTTATTATGGACCAATTTTCCCTCTTTTATCGATCCCCAATGGATGAATGAATTTATGAATGAATTCCTCAATAAAAATATGAGGAATGAGCTTCTTCCAAGAAGCGTTCCATTTGTTTTTTTCTATTCATAAGATGTTTAATCTAGAAAGCGCCGAATGTGCAAAACACAATTACCGTCACTTCGTGTCGCCACTAAACTTCCTAACTTCATTTGCTGCCTGAATGAAGATTGCACCAGTGGCGTAACTACCGCAGGGGCAGTCGCCCCCCCCCCCCCCCGGGGCCCACGGCATTGATAGAATAGCGATTTTGGCAATTGTGAAAACCTATTTTGGACAACTACTAGAGTACCGAGTGTTGTATCGTGACGAAAGCGGTATCGTTGGGAGCGGAAAAATATACGGTTTTTTGAACGGAAAAATTTTTTAAAAATAACCGACAGTTTTCCAGGAGAATGAGAAAAAGTGTCGGAAAATTGACCCGTTTTTTTTTTAGTCAAATCGGTTAATTTTCAACTCTCCAAAAACGTGATCAACATTATATGGAGAACTTTAGTGAAAATCGTGAGGAAAATGAAAAATGGGTTATCATCGAAAAAAAGTTATAATTATAATTATGATTATAATCATAAAAGTTACAGTTATTATTATATATGCTATATCAACAGAAATACGTTTCAACGATCACCGTAAAATAAGGAGCGTATTTATATAACTGAAAAAAATTTCAATATTATCTGAAATTACTTGAAAAATGACTGACTAATTTTCGAAATAATTCTACAATGAGGAGATTCAAATTGAACTCAATTAAAGAAGTATATTCTTGAATGCACGTTGGAAACAGAAACACAGAACCACAGAAACATGAATCAGAAACACTGTCATATTTTTCCTCTTAACTAACAGCACTTGAAATAAATATGAGCTTGTCAAACCTTTGAGTACATTTTGGTGAAATGTCAACTATATTTCCTCTCAAGAGTAGGCCAAGTGTCATTCAATATTCATCTTCTATAAAACCAATCTGTTTTGAATAATGACATAATTGACCATTGTGGATGGGCGTGACTTATACAAAGCAGGGGAAATTTTAGATACCGTTATTGGTTATTCCTCTATTTCCTCCGCTTCACTGTCCACTTGATTGGTTTTTGTATTTTGTGACATCACGAGAGCGGACGATCTACAATGGTCAATTGTGAATGTATTTCAATCATAGTTTTGAGAGTATTTTAATCGTCTTTGATAGTAAATTGATAAAATATGAAATATGGAAGTTAAATGTTGAATGATAACGAAATTCAATCATTCGAATTTCTATATATAGTTTTTTGGAAGAGAAAGCGGAGGGAATGTGAGTCCTTTGCCCCGGGGCCCAAAAATCCCAGTTACGCCACTGTATTTCACATTATAAAAACTGATATTTGAGACGAGGTTAACGATCGTGATTGTGTGACGTAGTTCGGGTAATACCAGCGAGCACGTGGCATTGACGCTCTGCGCCTTGCAATCACGGCTTTACATTGATTGGAGGATGAAAGCAGTGCAGAGTTTTCAACATTTCCTATAATAAAACTCCGGAGTCTAGGCTGGTGACATCCAGAATGTCGACTGATAAACATGTGTTGTATGTGTATATACCAGGCAATTAACGCAGCAAGCGTTGTGAGTTGAGCGAGATATCTGAATACGGTATAACCAGAGTAGTTAAAGTAGTTCTACCTTTGCTACTTTATCAACTCTGGTATAATCGGCTACTTTTTTTGATATATATATATATATATATATATATATATATATATATATATATATATATATATATATATATTGGCTTTTAACGACGCAATATATTGATGGCTACGATCTATTGGCGTCGGTGGATGATAAGATGAAAAGTTATTTTACCGGGTGTTCTTGGATGGTAGGAAGGAGTCGGTCGTGGCCTGTTGTTAATGAACCATCCCAGTATCAACTTGAACGACAGAGGAAAACCACAAAAAAAAACTGTCAGGATGGTCGACCATGGCGGGAATCGAACCCCGGTCTCCTGAATGACGGTTCAGTGTGTTAACCACTCGGCCACGTGTCTCCGTCTCGTTATTCTATTCATCATAAATGATATATACATTCACCATTCAGTTGATACATTTCTCTTTGTACGTGCTACGTTTTCTCTTGTGCACTCACGTGTGGTCGGACCTGGCGTGTGTTGGCAGCCGCTCTATCTCGTCATGTACAGTCTACAGGATCCGTGGGGGGATGGGGGGGCTGGGGGGCTGGGGGGGACCGGGGTCGCATGAAATAGCGAGGTAAGTGAGCCGTGGTCTCTTAGGAAACACAGATAGCGCTCGCTGCACACGCTCACCTTTGTGTCTCACTTTATTTAGTTCGTGTCGTTTTGATGGATCTTTTTTGTGTGTGGTTATGAAAAGCCTGATGTCACCAGTAATGTTTCTGTAGACTGAGACGAGTGGCCAAGTGGTAGCACACTGAACCGTCATTCAGGAGGCCGGGGCCATGGTCGACCATTCTGTCAGGTGTTTATCGTGGTTTCTCTCTGTCGTTCAGGTTAATACTGGGATGATTCCTTAACAACAGGCCACGACCGACTCCTTTCCACTATACAAAAACACCTGGTAAAATAACCTTTCATCTCATCATACCACCATCTCATTCATCATCCACCGACGCCAATAGATCTTAGTCATCAGTAGAGTGGGTCGTTGAACTCGATATGAATAAATAAAGGTTTCTGTAGGCAGTATTTCAACAGTTTGTTCATTCTTGGATATAGATCTATATCACCGAGATACGTTACTCAGCGTTAACAAGGCTGTGTCTCGGCAGTAGCTTCACACCGCTTTGCAAACCAGGAAGTTTACCACATATTAGACATATATTAGTGATAATATATTTTTTTTTTTATAACATCGAAACTTGATACAAAATCATTGTTCCCCAATTAAGGCTATGGATGAAAGATAGGATCATTTGGACGGGGCACCACAAGGGCGATCTTACCACCCCATTTTGATTATTTAAAACTAATGGTCTTCAACACCAGGACTGCGCTGTCTGTGACCATAATTTTTCGCAGTAGATAAAAGTCGTTTTTCTCATCCTGAAAAGTCGTCATCCTGACGTGGTTTTTCGTGGTTTCCCACAGTCCTCGAAGCAAATGCTTGGATGAAGTACTAATTGGCCACGACCATTAATTAGTAGAGCGATAGGCCTAATTATAACATTATATGCCTATCACTAATTTAATTTGTGCTTTTTGTATAATGATCAATTTTACATCTGCTGTCAAGGGAAAGAAGTAATCAATCATTGCCCAAGAGACTTAGTTCAAAGTGGAGGATATCAACATTCGTGTGTTTATACTGAAAGACTTTTATCTACTGCGAAAAATTATGGTCACAGACAGCGCAGTTCTGGTGTTGAAGACCATTAGTTTTAAATAATCAAAATGGGGTGGTAAGATCGCCCTTGTGGTGCCCCGTCCAAACGATCCTATCTTTCATCCATAGCCTTAATTGGGGAACAATGATTTTGTATCAAGTTTCGATGTTATTAAAAAAAAAAAAAGATAAAAGTCTTTCAGTATAAACACACGAATGTTGATATCTTCCACTTTGAACTAAGAAATAATATAGAATGCCTTGCTTGGATTCTATTTTAAATGTCCAATATGGCCTCCGAGATTGGAACGAGCACATGTCGCTATCGGCTGCAGGAGTAACGTATCTCGGTAATGTAATATATATATATATAAGGTTAATTAATGTGTAAGTTAAATATCCAGCATTATATTCAAGAATAATTAATCCGTTTTGTAATAATATTTGCCGCTATCACTTGACATTTCCACAAGCAATTGCATGGCTCCATCAGCACAAAGCGCGCATGTGATTAACATATGCATGCGGCATGATTGGAATCTATGACGTGAACGGGATGGTAATTACATATCAAACTACAATTTACCATAAATGGTGTTTAGTAGGAAATTGCATGCGATTAAAGTGATTGCACTTCACAAACAGGGCTTGCTCGATCACGTGTCCATTACACGCTGAATCCGTGTTTCACATTTCAATTGTTTCAACTGAATTGAATCAAGAAGAAAATTAGAATTAAAGTTCAATAGCAGTTTGGTCAGCAGAGTCAAAATGTGATTTTGAAATTAATTCTAAATTGAGGTTATTTGAGTCAAGCTTTATTGAACATGTGTATTTATAAATTGAAATTAGATCAGAAACACTGTCATATCTTTTTTCCGAAATTACAACGCCTGAATGAAATATTAAGTTGCTATTTTGAATTCATTTTGGTGAAAAATCAAGTATTTTTTCTCCTAAAATGAGTGTGATTCATAAATGAGAACGGGTACCTGAATTTATTTTTGCATAATTCTATTCATAATATCTTCATCCACAATAAAACAATTTTTTGATTATAAATGTCATTACATTTAGTGTATTTTAATGATCTGTTGAACAATAAAAATGCGTGAAATTTGAAGGTTGCGTGTTGAACGATAGAGAAACATCCAGTATTTGAATTGATATATCTCAAAATTTATCCCGGTCAGCCTATCATCTGTTTGGATATTGTTATCGAGCACATCAAAACGAATCGACTGCCAAAAATTCCTGATTTTTTCGTGACCATGAGGTAATGGAGGTTAGACCTTAACGTACTGAGATCCCTATTTCTCAACCAACTAATATTAATCATGATTGTATAAGAGATAAATCAGACAAATGGAGCCCAACCACTTGGCTGGAGTATTTCAATGCATATATTCTATTATTGGATTCCATTGAATTGGAATTCAGATTGAGCATCTATAACATGCCGCTAGATGTGATAGTGTCATATTGTCGACAACAATGAAACTTATCACAGCGTAACATTTTCAGTATCAATATAACATATAAACGATCGTCGTATCTCTTTGTCTGAACTTGTTGTAGTGAAACTGCTTCACACCATTCAGAGAAGTATTTTATACTAGGAAAACGCGGGATGCGCGTTGTGAGATGAGCTTAGTAGTATGGAAATCTAGAATGAAGAATATTATGTCAGCTCAATCCACACTGCGGACCTTGGATTACTTCAAACGTCCAAAAACCTCACCTGCAACTTGTTGATATTTATAGTGCTGCAATTACTGTCGCATATACACTTTGAAAAACTAATTGATCCAAATTTTCAATGAAATGTACACATTTATTGCGTTTTCTTCGTTATTTCTCATTCGATTGTTGCAAAAATCTCTCAAGAGAGGTATAATAGTATTTTTCATATTCGGTGAAAATTTGAGAGCTTTTGAAGAATTCTTGTTTTTCAAGTATTTTTCCTCCGGGTTATTTTCCTCTCGGGGTATATTTCTTAGTCTGGGACTAAGCATCATTAGATGAGCGTAGCGAAGATTCCATTTGACATGGCGAAAAAAAAATTGGCTTATTTTTTTCTTCAATTTTGTGCGCGGCATACAGGTCAGGAAAAAATACTTATCGACTTGAAACTTTTTTCACATATTTCTTTCATACCAGAATAGACTGGGATTGTTTTTTAAAAAAATCGGTTAGCTGTTTTTTCCGGAAAATATCGTAAGTTTGGAAAATCTTCATAAGAATAACCCGTAGGAAAAATATTTAAAATACAAGAATTCTTCAAAAGCTCTCAAATATTCACCGAATATGAAAAACACTATTCTACACCTTTTCAGAGATTTTTGCAACAATCGGATGAGAAATAACAAAGAAAACGCAATAAAAGTGTTCATTTTATTGAATATCAGGATCAATTGGAATTGCAAAGTGTATATGCGACAGGTTGCAGCACTATAAATATCAACAAGTTTCAGGTAAGGTTTTTGAATGTTTGAAGTAATCCAAGGTCCGTAGATTTAGATTGATCTGACGAAATATTTTTCATTCTAGATTTCCATACTTCTGAGCTCATCTCACAACGCGCATCCCGCGTTCTCCTAGTATATGTTATCGTTAATAATCACGATTGTGTTTCATTTTTATACCATTTCAATGTTTAGTTATTTAATTTTGTTCCGTTATATTTCCCCATGTATTTTCTGTTGGTTATTATCCTACACACTTCGGAGTCTGGTACTAAGCATGATTTATATCTATAGGAGAACAAACAAAATAAACTCAGGATCTGTAAAACATGACCACTTTAACAACCCTATGATATTATGGCTAGAGTAGTAAATTCGTAGTTCATTGCTATAGAGAAAAGTGTATTAGATTTTGGATGCTTTGTATTTTTATTGAAATTCCATTCTAACAATTGTTACTATAGTGACACATTCCTCTGGGTAACTATTAAATATTGTGATTGGTTAGAATCAATCAAACAATCATTTGCAAAGTTGAAACGTAAAATTACTGAATATGACCCAGTACATGCAGGGACGGTACTTACAACAAACTAGCAGAAGAATTGAAAAGTTTCGCTAGCAATAGAACGTCTTTCAAGCTTAATGTCAAGAAGTTTTTAATTCGCCATAACTTTTATATTGTGAGGGAATATTTTTCGAACGACAGAGAGTAGTTGTAGCTGTCTGTAGTCAATTATTGTGATTGTATTGGAAAAGCCTACATGTTTTATTCTCAACTTTCAATCTTATTATTTCAATGATTTTAATATTTTATTTTATATATTGTTATAGTTATAGTCACTCATTAATATTATTGTTATTTTAATCCAGACAACTTTTAAGACCTGCTTGTTATGTGAATGAATGAATATTAGGGTTTTAAGGCGCATCGACAGCGAGGTCATTTAGCGCCTGTGCTTGTTATGTTGATGATATTAATTTGTGTTATGTTAATGATATTAATTTTAACTCGTATATAATGGTATGAACAAAAAGCAGATAGATAAAATGAAATGAATTCAAATAACAAACTTCGGTAATTGAATGAAAACTCTTGGTATAGAGACTTTTGGTTGGAAGATGTATTTTTGGTTACAATCCTATCTTTAGATCCTATCTTTCATCTATAGCCTTGATTGGGGAACAATGATTTTGTATCAAGTTTCGATGTTATTAAAAAAAAAAAAAACAATCCTGGATTTATTTCTGAACAATCAGATGGCTGATATGGATATTTTTTCTGTTATGTTGGTAGGTGAACTTCTTTCGTGACTTCGAGTGTATATCGTAACATGTTTCACATTCAAAAAAAAAGCAATTTCCTTTTCAACAACCAAATGTTTGTAATAAACATGGATGTATGGATTGGACTGGGCTCGTTATTTGATAAATTGATGACTGAATAATATTTAATTCAATAGATTTGGTACAATTTCCACTTTACTTGTTTGCCTTATTAGTCACATCACTTGGAAAGATAGTACTTGGATGATAAAGATAAAAGTAGTACACTCTTTTACAGTGAATAAATTGGACATAAAAGTAAGAAGACTTACAAATGTGGGTTATTTTGACAAAGAGAGTACAAAATTTATCAAAATGGGATTCTCATCATTATATGTCATGTTTTATAGGACTTCATATCATATTCTAGATCAAATTCAGAACTCAAGTTGCATCATATTCTATTCTTTTGGTTTGATATAGACCCTAAATCATATTTCATATTCCACATATTTTTTCATTTTTTATTTCATTTTCCATATTATCTGATGACATAGTATATGGATAAATCTGATAATATATATATATATATATATATATATATATATATATATATATATATATATATATATATATATATATATATATATACATATATATATATATATATATATATATATATATATATATATATATATATATATCCTCATTCAAGACTCTGTCTCTCATTAAAAGTTTGCAAAAACACACAGAATAAAAATCAATTAATTAAAATATGAACAAAATGTCAATAATAACATTTTAGAGAGAATAACCAAATGAATATAATTTGACGAGGAACAAAATATAAGTCGATTAAATCTCAGAATTGTCGTGATAGAAATGAAATGATAATAATGAAAACTTTGTAAAAAAAAACGGGAATGAATATTATTATATTCAAGTATTATTATGTTCCTTGTAATTGTACACTGTCAATTATTGGATAGCCGAAATATTCTGAATGAAACTAGGCCTATCTTTCTTACTAATATCTCAACTGAGCTTGACATTTCAATAGGACGTTCTGTGGCAGCTACACGTAAAGCGGTCGATCAAGCTGTATTAAAATGCATTCTGAGGAAAATATACTGATATTAAAGGCACTAAGACTGGAAGATAAGTGTGCATACGCACTTCACGCATAGTTTCTAAGAACATTAGCTGTTGCAATGTGCGTAGTTTTCTTTTCATTCTCCAATTTTTCTACATTTGTTAAAATACATATACTCGGGAAGTAAAATAATATAGTATATATAGTCTATGACTATCAATAAAGTAACGGGATAAGCAACATGGCGCTTTCCTTTCACACCATGCGTATATCAAAGTGATGCCGCCTCACAAATGTCATGATAATTTGCTGGTATTATTGTATGTTGATCTATACAAGTAATAGATGTAATGCAATCTGTGAATCCAGCTCTTTCCAACTGCATCAAACAATATTGGAATAAATTTCATTTGAATTGGCCAATCTAAATGTAAAAACGTCTGTAAAAGAATTTAGACCCCTAGTCAAGAGCTCTACTGCTATATTCACCATTTGATAACTGGATAATTACTCATCATCCACGAGAAAGATCAGAAACAATGCAAGTATACAACTATGTACTATATATTGAAATACGAGCCTAATACGTATTATTTGATTTGAAATTGCGAATCTCAGAAATGTACACGAAAGCGCGCTGATTCCTTCACGGTGAAAACGGCCTAATGTTGAAAGGATAGGACTTACGCCATGTTGTTTATCCCGTTACGTTATTGATAGTCATATATATATATATATATAGTACAAGAAAGCGATATCCAATATTTGTATGGCAGGACTCGGTCACTGCCCTTTTGATCCTCCATATAACCATTCTAATTTCAGGTCGAATCATTTCATGTGAGTGCAAGTGTAAGTCTTTGAAAAGAGTTCGACTTTCAAAGGTTCACCAAGTTTCTTTTCTGCGACCAACATTTTCACGTTTGTTTTTTC
>OZ023332.1:45750815-45823315 GCA_964007535.1 Brachyptera risi
TGATCCGTACTCTATTTCTTACAGACAGCCTGCACAAGACATTGTCTCACGCTGGCTTTTTTAATCTTCAATATACCTAAATTTAGAATTTGCCAAATGTAACCGCAAAATAGTGTTTTATCTCTATGTATGTATGTATATGTAGAAGCAAGAATAGAATGATTTGAATTTGATTTAAATTGAATAGAACTACACAATGGTGAAAAAGATAACTTGGAAATAGTACAAAGAGAACTGAAATCATTTGGAAAATTTGACAACCGATAGTGAGAAGAAATTAATTAAAGTTGATGATTAGAAGGATGTATAATGTTGAACCAAGTTATATTATTACAAAGTATTATTATGAACAATCGATGGTGAGTCTCTCAAAATAGAAATGACATAATTGAAATACCAGTATTTCATTTCAGTATTTTGTTTACAAGTTTATCATCATATTAACAATTTGTACAATGTACAGGTGGTAAAGGCTTAATTCTAAATAATAACAAAACTATAATAATTAAATACAAATAAAAAATGTTGAACAAAAATAATAATAATGATAATACACTACATAAACTAAGTCCCATTTCACTATTCATTATCATCTGTAATGTTCTTGATTCTCCGTCTGAAATTGATACTGAATAACAAAAAAAATAATCTTGTGGTACCGTAATAATAATATCACATAATAATGACAATATTGAAATAGTAATATGATTATAATATCATATTTTCATGATAATACTTTGATAATAATATCAAGAATAAAAAACAGTTCAAACATTTACGAAGAGAGTAAAAAAATCTTCATTCTTCTTATTATCTTGACTCCATTTTCTTCTCGTTCTTGAACTGCAAATATAGTACATTTCATTTCCTCTGGGAAATATTTGTTGGCAGAGAATATTAAGTGTATTTCCACGGCCAGGGCGATGAGATAAAGGAGAGATCAGCGGTCGCTTAAGCACAGTGGAGTAATACAGAATAGTATTCTGTCTTTGGACGGAATATTGGTTCTAGAAATGTAAGCGTGACGTAATGAGATTACGTTCAACCCTCAGAGGAAATGAGAGACAATTCATCGAGGGAAAAGTTGTCATTTAAGGGAAATGCGCAGTGAAAAGTTAGTCTGAGGATATGGGACATATCGGTATGAAATATCGGGATAAGGTCAATAATATAGTGGAACAAAATATAAAAATTTAAAACTCCATCTTTTTTTTTCACGATTATCACTTAAAAACATAGATTAACAATGGGTTACAAAAGAGCCTGCTTCATTTTTGTGCTGACACTTGAAAATTTAATTTAATTTAATTTAATTTAATTTAATTTAATTTAATTTTCATCTTGTTGAGGACTGTTGTGAAATTAATAATTGGTATTTTGAATTTGAAAAATATCTGACAAAAATCTTTTTTGAATTTTTTGAATTTCATATCCTGTGAAAAATTATAATTTGGTTGCCGATACTAGATGAAATTACATTCGACAAATGAGTTATGATTTTAAAATATTTTCAAAATACCAATTTTGGTGTAACAATCAATTGATAACATAATAAAATAAACCACAGCTTTCTATGTGTTACCATTAAAAACTAGTAGGAAATCGAAACAACAAAAGCGCAGGTAAAAATGTTACTGACTTATCAATGCTTAAAGTTCAGTAACACCCACCAATAATCCAGGGTAATCACTAGTCCTGGTAATACTGGGCCTGAAAAATATATTGAATTAAAAAATATATATTGAATTTTTTTCTTAAATGTCATTTTTTAAGTGCACATTCCCCTTAATGTCTAGCTAGCGTTGTATTCAACACATGAGAAGTATGAGAAAATCTCAAATGTTACAGTTCTTTTAATCAAAACAGTGACACGTTTATTCCATTTCATGATTATCATTAGTAGCAAATATGACAATATTCACATAAGATGAAAAGAAGGAAGTCAGAAGAATTTAATAACTGGTACAAAAAAAAGATCAATTATGTATTATGATCATTAATATTATTATTAATCATTATTATTAACATCTATTGAAACTTCAAAACTTATGTTCTGTCAAAAAAGAAATTAAGTACTAGCTTTTAGACTCCTTGAGTGGTACTCTGTAAGTATTTGCAAATTGATTTTTTTGTCACTTAATGTGTATTATTCGTATCCACCATTATCCTATTCTTTTCCCCATTATTCTATCTTTCTAATTTAATTAAGCTCAATGTTATTTTTCATAAACAAATGTAGTGTTTTCTTTCTTCGTTTTATTATTCTCTGTATAATCCACAGATAAGCCTTGTGCTAGGCTTTGTGGACAAGTGAACCTTATGTTTTATGTAAATGAATGATGATAATAATAAACAACCTATAATTAATTATCATACTATCATTATTATTATATTATTTATTTATCAAATTCATAATTATTTAAATTATCATTAACTTTCACTTTTTAACTCCACCTTGTTCATTTTCTAACATATTCGATTTAGTTTGTATTTTTTATTTAACCTCATAATGCATACTTCTTATCGCATTAAACAATATTCCTTCCATTATTTCTCTATATTTAATCCACAGTCAAGCTCGTCACGGCTTTGTGCACATCACGTGACTGTTCATGTATTCAAATGTATGATCTATGAAAAAAAAATTTAAAAAATCTAATAAAAAAATTGGAGATATTTTCTCCCCAATGTAAATGTTAAAATTGTGATCCATTTCTGAAATTGTTACCACAAGATTTATTATTTGTTATATAATCATTTTATTCAAATTATTCTTTGGGATGATGAGATCGCCGTTGTGGTGCCTCGTCCAAACGATCCTACCTTGCATTCATGGCCTTAATCGTTGAACAATAATATTGTTATAGCTTCCCTCGTGGCTCAGCCAACTATCGCACTGCGTTATAAACTGAAGTCAGGTTGGTGTGAGTTCGACTCCCGCATAGGGCATACGTTTTTGTAAATGTCCTTTCACTTATCATCACTTCAGAGTATCATAATCACCAGCACATTCGTACCCCGTATAACCTAGCTGTTGGTGGGGTCGTTGAAATAAAATGAAAACAATGAGAAATAAGTCGATAGCATATGAGTACATATTCACCCTCCACGTACAAGCTAAACATAAAATAACAGTGATATATGAGAAAATTATAATTTAAATGATTGGATTTTGGGTCTGAGATTTTTGATGTATTGGAATTTATATTGGAAAAAGATTGCTTTTTTTCCAACTGCGTACGTGTTTTCATCTTGTCAATCTGGTATTATTGTAGATGAAAGGCAATATAGTTGATTGGCAATGCGGTATCGATTGGCTCTTCTGAAAGTGGATGGGAGAGAAGGAGGAGAGGAGGTGGAGAGGAGGTGGAGAGAAGGTGAAGAGGAGGTGGATAGATCGACAAAGAGAGTTGGCAGTGACTGCGGCGTAATCAGGTTTTTGAATGAGCGAAATATAGACTATATTTAGCTTGAATATGATTTTGTTTCTCTTTGTGTTTGTTTAGTTTTTGATGTATCGGTATATTTATTTGTTTGCGTGGTAAGAAAGAATTAATTGAGGAATGATGGAAGGGCAGTCAATAAAGTTGGTATCATTGAGTAGATGGATTCAATCGTGGAGTATTGTATTCAGACCTGACATTTCAATTTTTTTCATTTTTTGGTTTTATTATTATTATTATTATTTGGAGTGTGATGAATACTGCAATATAATTGGATTGTACATGCTGTTGATACTTCAGGTACAGGAATTATCATCAGTTAAGTCTGCGCTGTTTTTTCTGTAGAAACTGCTTCTTTTGTGGTTTGGTCGAGTTGAAATTTGCTTGAGAATAAAAAAATTCATAAATTTTTCAATATTCCAAATTTTATGGTTTTATGACTTCTTAAATCGGTGCAACTGGGCAAGAATTTTGAATTGAGATTTTAGAAATGTCAAAGCCTGTCAATTCAGAAGTGTTTGAATATGCTTGTGGATTTTCTCCCCAATAATGATACAGAATTCAAAGTCTAGGCAAATAGCATCTCTTTTTTGAATCGCATTTATTTCAGAATGTGGTTTTCAACCATGTTATTATTGGTTCCGAAAAAAAAAATCACAGCATGTTCATATACATTTTTCACAAATTTTGACACGGGGAAATTTTGATAAAAAATGTATTGAGTTTTTTAAAATTATTTTCAAGTTACAAAATGTAGTAAATCCTGAAAAAATGTCGGAAATATTTCAAAAAATCATAATATCAAAACAAAAATTGAATTTTGAAAAATCCTCGTGTTAAAGTCTGGTGATAAGTGCAATTGACAATATATAAAAAAAACAGCAGATTTGAATATACCATAGCTGAGAAAAAGATACCTGAAGCTGAGTGAATTAACATTGTCAAGCATACAAGGTCTGGGTCCCCTTACCATTCTTTTCAATTGGGTATATTGTCAAATTTGATACAACCATTTATGTCAATTTTTGAAGAACAAGAAAATTTAACTATACAATGTGTGTTGAGAGAAATGCTTATATCGTGGAACTGTATTTTTGTATCTATATTTATATTATTTACATTTTAAAACATGTATTTTGCCGACATGTCCAACAACACCATGTGATCAATTGGGAAAAATAAGAATTATTATTATTATTATTATTATTATTTTCAATGATTTTGGTGTTGAGTGACAGTGAATTTCTCGCATCATAAATTCTTTTTTTTTTTAAATAATATCGAAACTTGATACAAAATCATTGTTTCTCAATTAAGGCTATGGACGAAAAGTAGGATCGTTTGGACGGGACACCACAAGGACGATCTTACCACCCCAAATTAAATAATCTGTCTAAAATAGTCTGGCAAATTGTTACAATCATTTTACCTTATCGAAATTACTGTATTTTCAGTAAACTGAAACATTCAGAATTCATTATTATTTTTCACATTTTCTTCAAATCGTACTCCATTATAAGATCAGGTTCGATCACAGTTAAATGTTCCTGTGGAAATCTGTTCCAATCCAACCAATGAGGAGGGTTCCATGTCTTGCGATTATCATGGACGTGGCCGTGGAGCTCCCGAGGGAGTAACTAGGAGAAGGTCCACCTGCTCCTGTAAGGACATCGTCGACCTTCCCTCTCTTTCTAATCTAAAAACAAGCACCGCTTCGTGAATACAGTATTCAACGTGGGATAGAGTGAGAGAGACGAACATTCCATAGAGATAACTTGTAGGAGCAGTTAGTGAATATATTCTCCTGAACCACAAATTATATGTTTCCAGGAAAGAAAGGATGTCGATAAGTCAAAACCTGGAAACCCTGGACGATATTTATACTTCCAAGACATGTCACGCAGTGCTAAGCTGGAAACCAATCTCTTCTGACCCCTCACTCTCTAGTACCGATGATCTCTGGTAAGCGCTATAGATAGCTAAATTTCACTCGGTACTATAGTTGAATGAGGAAATGTATCATTATACGAATTATATAGGACTGTATATTTTTAGATGAGCGAAGCGAAGACTCAATTTCGCCATACCCGAAAAAAAAGTGCCTGTTTTTTTTTGTTCGCGCTCCACAAGTCAGAATAAAATTCAAAATCAATTGAAACTTGGCACACACAAGTATCATTATTCACTTCGATGCTGTATAGTTTTGAGGTGCGATCGGTTGAACCGCTTCTGAGAAAACTCATTCCAAAGTTTTCAAAAATCCCATTAGAATAACTCGGAGGAAAAAATTCGTGAAAAATATTTCATGTGAGAGGATTCAAATTCTCGGGGAATTTCAATATGATAATGATACACATTATTTCGAACTTTCACTTAAATCGGATCAGCCGTTTTGATGTAAAAAAAATATATAATGTAATTTGTGTTAATTATTCAAAGCTATTAAGATACCTATTAAATCAAAGCAACAAGTGTCACCACTTGATTGTAAACGATTAAAACAAAGCCTTCTTTACTATCATATAAAGTAATAATGGAAAATAAGATGGCAGTGATGTAATGGTTTGGATCTCAAGGTGTATATATATATAATAACCAATCCAAAGATAAGGTGATATGTTCCAGCTCATCCATCAACGCGGAAACACATAACGCGTTTGCCTAGTATGTGAATAATGATACTTATACCTAATATATGATATAATCACAAGTAAACAAGTGTATACCCTTGCACAGTGTGTGATGAAATGTGAGATTAAAATTTTAGTGGAAGTGCCGTGATCTAAACCTGGCACCTCTGAGATCAATAGTGGTTTTCAATAGATACACAAATAATAGAATATTATGATTTTAAAGTGTTTGGGGTAGATGATGGATTATTTCATCTCTTAGCCGTGAGAAAGACGGGTTTTTATGTGGCTTTTAACTAAGGAAATCTTACTGATTCAGTCACATTTTGAATGTCAGCCAGCGCCTTGATACAAAACGAGCTCGAAGCAGGCTGGTTATTTTAATGAATCATCGATTTCAAAACATTCGAAATGTGTTCACACAACACTGTGAACAAAAATATTTAAATTAGCATAAAGGATGGCTCAATTTTATTTTCAAGAAACATGTGTACAGTATATATTCATGTGCTGAAAATTTCCCGACCTGATTTTCCCGCAATATTTTCACTGTTTACAATCTTCGTCTCTTTATCTTTCATATCGCCTTCATGTATAAGTCCTAATCGTCAGTGTGAAGCAGGGTTTCCAGTCCCGGTTTGGTCCGATGTTCGTTACTGACCAATCACAATATGGAATTATTGACTATACTAGGAAAACGCTATATACGCGTTGTTAGACGAGTGGAAAGTCATAGTATGTCGACTTCATTGCCAAACTTTTGCCTAAATTCGCCAATTGGGTGACATTTTAGTTATAAATGTGTAAAAACGGCTTCGAGTGGTACCAATTTAGCACATTTCATGTTTTTACTTCAAAATGGCTGACCCGATCAAGCTGAGAATTTCCAGAAATGTGTATCAAGATGTTATTCAACTTCACACATAATTTCAATTTTTTGGAAAATAAAAATTTTTTAATAATTTTTTTTCCGCCGTGTTATTCTAATGGGTATTTTTTAAATTTCTAAAATTCATAAAAAAAAAGTTGATATCCGATAATGCCACAAAACTATACAGATCTAAGTTAGATAAGGAACCATGATTAAAAAAAGTTTTGAATTGATAGCTGTAGCCGTTTGACCTGTGGAGAACCGACAAAAAAACATTTAAAAAAAAAAAAAAAAATCAGTATGTCAAATTGAATCCTCGCTAAAGCTCGTCTAACTACAACTTTTGCCGGTCGAAATTACGATTTCTTGGAAGCTATATTTTGTCACTGCAGCCAGGTTTCCTGCACCAGTGTTTCCGTTAGTTTTGTGTAAAAGAGCGTCAAATTGAGATTTGACAATTGTATTCCTCAAACTCTAAGAAGCCGTGCATTTAAAGGTGATGAAAGCTGAGACCATGACGTCACGAAAACGTTACGGAACAGCGAAGTGGAAACAGACATACTAGACGTTGTGTCGATATCATGTCGGAGACGACAAGAATGAATCTAAAGTCACCCTCGTGGCTCAGTCAACCATCGCACTGCGTTAGAAACAGAATTCAGGTCGGGCCTGGGTTCGAATCCCACATAAGTGGATTACTCCATCATTTTATTATGATCCGCTCATTCATACTCCCATATAACTCAGCTGTTGGTGGGGTCGTTAAAATATTATATATTGGGTTTTAACGACGCACTCTACTGATGGTTTCGATCTATTGGCGTCGGTGGATGATGAATGAGATGATGGGATGATGAGATGACAGATTATTGTATCAGGACGGTGTTCTTGAGTAGTGGGAAGGAGTCGGTCGTGACCTTTTGTTAAGATTGACCTGAACGACAGAGGGAAACTACGAGAAACCCCTGTCAGGATAGTCGACCATGACGGAAATCGAACCCCAGTCTTCCGAATGACAGTTTTCTTTATTACTTGTCAAATAGACTGATACAGGAAGAAAAAACACAATTACAACAGAAAAACATTCACAAAGCCCTTAAATGAAGGCTTAACTGTGGGTTAAAAACTTAGAATCAGTTTGTTACCACTAAGCCACTCGGCCACGCTCAAGCGGCAGTGGTGTAAGTGGAACGTCTGCAGTGACGCCACTGTAATCGCACGAACTACTCGAACCTGTGTTTGTAGAAGAATGCAGTAAAGATCGATGTTATTGTCCCTAGAAGTGGGCTCTCCTGTCTTCCCGTTCCACGGCCACATGGGGACGTGCCGGGAATATCTCTCGGATATCCGTCACAATTCCTCGGGAATAATCCGCCACGCGTTTATCGCAGCTTCTATTCTCGAGCACAGAGCAGGTCGTGGACTGGACCCTTCTGTTGGATCGGTTACGAACACTGTCGGATAATTAGATGAGCGAATGCGAATACCTCCATCCTACTCTTATGGAGCTTCATCTGTGATCGACATGAGACTGTTTCTGTACACGTAGACTTGTCTAACTAAGAACTGTGTAGCTTTTGAGTCATATCAGTCGGATTATTTCTGAGAAATATCATCTCAAAGTTTCTTAAAACTTCATAAGATTTGGCCGGGCGAGAAAATTAAAATAAAAAAATCTTGAAAAAAAATCTATGAATGTATACAAAATAATGATTCCAATTTGCATGCAGTTTGAGTCAATCGTTGAGAACAAAATGATTGAATGAATGTTTTCTTATTCAACAAACATATAAAAATAATAGCAGAATCATTAGTAGCTAAGCGGATTAGGTCGACTAAACATCACAACTCGGGGTTTGGTGGTAGAAGCATGAATATCAACAAATATTGTAATTAGTAAGCAATGTAACAACTGTTATAAAATTATTCATAATAATCATAATCTCTCTTTAGTCATCTACATTGAGCAATATATTGAAAAATTAAGTCATTCTAAGTCTAAGTAATTATAATTAGTAATTAGTAAGTCTATAAGTAAGTCTAAGAAAAAGTAAGTCAGCATCCAACAAAAAAACTCAGTTATATTATAAAATGATTTTTTAATTGAGAATCGTTTGAGAATATTTTTCTAGAATGTTAAATTTGATATATATGTATCACTCTTCTTACAACACGTGCTGTGTTTGCCTGATAATTAAAACAGAGGTAATTTCAGTTCTGGAGTTTTTTTTTTTTTTTGTTTTTTTTATATTTATTTGTCAATTCAAGATTATACAGAAAAGTTCACAATTTTTTTTCAATTTTTTTTTTCAAGTCATTTTCAAAGTATTTTGAATAAAAATTTGATAGATTTGAGTACAATTTTGTAGACCCGCAAAGTCACAAAAATTTGAATTTTCTTAGAGTTCAAAAACATTCTATAAATGAGAATCAGATGGATCAAAAATAAATATTCAGTATGGATGATTTTGAGGAATAGTTGGATGAGTTGGATAATAAATTATTATTATAATATAATAACAATAACAATAATGATAATATTAATGAAGTTTCAATATTTTTTTTATCTGAAAAATCCAAATAGAATAGAATAGATTTGAAGATATATCGTGTTATCTTGATAATATTCGTACGTGTTTGAGTGAATATGTTCATGAGATTCATCCACATATCAACATTCGAAGGTCATTATAAGATATTCGGCTGAATAACGTAATTCCCACTTTTCAGTGGAGGTGCCGGGTCGGCTTGGTCGTACTTTACTTCACCAAACTACATTTCATTACATGATTTCCAGTTTATATTCAAACTTTTGTGCACTCCACAACTGATAACTTCTCCAAATTAAAATTGGAGGTTTAAATAAACCCAGTCCTAACTGAAACCCAATATTCAAGCAGGCTGTGAACATACTGTTGGTATAAGATTTAAATTTAAATTTAAATTTCGATACATTTATTTTATAATTATCACTCATATCAGACGATTTTAAGTTGACAATGTTTTTTTTCTGCATTATTGAGTGTATTCTACATTTTATTATAATATTGACTATTCATATACTGGTATTTTATTGTAAACAGTCATCTGAATGAAAAAATAAATAAATAAATAAAAATGAATATGCACATTTGTATAACATAAATCTGTATGAGTATTGAAATACGTTAGTTGTGGATATTTTGAAATCAGTCGAATCAGACAACAAGTCAATCACATCTATGACTCAAAGCATCATAATTCAAACTGAAATTTGAAATTCTGAAAAAAATTTGAAAATTTGAGAATATATTTCTACTTTTCTACTGTTTTTTTGTCGGTATTATCTTTTAAAACAGTTTTGAATCATACAGGAATACCCCCCTAGGGTAAAATTGAGGTAATTCAATATTTCACATACATATATTAACCATGTATAGTTTGGAGCTGATGCCCGTACATCCACAAGGCGTGGTGGTTATTGCTTCATTGGTAGTCGATTATTTTCACCAACACACGTTTTAAAGCACTTCAATGAATCTGAATTCAATGAAAAACTTGTTCGGTACATTTTGGTAACGTTGTGAAATGAGCACTATTGTTCTCGTATTGATGAAGGCTCGAACCACCCGTGTGTTAGTTGTGTGGCATAGGGAGACGGTCGCTCGGAACTGTCAACTCTCGTGGACAAAAAAAGATACACGAGTGATGAAGGCTCGAACCACCCGTGTGTTAGTGCTGTTGGATAGAGAAGACGGTCGCTCGGAGTCTTCATCTCTCGTGGATACAAATATAAACAGTTCTTCATGACGTTGAAAATATTCATTAATTTCTCTTTCTTTCGTAATTATTTAATCTGTTGAGATTTTCCAGACTTCGTGTTCCAGAGATTACTCGTAATTGAAGAAATTCACACTTTTATCTCAATTCCGGGAATATATTCCACTATTAATTACAACAAGTTGAAGAGAGATTCTGTACAAAATGTGGCAATTTGCCAACTTTGAATGAAAACAAGGACTGCGGATAATTGTGTAATGAAGTAGTCGAGAGAAAGGAATTAATTAATATTCTGGTTGAACATTTTTTCCGTTTATCAAGAGCCCCCCCCCCTCCCCCCCCCCCCTCTCCATCACCATGACAACTCTTGACTGAGTGTTTGGGTGGCGTTCAAATCACGCCAGGCACAAAACTTGGCCGGCAAAACTTTAGTTTTCGCAACTCGTTATTCTGAGTTGATATTACGATTAAGAAAGTGAAAAGTCGAAAAAAAAATATTATGACAGATCGAAATGTAATTGAATTAATATCTCTTTGAGAATGTCAACTTACTCGAGTCAATCAATCAGAAATGTTTGAGCGAGGGCTTCCATTTTGTGTGTGTTCTTTTATGGTTTTTATTCCGTATTTTCATTTTTTTTTCGTACGCTCTGCACTGGTCTGAAATTATTGATCATCAGGCACATTTTGAGGACACGTGGACTCATTCAATCTGAAATTATATTATATGTGAGACAAAATGATGTTGGACCGCTTTCAAAAAAAATCCATCATCAAAATTAAATACAAAAACAAAGGCCTGTAACTCGATGATCGAAAATAGAAGAAATATCAAGATGCCGTAAAGTGGGGAGACTTGAACCCACTGCTGTGACTTTGCCCTTTTGTTGGAAAAAGTTTCAAACCGCTACAAATGAGATAGTTTCAATTTTATCGTATCCATTTTTTAGTATCTCAATATATACTCATCAAAATCAAAATACGTATCAAAATAGATACGATAAAATTAAAACTATCTCATTTGTAGCAGTTCGAAATTTTCTCCAACAAAAGGACAAAGTCACCCCATTTTCCCGGTATTCAGAAATAATTCACCAAAATCCAAAATAGAAATAATGAATATATTTGTATTAGTTTTGATTCCAATTGAACGTTACGTTTGAAGAGCGGAATCCTGTGAGTATTTTCTCTGGTTCATATCAGGGTTTGTATTTTATCCAACTCTCAGGTCTTAGATTCAATGAGAGGTTGTTTCAATTAATTACAACTGCGTAACGAAGGCAAGATTACAGGCCCAGTTTTCCACTGTAGTTCATTGAAAGATAATCGACCCTTGGTTACCTGTGTTTTTTATCTTTTCACTTTTCCTTCATTTATTTCTCTCTTGCTCTCAAGTGTGCATTGACCTATCAGGCCAGCAGTCACTCTCTCCTGCTTAAATCATCATATTTGTTTTCATATCGTTTGAAATTTATCAAGGATTCTGATTGGCAGAAGTCAAACCTCTTACTCCAACTTCCGTACAGGTTGTCCAAGAAGTCAAGGCCAGGTCAAATGGTTTCGGGTACAGTTGGTTTCAGGTCGGTTGGTTCTTAGGTCAGTTGATTTTCAGATCAGTTGTTTTTCAGGTCAGTTGATTTTCAAGTCAGTTGGTTTTTATGTCAGTTGATTTTTAGATCAGTTGGTTTTCAGGTTAGTTGGTTTTTGAGTCAGTCGGTTTTCAGGTCAGTTGTTTTTTAGGTCAGTTGGTTTTTATGTCAGTTTGTTTTTGTACAGTTGGTTTTCATGTCTGTTGGTTTTTAGGTCAGTTGGTTTTAGGTCAGTTGGTTTTTAGGTTGGTTGGTTTTTAGGTCAGTTTGTTTCTAGGTCGGTTGGTTTTTATGTCAGTCTGTTTTTGTACAGTTGGTTTTCATGTCTGTTGGTTTTTATGGCAGTTGGTTTTTAGGGCAGTTTGTTTTTGTACAGTTGGTTTGTATGTCAGTTGATTTTCAGGTCAGTTGGTTTTTAGGTCAGTTGGTTTTTGCACAGTTGGTTTTTATGTCAGTTGATTTTTAGGTCGGTTGGTTTTTAGGGCAGTTGGTTTTTGTACAGTTGGTTTGTATGTCAGTTGATTTTCAGGTCAGTTGGTTTTAGGTCAGTTGGTTTTTGTACAGTTGGTTTTTATGTCAGTTGATTTTTAGGTCGGTCGGTTTTTAGGGCAGTTTGTTTTTGTACAGTTGGTTGTATGTCAGTTGATTTTCAGGTCACTTGGTTTTTAGGTCAGTTGGTTTTTGTACAGTTGGTTTGTATGTCAGTTGATTTTTAGGTCGGTTGGTTTTTCAATAGTGTTGATGTTTAGGACAGTTGGATTGCAGTTCAGTCGATAACTCTGGTGAATATATATTCAACAGGCGCGAACTGTCGAGCTAACTTTATACCGATGAAACGAGGCTTTTGATTGGCTGTCAAAGTTCGTGGAACTGCACTAACCCCGGGTCTGGGAACAATCAGTCGTTAAACAGACAGTAATAAAACTCGTGACTGTCATTATAGCTGAAATAACAAAAGATACTAAACAGTAGTCAAATGTATTGCAATGGTTTGGTTCACGACTTTTATTCGTTTTATATTGTTGACATTGAAGTGACTCAATAACAGATTAACTTCTCAATATATGTCATCTGATCTTGTCTACAAATACTCAATATAATATATACTTTCAAAATAATGAGAAGATGGAATATTTTCTCTCCCCAATGTGAATGTTTCAATTGTTAACTATCAAGTAAATTATCAATTTAAGATTTATTGTTTTCAAAATGAGTTATTTTATTTGAAGTATTCTTTGGGATGTTGAGAAAGTCGACCTCCTCTCGTGGATCCAAGTAACGAATCCACCTTGATTACACAGCAAGCTACCTGTACTTGGCTCCTGCTTCCTGTTCCCATAGCAACGTCAGACATTAAAAATAACAGTTCAAACTACTGCCTGCTCGTAAAACGAGAACACCAATAAAATTCACTTTGTATAAACAGCATTTAAAAGTCCTAGAGTAAAGCAATCTTTCGGCAAAAGAAAACAGGCTATTTTCAGCTGATTTATATTCCTGATGAAAATTAAAATAATTCTCATTGGCTTCAACTCGACCCCAACAGGCCCTGCTGTTTGTTATTTGTAATAATAAAAAAATGATGCAACACTTCCACTGAAAGTTGAAAAATATTAACGATTCGTGTACTTTTATATTGGGATATTAAAAGTTATTTTAGATCTAACAGTGTTTGTTTTGGTCTATTTAAAGCTTGCATACAGACCGGTTCCTCATAGAGAGTGAGTGCATGATTCTAACATTGGATAAACAAACCTAGTTCAACATTATTCATTCAATAACTCCATGCAGTACATGTTCGAGTGGTGACGTCATTGGAATGAGCGGTTGGGCCGATAGCACGCTGGACCGATACCAAGGAGCCAGGTCCCTTACCTGATAAACCACTTGGAATGACGTGCTAGTATCAGCTAGCTTCAAGAGGCTAAGATGTTTACTTAAAACGCTACCAACAATGACAATATATTATGAAAACAAATCCACGGTCTCTTGGACTGAATAATTCCATCACATTTTGTAGCCCACCTCGTGAGCAGGGCCAGGATTTGTGCCAACAACAATGGAAATACACAGAGACCAGACATGTTGCCATGGCAGCTATAGCTCTCCTAGTAAACATTAACCAATCAAAGTCCTAGCCTCTTGGAGCTAGCTAGCATGCGATGTATTAGTCAAGGATCCTGGATCTTACCGCCACATTGGTTTGTATACACTAGTAGAGCCAAGTGCCATGGCAACATGTCCAGTATTGTTTATTCCCATTGTTGTCAGCACACAACCCCAGCACTGCTCTTGAGGTGGGCTACAACATATGTCAAATTATTGCGATCTGAGAGGCCGTGACTCTGGTAGTATCGCCTATTGTCGTGGTATCTAGTTCTCCTAAAGAATATTATCCAATCAAAGTCCTTGGTCTCTTGGAGCTAGCCAGGCCTGGGATGTTATTCTTAGTGGCAGTCGTGGTTAGGGTCCTGTAATGTCCTTAGATTGGAGCATGCTTAGCACCAGGAATAATAATGTATCCATTCATTGAAGGAAAGTTTGGGTTATTTGTAATAATAATATTAAATGTATTGTATTTATAGAAATATATTGGTCGGAGTGATTGAATCATGGATACCCTCATTAGGAAGCCAGTTATGATTGAATAGCTCATGTATCATGAATAATTCAGATTGATGATCAATGTATTGTCATAACTCATGTACAGGTAGGTGATGGATTCAGACTTGGAGTGGTTGCATATAATTATATTTAATTTAATTAAATACACCATTAACACTCTTCCTCACGATATGATGTTGAAATTAATTCAAACACGAAAACGAGAAATGGCAATAAGATAATTAAAAGACACAGACATGAGTTTCACAAGAAAGGCCCTTCACATGCCGGAAATACATTTTATAATGCATTACCAATAAGAATAAAGAGAATGACTGGAACTAGCTTCAAATCTTTTTTAAAAACCTGGCTCATCAATCACTGCTTTTATAGTCTCGAAGAATTGTTTAATCTAACTGACTAATTGAGACTATCAGTAAGGCAGATTATGACTTCTTATTTCTATTGTTTATAAAATGTATTCACCTGTTATTTCATCCCATGTATTTCTACTGTATGTAGAATATTATACTGCATATATCTATCAATATGCTCCTTTACTGTATTGTATTTTATCGATTTTTTATAATTATGCTGACCTATCCAATATTACTTGTGATGCAATTGGGACCAATGAATGAAGGGGAAAAAAGGAGATCAATCAGTAACCACTTTTGCTCTAGAGCATTGTTTGACGCTATATAAAGTGTTGATAAAACATGGTCTCATATATGATGTTCTGAATGGGATTATATTCTATGAATATCGATGGATCCATCATTGTCAATTGAGTAAACACAAGTTATTGACCATCTTGTCAAATGAAAGTTTGAAAGAAGTAACATTTTAATATTCAGAATAGAACAACAATCCACTTGAACGAATGAGGGAAACACAGAATATCTCAGTCAGAATGGGAGACTGGCGGATATCGAACGCCGGTCTCCTGAAAGATGTTTAGAGGTGTAGGATCTAAGTGAAGCGAACTTCTTCTGTGGTGAAGTGTTGCCTCAATGACTGACGTTGTGACAATAGTTTACGTTATGAATTAATGATACTCCTCCAGATCGTTAAATCAGGTACAACTTCTTTCCCTCGAAAACAGAACCAGGAATAGACCAGACTTAAGAGCCCGCATCTTAGCTGAGAATATTCTTCTTTGGAATGCTTGACCCAAGTTTGATGTGCGTTCAAAAGTTTGGTTGTGAGTTGAAAAGTGAAAAGGGGATAATATTGAACGAGTTCCATCCAGTAACCACCGCTAGATGGAGGTTTGGACAAAATCTAGTTACATTACACATTTTGGCCAAGGAAATTGGGAAAAAAGTAGAATAAAAGGCGAATCAGAATTTCAAATATTGATGAGCAAAGTTAAACTTTAGGATGTGCGTTTGTAATTTGTGTCTAATATCATTTTGTAACCGGGAATTGAGCAATGAAAACCATCAAATTGGGCACATTTTGATTCAATTATTGCTCCATGATAAAATTATTCTTTGATTTTCGATTAGGCATATCTAATTGTGAAGGTATTACTTATTCATTGCATTTCACCGCAAGCCCGAAGTGTTTGTAGTTCTTGAGATATGCGTGGCGAAATTGAACCCTGTAAATCTGTCCAAGATGCGGGCTATTAATAAGAAAACACGCAGACGAATAAATAAAAATATTCTGTTCGGAGAGGACGTCTTGCGATGCGGATAGGAAGTTACACAGTTGGAAAACGAGTTATTCATACTTTTTTTATTGGGAAAATAAAAGTTCGAAACATTACAATTAACAAAATTCACATCGCTTATCCATGAAGCCTCATAGGGGCTTGACTGTGGCGATAACATGAATAAAATAACTCTATAAAACACACAAAAAAGTTGAAAAACAGGGGGAAAAAAGTGCAACCTAAAATTACGAAAGAAAACGGAACATGTGCAAAGTTAATCGATTGAAGGAAGAAGTAAGCACACAATGAATTACTGTGAAAAATTCTTACGTAAAAATCGAAGTACAGAAAAAACGGAACCAGGAATAGACGAGACTTAATAACAAAACACGCAGACGAATAAATAAAGATTGTGCTCGAGGAAGTTATACAGTTGGAAATTGAGTTATTCATACTTATATTCATACTCGTGAGTTGTACAAACGTTTGTAGAAGTTTCTACCAATTACGTCTGTTTGACTTTGTTTTTATAATTGTTTGTTCAGATTTTATATAATACTTATTTATAAATAGTAATCTTATATGAGTTTGTCTCTTTGTTGCCTCGTCTGGAAGATTCTGCTTGTATTCCTTTGCAATTATTGTGATAAGGAGACAGCGTCAAGTTTCGCATAAATTATATGAATATATATATATATAAATGGATATATATATATATATATATATATATATATATATATATATATATATATATATATATATATATATATATATATATATATATATATATATTTGGTGCAGATGTCCTTGCTGTAATTTGCCCTCTTGGAATGAGATGTGATGGTCATGAAAAGGACCTGTGGTCTCAACATTTCGGAAGTAATTGTACCTCCATATGAATATATATATATATATATATATATATATATATATATATATATATATATATATATATATACATATATATATATTCATATATATATGTATTTATTCGCATCTACATTATGCAATTGATATTAAAGTTTTCACAATACAATTATGTAGCTGCTAGACGATATTCTCTTTCCATGTCTTGCCGTAGTATAACAGTGAATTAAGTATAACAGCGAATATCAAAGTAAAACTAGAGAACAATAATAAAACATTGTAAGTTGAAGCAACAGAGCTGAAAACAAGGCATTCTCTCAGTTCTAGCTCTAGCTGTCAAGCATTATTTCTCTTACGATTCAATTAGTTACACGTCAACAAATAATAAAGTATGATTTTTTGTACTGAGAGTCAGTTTGCAGATTATTGCAATACATTGCAAACATGATGTTGTTGTTGTTGTTGTTAGTGTTGTTTTGATGAAAGTTGAGATTGATGATGAAATATGTCCGAAACAATAGTTTCTAGAAGATCCTAGAATAGCAGAGGAGAAAAGAAGTTGATTACTTCCACGGCTATAAGACTAGAGTTCGATTCCCGGCGTATAAGCATTTTTTTCTTGTTCCAATTAATTTAATGTCTTCTGTCTGATTAAATATATATTGTATGAGACAATCAGTAGAAGATTTATTACAGAATGTAGATGAAAGAAATGAAATTGAATCACAGACACATAAATTACTTACAAATATACACATTCATTTTGCAATAATAATAATGATACACAATAATTATTTACCACACTATTTTGACAATTACAGATTGAATCTATTTGATGTACTTCATAATAATTCATGTATTATCGGCTCATGCGTACCCCCAAATAGCCCAGTTGTTGGTGGGGTCGTTCAGCTAACAATAAATGATCAATCTACCAGCATATGTTTGATGTATTCTTGGCACTTGGCTTCAGATTAGCTAAGAATCATGTAGATATATTTGGAATGTAGAAATGCACTGTACACTCATTCTTCCCGGAATGTCTCTGGACTTTTGGTTCCACTGAGACGTGTGGCAAAGTGTTTAATACACTGAAGCGTAATTCGGGAGATCGAGGTTCGATTCCCGTCATGGCCAACCATCGTGACAGAGGTTTTACTTGGTTTTCCTCTGTCGTTCAGTTCTATACTGGGATGATTGCTAAACAACAGACCACAACCGACTCCTTCCCACTATCCACATAATAAACACATAATGAAATAATCTCTCATCCCACCATCTCATCTATAATTCACCGACGCCAATAAAAATAATAATGATAATAATAATAATATGTTCATTGTCCTCAAATTGATCACTTACACGATATTCAGACAGTCAACAATGAAAATTCAATAACTAAAATTATATAACAATAGAAATTACAATCAAGAATATTTGAGAAACTCGTCAATAGTATAAATACAATTAGTGGTCAGGAAAGTCTTGAGTTATCTGGTGAAAGAGCTATTGTGAAGACCGAGCTGCTTCAGGTCATATGGTAATTAGCTGAACAATTTACTTACTGGGCATTTCGAAAATAAGTTTAAATTATGATTGACTAAACAGAATGACTCCTCATTTCTCGTATTGTGGCAGTGGATTTCAGCGTTATATAATAGATCTTGAGTAAGTTTTCCATGGACGCGAATTTCGCGTCGCACAGCGAAAGCGAATTTGCTTACCGAAAACGCGTCGCCATTTTAAATTCGCGTGGTGGTGCGACTTCTAGCGGTAAACTGGTGAGGTACAGTTCGGCCGAGTCCAGCACTCCATCGGTAGAACTTCAAAGCTCAATCAACCTCATTTTTGCGGGAAAATGAGTTGTTGCAATTGGCTGTCACACTTTTGAGTTTGGAGATCGAGTTTCGATAAATCGATATCTCGCCGGATGAAGTACGCGATCCTGGAATATTTATCAGGGACCCTAGCCTACTTCCGGCGAAATCGCTCAGCGTACGCGAAAATATTGAATTTCGTTCAACTTTCGTCGCTCGTGTCGCAGTCGTCACCGATTGGACGAATTTTCAGAATGTCTGCCAAAAGTTCGCAACGCGAATTTGCTTTCGCTAAGCGACGCGAAATTCGCGTCCATGGAAATACCCCTTTAGTCATCAGCGGAGTGCGTCGTCAAGCCCAATGTCAGAAAAAATTGATTCCATTCTCCACTTCTGTCACAGAAACATACCCAAGTATATTCAGGCGAGTGCACGAAATGGTTATAGAATAGAAGACAAACCTACGATCACAAATCGACAAGAGCTTCGTGTCACTAACGAGCTAACCTCTTACAGTACAATGATTGGTAGGCCATTAGGAATCCTCTCTTAATTCCTTGAAAGGGTGGTGATGAATCGAGGCGCCGTGTCTTCTAATTGCACCGGAAGTAGTTTATATCGGCCGCCATTACTGTAATGGCTTTCCACGGCCCCGTGTGTCGGAGTACTGCAGCGCATGAGGTTCGTGCACCCACACCAGACGCGACGTTAAGGCATCTCCAGTCTCCACAGGGCAAGATGTTCCCGCTAGAGGTATTTCGAAGATAGAAACGAGTATAGGACACTTGAACCGTGCAAAATACAAAAAAAAAAAAAAATCATAAGATGCAGAAAATATTTTTGGGAAATGGTAATCAGTCAAATTTTATAATAACTAGGAAAACGCTATATACGCGTTGTTAGATGAGCGGAAATTAATAGTATGTCGACTTCGTTGCCAAAATTTTGCCTAAATTCGCCAATTGGGTAACATTTTAGTTATAAGTGGGTAAAAACGGCTTCGAGTGGTACCAAATTAGCACATTTCATGTTTTTTTTTCAAAATGGCTGACCCGATCAAGCTGAAAATTTCCAGAAATGTGTATCAAGATGTTATTCAACTTCACACAAAATTTCAATTTTTTGGAAAATTATTTTTTTTAATTTTTTTTCCGCCGTGTTATTCTAATGGGTATTTTTAAATTTCTGAAATTCATTAAAAAAAAGTTGATATCCGATAATGCCACAAAACTATACAGGTCTAAGTTAGATAAGGAATCGTGATGAAAAAAAAAATTTTGAAATTGATAGCTGTAGCCGTTTGACCTGTGGAGAACCGACAAAAAAACATTAAAAAAAAAAAAACATAAAAACGAACACCAATTTTTTTCATTATGTCAAATCGAATCTTCGCTAAAGCTCGTCTAATAAATAGTTTATATAATCTCGATTTAAAACAAAAAATGGTGTGACTTTCCTTGGTGTTTTATGCCATACGCATATAATTGAAATGTATATTTTCAGTTCTTAACTCAAAGGCAGTCATTTTACGAACACACAGATACCATTCAGAATAAAATATCTCAAGAAATAATCAAATGAAATCATGCAAATAATTCGCAGTACTCCGACACACCGGGCCGTGGAAAGCCATCACAGTAATGGCGGCCGATATAAACTACTTCCGGTGCAATTAGAAGACACGGCGCCTCGATTCAAGGAATTAAGAGAGGATTCCTAATGGCCTACCAATCATTGTACTGTAAGAGGTTAGCTCGTATGTAACGCGAGATGCATCTTTTTCACCATTTTCGTTCAACTATCGTTTTCGTTATTTGATCGCAGTGACTAAATTTGTCTGAACGTATTGTTGTGAAACTGCTTCACACAGTGCAGATAAACATCTTATAAAATACTGTTGATCCATATAATAAACACTCACAATATTCCCACAGATAATAACCCTGGTGGGAACTTTTTGCCCTATAGAGACTGGTGCCTTAACGTTCTCGATTAGAGTTGTACAAGAAATTGAGTTCAGGTATTCAATGTTCCACGTTGCAGGAATATCATCTAAACGATAACGCCCGACAAGTAATCGATTAGAAGTAGAAAAAGTACGATCGTTTTCATCTCGTACAATTAATTTCAGAAGACATGACGTCACATCCGATCGTGAGGGAGTGTAATCATCTTTTTGTTTCATTAAAATAGAAATCTTGCTATACTATAATTGTTTCCCAATTAAGGCTAAGGATGAGTTAGTAAGACCGTTTAAAAGCGGCACCTCTTGGTTGTTTCAACACTTCGAGCCGGTACAGTCAACAAATAAACTAGTAAAACGCGGGATGCGCGTTGTGAGATGAGCTTAGAAACATGGAAATCTAGAATGGAAAATATTCCGTCAGCTCAATCCACATTTACGGACCTTGGATTACTTCAAACGTTCACAAAGCTTACCTGCAACTTGTTGATATTTATAGTGCTGCAACCTGTCGCATAAACACTTTGAGGTGGTCTTGTTGACAATATGAATATTAATATGAATATGAAAAAAACAGTGACTTCCATCAATTTTATACTAGATATGGCTCGCATTTTTGTCAATCTAAAAGAAGATTAAAAATTTCAGATCATGATCCAGTAAATGCAGGCATAATTATTCATAATAATATGCCCCAACATCTTAAAAAAGGAGGTAATAATAGAAGCGTTTATAAAAGGAATGTTAAAGAGTATCTTCTTAATCATGGCTTGTACAGTCTGGAGGAGTTTAAAAATGGTAAAAATTACACATGTAACTTCTGTGTCACTTAATTTCTTTCCTCGACTATGTGGAGCTTTATTTCAGTAACTAATGTATTTATTCTTTTACCTTGTTATCACGTCTTGACATGTTTCAAAACTTGTGTGATCTTTCGACCACGCACATGAGTGCAGTTACATCATTGACATATTATTATATAATATCATATGTATGATAATTGATGAAATAAATATATATTATTATTATTATTATTATTATTATTATTATCTCTTGACATTTCATCGAGAAATTGAATATACTGCAATGAAACTGAACAAGAAAATATCATGGCACCTCCACCAAAACAAACGGAAAGTGAAAGTATATTCTTATTATTTCCACGAGCTGATTTTCCATCAATCATGAAACAGATTCTGTTCAATTAATTCAAATAATCGAATATATATTCTGTATGATCATGATCGATATCTAGGTCCAAGTGAGAAGCCATGTTGGGGTGGGTTATTGCCTATCCTAAGGAGGCACGTCAACCACTTACCTTGTCTCCAAACCAAATCATTCGATACACGCTCTCATGTTTCATGTCTTCTACTCACATCGAAGTCTTGCTACGTAATCATTGGTACCCAATCAAGGCTAAGGATGAGTTAGTAGGACCGAGACGCGTGGCCGAGTGGTAACACACTGAACAGTCATTCGGGAGACCAGGGTTCGGTTCCCGCCATGGTCGACCATCCTGACAGGGGTGCATCGTGGTTTCCCTCTGTCGTTCAAGTCAATACTGGGATAGTTCCTTAACAACAAACCACGACCGACTCCTTCCCACCATCCAAAACACCTAATAAAATAACCTTTCATCTCATCATCCCATCATCTCATTCATCATCCACCGACGCCAATAGATCGTATTCATCAGTATAGTGGGTCGTTAAAACCCAATATATATAAAAAAAGAGTTAGTTAGACTGTTTAGAAGCGGCACCTCTCGGTTGTTTCAACACTTCGAGGCGGTCTTGTCAACAATATAAATAATTACCTCTATAATTTTATAATACAGCTCAGTTTTTTGCCGCACAGGAAAGTCGTTCAGGCTCCAAACTATGATCATAAAAGTGGTATAAAAGTGGAGTTTGTATTATCTGGAGAATTATATCGAGCACGTGCAAGGGAGAGGAATGATCTCATGAAATATGCATTCAATTCAACGGTGCATAAACTGAATAACTGAACAACTGAACTCAAGGTCAGAGATATAATGGTATCCACGAGGAAATAGGTTCGTCTACCAAACAAATAATCGTAAGAACTTGATCAAGTTGGCTACGTCACTATTCATCGGAATTTCAATTCATCAACTGTCCTAATTCATCGGAATCCCAATTCATCAACTGTCCTAATTCATCGGAATCCCAATTCATCAACTGTCCTAATTCATCGGAATCCCAATTCATCAACTGTCCTAATTCATCGGGATCTCAATTCATCAACTGTCCTAATTCATCATAATCTCAATTCAACAACTATCTGAAATCATCAAAATCCGATTCTTCATCTGAATCCCAATTCAATTAAATCCCGATTCATCGTTGGCATGGCAGCAATCCTGATATCGCTGTAAGTTTGATGGTTTATTCATTTTGGAAGACGCAGTTGTGTTCTTTATCTCAAATCTCGTCCTGTAAAACATGACACGCTGAAAATACACTAACTATTATGAATGTAAAAGTGATATTTGTATTGGCTGTATTGGTGAATACCTTTTTTCCATCGTGAAGACAAATATATGAGGTAATATGGATGAGATGTGAGTGGCCTCCAAAGTTTGAGAGGCGCGTGTGAGGCGTGTAAGCTCTCACGCATGCGCGTGTGAGGCGTATAAGCTCTCACGCATGCGCCTGTGAAGCGTGTAAGCTCTCACGCCGTGAACTTTAACAACCGTAGTTTTCAAGATTTCATTCGATTTTTTCATTTCATTTCGTCAATTCGATAAGTATACTAGCTGTTCAAGTCAATACAAAATGTTGTTGTTGTCGTTGTTGTTGTTGTCGTTGTTGTTGCGCGCAGTCTAAACTAACCTGAACTCCTTTTTTTAATAACATCGGAACTTGATACAAAATTATTGTTCCCTAATTTTAGGCAGTAAATGAAAGATAGGATCGTTCACCCCATCACCTAAACTAACTAGCCTAATCAAACAGACATCCTGAACTAGTCTCCAACTAGAACTTGAAACTAAAACCTACTTCCTGTTCGAGAACAGCCACTTTGATACATTCCGTCTGCCAGTTTTATTGTTCATAATGTCGGTAGATTTCTCTAGGGAGCCTAGATACTTGAAGAAGAGAGCGGACAACTCTCGCGCATGGAGGGCGCCATTTCTTGACAAAAAGTGTCGTTAACTTACCAGTTAGTAAATAAGATGCCATAGTGACTGTCAACTGACGTGAGCAAAGAGCGGCATGTCAATTAGTTTGTAGTAACGCGATATGAACATCAATTACTTGTTTACTAAAGATAATATTCAAAATCAAAATGAATTGATAAAATGTTTCATATACTTCTATTTTTTTATGTTTAACTTCTTGATAGTGATCTTGATCATCAAGAAGGCTTTGTATTTTGTTTACCGTCAATTATGTCAGTTTTTGTCAGTTGAAATTTGTAGTTGTGAGGTTAGGAGCTAATATTGAACATTATACTCGAGAACAGGATCGTGTCTCTACTCCCAACCTATAGATTTTCATTTTCAATCTTGTAATATATACCCTACTATCATTAAATCTGAGTGAGCGAAATCTTCAAAATCATCGGAATCAGTTGCGAGGTGAGTGTTTTATCTCCACTAAAACCAGTCGGGACCAGTGATAACTTCACCACCAACTATTCTTAGAACTTTTACCTGAACTTTTTCGTGAATATTAACTTAGAATAAACTGCTAATAGATACAATTCTTTGTGAATCTGGGCCCAGAACTTCCAACTGAAGTTGTTCCTACCGATGTAATGCAGTCTAGCACACGTTATGGACAAATAATGACGTCCATGCGATAGTTATTTCAGTAGCCAATAGAAAACAGTCTTCAACTTGACCGCTCTCTCCTTCAAGTATCTAGGCTCTCTAGATTTCTCCAGGTTGCATTTCACCGCGACCTGATCGGCCGCCTCATGTGACCGCGAGTGTAGGACGGGATGAAACTGGGTTAACCTCTGGAAGAATAATGGCCGGAAGATCGCAGCAAAGAGAAGTCCAAGACGGGAAGAAATCACCCGAGATTTCCCCCGAGTAATACCTGGATGAGAAAGATACTAGACCACCTATCGGGTGGCACGGGAGCTACACCGTCCTTGCGGGATCACAGACACGTATGGGAGCGCGTTAATATTAATGATTGATGCACCACAAACAAAGCTGAAGGTGGCTCCAGTCTCCGAAGGGCAAAATGTTGTCACCAAAGTGACTCTAAAGATGGAAATAATCATCAAACTTCAACAGTACAAGATACAAAATCAACAAATACATCACAAGATGCAGACAATATTTGTCGAAGATCCTAACGAGTCAAATATTATAGCAAATGTGAAAAGATCGTTTGTATGTAACAGCAACACTCGATATTTCCACCTCACAGCGTACCGTTACATACAAATAACACGTAACATATAGCGAATGTTTATTATGGATCCACAGTATTCTATAAGATACTTCTCTGAATGGTGTGAAGCAGTTTCACTACAATATATCTAGAAGGGAAACCACTGCGATCGTTTATATGCTATGATGACAATGAATCTGGTACGCTGTAGGTAGGCTTCCTTCAAAAGAGTGGGTTTTGATGAAGTCGATAAAGCAGTTCTATCCCCTGTAGCCATGCTACTTGATCGACTCTTGTTTCAGTATTCACCTGTCAATCACTCTGTCATGACCCCAAATAACACCGCTGTGGGATCGAGGGGGCTTTGACAAGTTGATCTGAATCAATACAATGACTGTGATGTTTGGTCATTTCAAATAATACCCATTATTTACATATATATATATATACATATATATATATATATATATATATATATATATATATATATATATATATATATATATTTCTGTCTGCTTCGTTTGAAAGGATTGATGAAGAGTGAACTTTGACCTCCACCGTGATTGGTCGCTCATGAGCTCACGGCTTTATCACAGGTACACTTGCGGTCAAATGAAGTGGCAACAATGAAATACATCCTGTAAGAAGACTCACTGACATTGTGCCCACTGGAACTAGCAGGAAAAGAGTTATGAGCAGGGTTTCCAGTTCCGATTATTTTATTTTTCGTCTGACACGATTTTCCCTCCTGCCCAATCAGAAGCCGTTATTCTCCCAAACAACATGGCGGTTCATGGCACAATTTTGGTACCGATTCGGTGTTGTCATTATTGACTAAACAATTTTTTTTCGGCCTAAATTACGATTTTACCGGAAGTTACACTGCGATTGTGATTCATCTGCTTCCGGTTGTTGGGATTTATGACGAACAACCGAAAAAAAAATCGACTCAGGAAAAAATCGATTCATTCGTCCATAAGAACTGCGATTGAAAACATCACTACGCTTTTAGATATGCATTGTTGTATTTTTCATTCATAATTGTTATGCCTTTCTGAATTTTCATTCAGCCGGTTCAGGGCAACCCGTGATTGTATAATTATAATTGCGCGACTTGAGAAAATAGCGTCAATTTATAATCTGACAGCTCAATTCTTCACACTCAAAGAAGCCTGTGACTTCAAGGTAATTAAGGCTATGGCTATGACGTCACAAAAACGTCACGGCACAGCCAAATGAGGCATTTCAAAAATACATAATTATTTTTTACTTCAATTATGCATGTCTTACCGCAATTCTGTTTCACATTCTAATGTTGAATCAGAAGAAAATCCTGATGAAGAAATTACACGAACAAGTATTCTTGCTTCTCTGTTTGTTGGTTAGTCAATAAGTTATTAGTATTTCTGAGGAAAGATGAAACGCGTGGCCAGAGGTTCCAATCAATTGACTGGGAACTGCTGGGAAGACAGGACTGAAGAGAAATGATCGAATCAAAGGACCCGGAAATGTGAATGAACTGAAATACACACAAAGTACATATATATCATATATATATATATATATAATATATATATATATATATATATATATATATATATATATATATATATATATAAATATATATATATATATATATATATATATATAATAATGATATATATTTAATAGGAAGATATAATCAATATAATTAATATATAATTATTTATTAATATATTAATATATAATAATATATATGAGATATGAGATAATATGATATATAATATAGATTAGATATAATATAAGATATAATTGATTCTCTTGAAAAAGACCATAACATAATGGTTGAAACGTAGAGATATTAAAAATATTTCACAATTTCATACACGACTTTAATCTTCCTATTAAATATATATCATTATTATAAAATGAGTCGTGAAAGTTTAAAAGTTTCAGTATATATATATATATATATATATATATATATATATATATATATATATATATATATATATATATATATATGTATATATATATATATATACATATATATATATATATATATATATATATATATATATATATACATATATATATATATATATATATATATATATATATATATATATATATATATATATATATATATATATATATAAGACCATATATATACACATATATACACATATAGACATATATATATATATATATATATATATATATATATATATATATATATATATATATATATATATAAATATATATATATATAAATATATATATATATATATAGCTTTTTTGGAGGCTTATATCTTAGTCTTCAAAGTATTCATTATGAACTGGAAATGATAACAAGTAGTGTGGTGAATAGAATATAAATATTTTTTTTACTCGCCAACGCGTTTCGATAGGATTGTATACTTATAGTCATCAGGGCTAGAACTGACCTCTTTCAGAACTTCAGAACTACTTTCAGTTCTAACCTTGACAAAGATAGGTACAACTCCACCCAAACGCGTTAGCGAGTGAAAATATTAATATTTCATTCACCACAATACTTTATTATTCCTAAATCATAATATATATATATATATATATATATATATATATATATATATATATATATATATATATATATATATATATATATATATATACATATATATATATATATATATATACATACATATATATATATATATATATATATATATATATATATATATATATATATATGTCTACATATTGACAAATTTTTCTTTCTAAAACTCACAATAGAATTACCCAGTGTCTTTCTGAATTTATTTTCATTTTTTTAATAATAATTCAATCAAAAAACATCAACAAAAAATTGAAAAATACCCCAACTAATCCCACAAAGTGCTCGCTAATAGATTACTCGTATACTCAGATAAACAAAAGAAGAAAATAAAAGCACAGAAATAAAGAACACAATTGCACATTGTAGTTTGTATTCGCAATGCCCCGCTGCATTTCTAGGTTATTCACCACTGTGGATTCAATTGAGAGCAGTGTGTGTGTGTGTGTTGGTAGCACTGAATCCGCCGGATGTCGAGTAGATTCGAGAGGTTTCGAGGAGATGAATGTCGTACCAACATGACAGAAGTGGTCATTTGTTGGACACATTACTGCTTGACTTCTTAACTTGAAGTGAATTATTTAATAGGTGTTTAATGGAGACGAATATGGAATGTACAATAAGCTACCTCATAATGTTGATCGATTGTTTTTCATTTGACCACAATGTTAAGCTCTTGGTCAGCTTGTGGTAATCATAGATATATACCACTGAGATACGTTACTCAACATTAAGAAGGCCGTGTCTCGGCAATAGCTTCACACCGCTTTGTAAACCAAGAAGTTTCCCACATATTAGACATATTACATTAGTGATGATACAGAATGCCTTGCTTGGATTAAATTTGTAAATGTCCAATATGGGCGCCGAGATTGTAACGAGCACATGTCGCTATCGGATGCAGGAGTAACATATCTCGGTAAGGTGATATATATATATTTTTTTTTTCTTATTTTTTTTTATATTCATATATGTATATATATATATATATATATATATATATATATATATATATATATATATATATATATATATATATATATATATATATGTATACATGTATCCATCTTTTGATTTTCATTCTTCATACATTCATTTTGATTGTATTTGCCTCATTTCATTCAGCTTATTCATTCATTCATATATTTTGTTTTGTCTAGTATTGCAGCCTATAATATTATAATCTATCAGTTGTGTGAGTGTTGGTGTGGCCACTGGGGGCAGGTCAGTCTGTTGGACCCGAGTGAAGTGAGCCCCATTGTCCCACCCTGATGACGTCACATGCTCAATGGAAACAAGCCATTATCCCGCACGACTCGAGACATGGATGGGTTTTACAAGACTTTTGTTGGTGGAGTTGAATAGAGTGATTCCGAGGTCAACTGTGAGAGGTCAGTGCGTGAACTTGCTGTAACAGCCTGGGGTCAATCACTTCACTGGTCACGAGATGCATTTTCTACAAGCCGTCTATGACGCATGAGTAGAGTTGGAGGAATATAGCATCTATGCTCAGGTTTGGTAGCCTATAGGCTTCTGTCAAGTGACGTCACCCATTGTTGAAATTGACAGACAACAATGTCCATCAGTTGGAATTTACCAATCAGGAAATTTGGTAGTCTACCAGTTTGCCATATTGCCATGGTAACAATTGTGTGTCATTTGTAAAGTGACAGAAGCCTGTATTTATGTGAAAGGTAGTATTTTATAGCAAACTACTAAAAACTGGAGCTACAAACTCTAGATCAACAACTGACTGCGGGATTATCAACGGAAATGACACATTCTCTCGGACTTTTCAGTCTGAGGCTATAAGTTGTCCGAAGGCAGATACCACTCATTTTTTATAGGTATTCTAAGAAAGAGGTAACGGTTCTTTTCTCAACTCGACATTTGGTTTTCCAGTCAATTTTATATTTGAACACACTTTGAAAAAAAAATATTTTATACGATCCAGCTCAATATCTTATATATTACTTCGTATAAGTTTTATAATGATAGTACCGTAAAGTGGGGTGACTTTTACCCTCAGGTGTGACTTTGCCCTTTTGTTGGAAAAAGTTTCAAACTGCTACAAATGAGATAGTTTCAATTTTATCGTATTTATTGAGATACAAAAAAAATAGATACGATGGAATTAAATCTTTCTCATTTGTAGCAATTTGAAACTTTTTCCAACAAAAGGGCAAAGTCACACCAATGGGTTCAAGTCACCCCACTTCACCGGTACTCAAATTAGTGATCAGCAATCGAATCATGGTTCGAAAATGGCAATAACAATTATTCGCGGAAGAATCGAGCATATTTCATTTCAGAATTGACATGTGATTGCATGAAACAGAACATTTATCAGCATCATCGAGCTATAAATGTTCAGCAGAGATTCACAGACTTGTTCGAGCCAACACACGCTGACAATGACAGAGGTGACTGGGTCATATGTTAGGAAATACTGAAAACATTACCAGCCGAACGATGATATGTTATCGAATGTCACGTGAGGAAATTGAATGAAAACATTGCACTCTGATGACTGCTGGGAAACTGCTCTGCATTCAAATATTTTCACAACAAAATAATAACAATGGATTGTTTGAAAACTGGAAAATAATTATCGAACTTTATGGATCGTGAATTGATAACCTCTACATGGGTTTCAAGCTGAAATATTGCACCAATCATCACACTGCAATACATTGCACTTATTTTAATATATATATATATATATATATATATATATATATATATATATATATATATATATAATGTACACAGAAAGAACTGGCTGCCAAGCTATTTAATAAAATGAATAATAATGATAATATATAGAAAGAGAGAGAGAGAGAGAGAGAGAGAGAGAGAGAGAGAGTACATTCCATACAAACATCAAGCTCATATTAGAATACAAGTGCTATATGTCTTCCTACTTGACAAAAGTAATTTTGTCGATAGTCAGACCTGAGCCGGATGTTTATACAGCGCATGCCCGAGTAATGACTGCTTCGACGCTAACTTATTAAACGGTTACAGTAAAGTACAGTTAATGGGGAATAACCGTCGGTAGAATTAAGTACCAGCCATAAAATCATGTAGCGCTTAAAGCATAGTTTGTTAGTTGGTTAATGTACTTTCAATCAGTTGCATAATTGACTACTCTGAACATAGTTACCTAGAGCCAAGAAACAGCTCAGTTCTTCGTCATTATTGTTGTATGAGAATAAATACAATCAGTCTCATTATGTATTAATCATTTTCTTCATTACGTGCATGGCTCATTATATTTCTCAACAGAATTCATTTTATTTTTATTTTCATTTTTTTTTTAATAATATCGAAACTTGATACAAAATCATTGTTCCCCAATTAGGGCTAAGGGTGAAATATGGGATCGTTTGGACGGGGCACCACAAGGGCGATCTTACCACCCCATTATGATTAAATAAAAGTCTTTCAGTCTCCGAACGTCCGGAACACATTATGACTGTTTCTATGACATGTATCCGGACAAAAAACACACGAATGTTGATATCTTCCACTTTGAAGTAAGTCTCTTGGGCAATGATCACTTCTTTCCATTAACAGCAGATTTAAAATTCATCATTATACAAAATGGACAAAGAAGAAAATGAGTGATAGGCATATAATGTTATAAGTATAGGCCTATCAGTCTACTAATTAAAGGTCGTGGCCAATTAGTACTTCATCCAAGCATTTGTTTCAAGGACTGTGGAAAACCACGAAAAACCAAGTCAGGATGGAATATGATTCATATAATAATTTGATCTCTTTATATAGCTGTAATTTTTCATAAGTTCATTTATAACTCGACACATTATCGTAATTCATGATTCTATATGACATAAGTGATTATGTTTGATGAATTATTCTGTATAATTCATGGCAGCCAACATTGGCGTGACGTAAGAATAAAAACCAAGTACAGACTCCCAAAACTCATAAATACGATAACAAATTGAAAAGAGCATGACATATTTTCTATCTGTGAGATTATATATCCCACCTCTCAAATTTGTTGTGCTGCAACATAATGACTGTTCCAGTCTTGAGTTATTCTTTTATTTATTTATTCATTCATTTATTTATTTATCTATTAAGCTTAGCTACAATGAGAAATTACAAATCTTCACAGTGTCGCTCATTAGGTCTAGATTATTCTACATGTTGAAAAATTTCTATCTTGATGAGAAAAAAAACATAATTTGATGAGATAATAAAAGGGCAATAATAATCAAATAAGGGTCCATAGTGTGCAAACTAAAAATGATTTCCTGATAATATGCATCTTATGGGGTTAAGGGTCTGGGTTTACAGTAACAGTATGTGAGAAAATAATACAGTTTTGTGGATAGGGTCGGGCATTGCAAGGGCAAGAGGGAGTCACATTGGAAAAACAAATGGGAAGGCCAGTATCAAGGATGTAGTTTCTATAGACCCATTCACACTGTCCTTCAGTGTACTTTAAAATGTAATTCAAGACTTTTATCACAGTTATTTGATAGTCTAATCGTGAAATTGTACCAAAACTATAGCTTCCAATTTTCGTTTAAAAGGTTGGATAGCATTTTTTTCGTTTAGAGTATGTCCTATTTCCATCAAAGGTTTCATGAGAATTGATAAAACAGCTATGATGCACGGCCTCTTAGATACCAAACAAACGTCATAATTTGATAAAATGTATTGGATAAGTGACCTTCCAATATCTTGTATACAATTTATTGGATACAAGTCTTGGATCGAAGGAAATTGGACAGTGTAAATAGCACTTAAGGATGAATATGAATTTATTTCCACAACTTGCGGTGACTTTAATCTAGAAGGTTGTTATATGTCTGACACCATTCTTGTATTGGAAATGTCCACCCCGAGCTCTCCCAGCTGTAACCGTTCTCTAACTTGTCACCGCCTTGCGTTTACTGTCATATCTGACAAACATGTTATCCTTTCACTCCTCTATTACTGGCATCCGTACAATAAAGCCCAACTGTTATATCTATGCTGTACAAAATACTATAATTAGACGAGCTTTAGCGAGGATTCAATTTGACATAGTGAAAAAAATTGGTGTTCGTTTTTATGTTTTTTTTTATGTTTTTTTGTCGGTTCTCCACAGCTCAAACGGCTACAGCTATCAATTTCAAACTTTTTTCATCATGGTTCCTTATCTAACTTAGATCTGTATTTATTTTCAAAAAAATTGAAATTTTGTGTGAAGTTGAATAACATCTTGATACACATTTCTGGAAATTCTCAGTTTGATCGGGTCAGCCATTTTGAAGAAAAAACATGAAATGTGCTAAATTGGTACCACTCGAAGCCGTTTTTGCCCATTTATAACTAGAATGTCACCCAATTGGCGAATTTAGACAAAAGTTTGGCAATGAAGTCGACATACTATTACTATCCGCTCGTCTAACAATGCGTATATGGCGTTTTCCTTGTCTATACAAATCCATTTCTCCACAATGACTTGTGCTGGCCTTCCATGAACGCGATTTGCGTTTCGCTTCCGCAAGGCGGTGGAATTGAGGCGAGCTCAACAATCAGAAATTGCGTCACTCTCGTCACTGATTGGTCGTTTTATCATCAAGGTGGCTTAGAAAACCGCTTAGCGAATTCGCAATCCGAATAACTCAGTTATAAAAGCCCAGCATTAGTGTTGATAATTTATAATTAATTTTTGTTCTGTTTGTCTCCTCTTGAAGATCAAATATTATTTATGTATTACGTCTCTGCTACGAGCTACAATATTTATAAATGTTTTTCTTTTGACAGCCCCGCACTCAAGAACTTGTGTTCTTACGCGGGCTCCTGTTGATTTTACCATCCTCACTCATATTATGTATCGATCAGCTGTTATATTATGCAGAGTAAAATGAAATGAGAATGAAATAGAAAATTGTCTTCTACTCGAGTTGGTTTCAATGCATGTATAATTGAATGTTTGCATTTCTTTGTTATACATTCGGGAAATCAAGTACGGTGAAATACGTTCGATCCAGTGTTTGTTATAGTTTCGTCCACATGGATATCAACTTTCACTAGTAATGGCCGTACATAAGATTTAGTTCTTAAGCGGGCTTTTTTGTATTGTATTCTTCTTCTCTTCTTCATGATTTTGCAATGTCAATCCACGTGTATATGTTTGGTCTACTTTATTACTGTCTGTATTGTTTTCATGTTATCCTGTTCTGTAAAGATGAGAATAAAAAGATGTATAAATTAAAAATTGAATTGATGACTAGTGATTGACCCGCCCACAAACGTCACAAAACAAAACATCCAATCAAAGGGCTTTTTTATGTTGACCTATCAGAGTATCTCTGAATGCCCACATGAAGTGTAGATCTAGGTGGCCTGCCGATAAGCCACGCCCATCACTAGTGGTCAGTTGAACAGTTTTTGTTGAAATACATTTGTCGATAACATCCAACTGGCAGTGATCTTAGTGATTCTTGTCACAGTTTAATAACTATCATTATAAGCAACTACCGTACATGGACTTCATCAAACTGGCTTCAAGGGTTAGATGAGTATGCAAACTGAGTCAACTAGGGCTAACTGGGGTCAACTGAGGCTAACTGAGACTAACTGGGGTTACCTGAGACTAACTAAGATTAATTGGGTAAAACTGGAGCAAACTAGGGCTTCTTCTATGTCTTCCAACCCTCTTTCTCCTTCCACTCGAATTCACATCCCCCCCCCTAGCCCCTAGAATCTCTCCTCTCCTATCTCCCCTCCCTAACCCCTAGAATCTCTCCTCTCCTGTCTCCCCCTCCTAGACCCCTTGCACCTCCTCTTCCACCTCCCCCTCAAGTCACCGCCTGCTTACACCACTCTGCATATCAGCTATTCATGTATATTCTTTTCATATACCTTTAATCTCTTGAGTGAATATTGCTCTCTTTGTACTCTGGGAATAATGACAAATACACGACCGTGACCTTTATTCATGAGACATCCCAGTACTCGGTTCAACGACTGAGAGACTCTCTGTCTGGATGATGGAACAAGACTGGCATCGAGCCCCGGTCTCCTGGATGACGGTTCAGTGTGCCAGAGACTGATGTTCTCTATGTACCTCTCTCTCTCTCTCTCTCTCTCTATCTCTCTCTATCTCTCTCTCTCTATCTATCTATCTATCCGATTTGATGAAGGTGGAATAGCCGGATAATACTGGTGAAAGAGCCGGTTTATAATGATGAAGTTGCCGGGAAATAATGGTGGAAGTGCCGGGTGATAATAGTGGACGAGTTGGTTGATAATGATGGAGGTGCCGGTTTGATGATGGTGGAGGTGCCAGGTGATAATAGTGAAAGAGTTGGTTGATAATGATGGAGGTGCCGGTTTGATGATGGTGGAGGTGCCAGGTGATAACAGTGAAAGAGTTGGTTGATAATGATGGAGGTGCCGGTTTGATGATCGTGGAGGTGCTGGGTGATAATAGTGAAAGAGTTGGTTGATAATGATGGAAGTGCCGGTTTGATGATGGTGGAGGTGCCGGGTGATAGTAGTGAAAGAGTTGGTTGATAATGGTGAAGGTGCCGGTTTGATAATGGGGGAGGTGCCGGGTGATAATAGTGAAAGAGTTGGTTGATAATGATGGAGGTGCCGGTTTGATGATGGTGGAGGTGCTGGGTGATAATAGTGAAAGAGTTGGTTGATAATGATGGAGGTGCCGGTTCGATGATGGTAGAGGTGCCGGGTGATAATAGTGAAAGAGTTGGTTGATAATGATGGAGGTGCCGGTTTGATGATGGTAGAGGTGCCGGGTGATAATAGTGAAAGAGTTGGTTGATAATGATGGAGGTGCCGGTTTTATGATGGTGCGGGTGCCGGGTGATGATAGTGAAAGAGTTGGTTGATAATGATGGAGGTGCCGGTTTGATGATGGTGGAGGTGCCGGGTGATAATAGTGAAAGAGTTGGTTGATAATGATGGAGGTGCCGGTTTTATGATGGTGGAGGTGCCGGGTGATAATATGAATAAATTGATAATTATAGTATATCAAACAGGTGATACCACAAATAATTATGCATTCAGGAAATTGAGATTAAATAATATAAAATTATGAAAAATAAATAAAATTGAAATTATTATGATCACTATGAAATAATTCATGTACTTTGATAAATATATCTACAGATAACTTGGAACAGAATAGATTATAATAAAAGCTATTGATTGTAAGGAGCTCTTTGAAGAATTATTTGAATTGTTTATTGATTGGTGGGATTGTGATATTTTCTGGGGAAATATCAAGAAATTACTCAACGAAATTTGGAGACATTTGCTATGATGAGCGGCCATGTTTGTTTAGATGTATGAGATATGTATTTTCAGTATAATATGCGTTATCAGAGGAAGGAAAATATGTATTATTATTTCTTCTCAATCAAGAGAAAATGTATGAATAGTAATTTCATATTGTTATTTTTTCAGCCTCTACGCAGCTTTCATCCGTCTCCCATCGTCTTACTTCCGGCTCTTGGCTCATTCTTCTAACCACTGGACTCTACTCGAGGTGAGATCCAATCTGGGTTATAAATATTATTCTATTAATCAATTAACTACTCTAGTAAACCGCTCGTGTGGTTAAGGCAGTGCACTTGACCCTGGTGGGTCTGGGTTCGAGTCTCGCTATGGGTTCTTGTTGACTTTCGGCATCTGTCATCACTTCATTGCTTCACACCCATTCACATTCGTACCCCCATGTGAGCTAGCTCTTGATGGGATCGTTTATCAATACACTTATAGTTTCGCTTTGAGATAGAGATTTCAATGAATCTCGAATATTTCACTACATAATATTTCCTCTTAATTGTCCATTTTATCGAATGAACAAAATGAGGACAGAATGAAAATAATTATAAAACTCTGACTTCATAGTTACCAATTAACGACGAGTGTTTTTAAATTACCAATTAAATGTAGATTTATGTTCGGAAAACTTTTGTATATGAAATATATCCAGCCTCCGGCATACCAACATAAGCTCGGAAAATGTCATTTCCATATAAAAGTTAGAACCAAATAACGAAAATAACTTTGAAACGAAAATAATGTTCTGAAGGCAATTCTTGTTCCTTCCGAGAAAACACATTCTGTTTGAAAACTTCGCATAGACTTTACAAAAGATCCCAAACTTTTTCTCACTATCACAAACAACAACTATTTATTCAGTGTTCTGTAAAAGTTTCCAAAGTCAAAATAACACATTATTATTATTTCTCTCGTAATTAGTATCGCAATGTGAGTCAAGTTGTTCTCTTTTCTGACTGATGATGCTGTTTCGTACCACGGACAGATAATTAATCACGGTGGGGGGGGTGGGAGGGGGGGGTGGGGGTGGGGGGGCGCTTTCAGTGAATCCCTAATGGGTCGCGATAGATTTTACTCGGCTCCGTGCGCAAACTATTGCATTGGAACCGTGTGGGCTTGTACGGTGGCCGACCCGCCCGGCACGCTGGTTCACGCTCGGGCTGTACACTAGTGGAAATAACTGGAGTTGAAGGGATATAGCATTTATTTGTAGGTTTGATAGATCATATTTATGAGAAATGTAGAATTTTGTAATAATAATTATAAATCTCACATCTGCTGTTAATGGAAAGTAGTGATCATTGCCCAAGAGACTTACTTCAAAGTGGAAGATTGATTTAGTATTTATTAGCAACAGAAAAATACATTTCCACTAGTGCTAATTTAATAAATGGACAACACATACATGAACACAAACAATAAACACAAACATAACACAAACATAAACATAAACATAGGTACAATAATTAAATAATTGAACGTGAAGCGTGAAGTAGTACACTAAGTTGGCCTATCTGTTATACATCTTAAAATGGATTTGAATTGTGAGAGATTATTGAAATGCAGGTCTAAGCTAGTGTTAAGGTGAGAAATAGAGTTGAATGAATTCTGTAGCCGGTTTATGCATGAGTGTTTACTGATATCTATTCTGTTATTATTTGGGTGAAATTTCAACTGTTTTCGGGTTACACGAGGTGCTACATGGAAGTTCAATTGACCAACAGTGTAAGATGAATCTACATAACTATTTACAACTTTGTACAGAAATATTAGATCCGTTACCAATCGTCTCCTAGCAAGCGTCATTATCCTATTGGTATTGCAGTGATCCAAATAATCTTTTCTGTGATAAACAATGCCCGATTTGGCGCACTGTTGATGAATGAATCTTTGTTGGACTCTCTCTATTGCATCGATCTTTGTGATTTGAAACGGATTCCACACTACACTAGCGTACTCTATCTGGGGTCTCACTAGCGCAATATACAGTAGCCTGTTAGTGGACTTGGAAAAGTATTTTGCACAATTTCGTCTGATCACTCCAAGAAGTTTAAATGCCCTAGGCTTGATCGTGTCCATATGCTTTTTGAATAAGAGGTCACAGCTAAGCATTATACCCAGGTCTCTCATTACATTAACTCGTTCAAGCTTTGTATTGCTTATGGTATATAGAAAATTAATAACGTTTTTCCTTTTATTTGTGAATGTCATCACTTTGCACTTTTGCACATTGAGATTCAGTTTCCACGTAGAGCACCAGTTTGACAGGCTATCCAGGTCTTTCTGAAGCAGAGAGCACTCTCGGACGTTGTTGATGTGCCTATATATTTTTAGATCATCGGCGTACATTAGACACTTTGATGATTGGAAGCAGTCCGGAATGTCATTGACATATAACGTAAATAAGAGTGGGCCAAGAATGGAGCCTTGTGGTACCCCAGATGAAACATCTTCTATTGTGGATTTAGCACCATCGATCACGACAGTCTGCTTCCGGTCACTGAGATAGCTCTTGAGAAGTTTGTGTAGTTCACCGCTGATGCCATAGCCCTTGATTTTGTGTAGCAGTAGACTGTGGTTCACGTGATCGAAGGCTTTTGCAAAGTCTGTATACACCGTGTCGACTTGTTGTTTGCAGTCAATGTGATTTGCCACAGTAGTAGTGAATTCCACTAGGTTAGTCACAGTGGATCGGCGTTGCACAAAGCCGTGTTGTTCGGGAGCAATATTCTTGGAGATGTGACGAGTTATTTTCTCATGTAGAATTTTTTCGAACACTTTTGAGAGCACTGACAGAAGCGTGATGGGCCTATAGTTGTTGACTTTGTATCGACTTCCTTTCTTGAGTACTGGGGTGACGTGACCGTGCCTCCATTGTGTTGGAAAAGTTCCTGATTGCAGGGAGTGATTGAATATTGATGTAAGTGGATAAGATAAGGCATTGCGACAATATTTTATGGCTTTTATAGGAATAGCGTCAGGGCCTGGAGATTTGCTATTCACTAGATTGTTTAGACAGTTGACAACTTCATCTCTGGAAATGTTGAAAAGCGAGAGAGAATCGCCACAGTATTGAGGGGCATCGGGTAACGGTGTGGAGTTTACTGAATTTGTATGTGGTTGGAAGTGAGAGAGAAAGTAATCTGAGAACAATTGACAGCATGTGCCCGTGTCCGTTGCTTTTATTCCACAGTACTCGACTTCAATGGGAATTCTTCTAGTGTTTGTCTTACGTCTGATATAGCCCCAAAGAAGGTTAGGACTCTTCGATAGTTCGGTATCAATTTTCTTCAAATATTCTCTGTTCTTGAACCGTAGAATGTTTTTGAATGTTGCTCGTTTCACTTGATATTCAATTTTGTTATTTTCTTGTTGTGTTCGTTTCCACAGCCTGAAGGCGCGGTTCTTGTCGTTTAGTGCACTGATAACCTCCTGATCAAACCAGACGGGATATTTTCGCGCGTTTATTTTGACAGTAGGAACAGCATTGTCAATGGCTTTCGCCAATAACCCGTAAAATGTGCTACATTTATTATTTACATCAACTTCTTTATAAAGATTGTCCCATTTGGTATTTATTAGTGAGTTGTTAAGAACGTTCAAATCGGCCTTGTTCCAATTTAATTTAGTTTGCTGTTTGATTTTATAATGATTAATACGTTTAACAGGGGGGGTAATGGTACACTGAAATGCCAGGTGGTCTGATCTGACGGCAGATTCCGTTTTTGCAAGTGTCACAGTGTAGTCTTCATTGCTTATAAATAGAAGATCAAGGTAATTAGCCTCTCTAGTGGGAAAATGTACCTGCTGGTGTAGGTCGAGTTCGTTGACCATATCTATGAAGTCATCTGCCGCGGTCACATTAGAATCTCCGTTTATTTTCGGGGACAACATTTCTGGGTAGTCAATGCAGGGTTGCCACATTATGTCAGGGAGGTTGAAGTCACCGCAAAGTATGATATTGTCATGCGGGCGAGCAATGCGTTGGATGTGTAACACTGACTGTTGAAGCTCTTCGACAGCAATGGGCGTTGGTTTTGGCGTAAGGTAGACGCATCCTATGTACATACTACAATTAGGTGACAGAGTGACCTCAATCCACACAATCTCGATGTTGATTGCGTTCTGGGGTTGTTCGATAGACTTACAGCTTAGCCTACTGCTCGCAGCTATGAGGACCCCTCCCCACGCACGACCACCACCTTGCTGAATCCTCGCAAGATGTTTCCCTTGAAGTTGTCGGTCCTGCCGATGCACGATATACTGATTAGAGTCAAGTATTTCACTGTCAAAAACATTCTCATGCAGCCATGTCTCTGTTACACATATAATATCTGCGTCACTGTTTTCGGCAAAGTGTAGGTTAAAGTCTGCCAGTTTCATAGCACCAGAGATGCTTCTTGCATTCATGTAATATAACGATACATCGTTATTGGCGATTGCATCAGGACCTGGGTTTAGGCTAACATCGCCTGAGAGGGCTATGAGTAACAATACAGCTGCACCTGTGGTTGGACTTTGCACTGTCCGGGTCCTTGTCACTAATCGCTGAACTCGCTTCGGACTAGTCCATCTTCCAACATACCCCCGCCAGGGGGTGGAAACACGTGCTGTCCCACCTACTCCAGACGCCAAGCACATAGTCAGAGTTGAAATACTACATTTAGTACTAACCAAGAGTTCCTCCTCTGTAAGCCCATAGCACCACCGATTCACAAGCACCTGATCAATATTTCGGTGCAACGCAGCACTATGTAACACACTTTTTAATGCAAGAAACAGTAATATATACCGGAGCGATTTACACGCATGTCTTGGCCCGGCGGCCATCTTGACATCAACATTATGTCTTGATATCAACATTCGTGTGTTTTGAGTCCGGATACATATCACAGAAACAGTCATAACGTGTTCCGGACGTTCGGAAACTGAAAGAAAGACTTTTATCTAATCAAAATGGGGTGGTAAGATTGCCCTTGTAGTGCCCCGTCCAAACGATCCTATCTTTCATCTTTAGCCTTGATTGAAAATAATGATTTTGTATCAAGTTTCGAGGTTATTAAAAAAAAATTAAAAAGAATTGTAACAATGATAAACTTCACATCTGCTGTTAATGGAGAGAAGTAATCATTGCCCAAGAGACTTAGTTCAAATTGGAAGATATCAACATTCGTGTGTTTTGTTAACTCCTAATACCAATGCTGGTGATGTCCGGATATATCACAGAAACGGTTTTTACTTATAATGTGTTCCGGACTTTCGGAAACTGAAATACTTTTTTCTGCGGCGGAAAATTATAGTCACAGACAGCGCAGTCCTGGTGTTTCATTGATTTCGAATAATTGAAGTAAAGTGGTAAGATTGCCCTTGTGGTGTCCCGTCCAAACGATCCTATCTTTCATCCATAGCCCTAATTGGGGAACAATAATGTCGTATCAAGTTTCGATGTTATTAGGAAAAAAATAATTCAGCAAACTCTAAAAACAGGAGCTGCAAACTCCAGATCAACAACTAAGGGATTATCATTGGAAATTACACATTCTTTCTGACTTTTTAGTCCGAAGCAGAAAGTTTTTGATTGCCACTTATTTTTTATGGGTATTCGATGAAAAAGGTAATTACTCTTTTCAACTTGATATTTAATTTCTTCAGTTTATTTATATTTGAACACACTTCTCAAAAATAATATTTCATACGATCCAGCTCAATATCTTCTCAATCGTGCAAATTTTCACTAAAAAGCTAAACGTAGATGAATACTCTGGAAAAGACATGTGAAGTGAGAAACAGTGAAATAGAATATGATTTTGAATAAATTGAAATACCATGAAACACAAATAATATCAAAGTTATTCATCCTTATGAAATATTCTAATTTGATAGTTCATTTCATCAATGCTAAATTCCTACATCTCTAGAAATAACTTGTGACTGTTTTAAAATATTTCATTTTATTTTAATCACATCGAGACTTGATACATGATGAATAGAAGGTAGGATCGTTCGTTCTCCACAAGGGTGATTTTACCACCCCTGCTTATCATAGTTCAACTAGTGTAACAAACAATCAACCTTGATAATCCTAGGGATAGAAAACATTTTTTGTTTATATATATTATTATTTATTATTATTATCATCTCTTTTGTTGACATATCAGATGAAAACATACGTACAACCCACACTAAGACCCACAAAGCCATATTGGGCTTGTCTGTGGTGTAAACACGATGATTATGAAACAGACGTGAACACATAATACGTGTCAATACTAGTAACACATCGTGATTAGGAACTCAAATAGACCTGAAAATGAAAAGTACATATATGCCTACAACATAGTGTAACAGTGATGAAGATATATATATAAAATGAAGAAAAAAAATAGATGGTGATAAAAGTGCGATGTATAATAAATAGGTGAGTACGAAATAAACCCTTTTCCACTTTGATGGATTCAAACATTTATATTCAGTAGAAAAAACTTCACTCTTCTAATCATCTTGTTTTTTTCTTCCATTCTTGAATACTTCTTTGATCTACTTTCTTCTTTAATCTTGTGAGGCTTATTCATCTTCAATATTCATATTATTATCTTTATATTAATTACTTCTTTGATCTCTCGTTTTTCATTTAGTTAAATTAAACGACGCATTGTGAAAACTGACATCTATTTGCGTCTAATGAATAATTAATGAGATGATGAGATGGAGGTTTCTCGTGTGATGGAATGGGTAATGGGAAGGGAGCGGTCGTGGCCTGTATTATTGTAAGTACCATTCATTTAATCACTCATGCTACAGAGGGAAACCGTGACAAGACAATTCGAGATGGCGGGGATCGAAACGACGTTTTTTTCAAACGTAAATGTTTTGTGGAGGGCTTTTGAAGGGATTGAATTCGATGACAGAGTCACGTGGTATCTAAATGAGTCTGAAGCTCGATCCTTGAGACAGCGCGCTGTGACGTCACGTAACTCCTTGAAGGACTTCACAACCCTGGAACTATTTAGTTGGATGAGCGAAGTGAAGACTCAATTTCAGCATACCCGAAAAAAGGGTGCTTTTTTTGTTTTTTGTTTTCTGTTCGCGCTCCACAGGTCAAACGAAAATTCAAAATCAGTTGAAACTTGGCATACTATATTTAATTCGATATTGTCAAGTTTTGAGGAGCAATCGGTTGAACCACTTCTGAGAAAACTTATTTCAAAGTTTTCAAAAATCTCATGAGAATAACCCAGAGGAAAAAATTCATGAAATATATTTCTTTCGAGAGTATTCAAATTCTCAGGGAATTTCAAAATAATAATCATACACATTATTTCGAACTTTCAGTTGAATCAAATCAGCCGTTTCGATATGAAAAAAAATTGAATCTATTTTTTTTAATCACTCAAAGCTATTAAGATACCAATTGATCCAAGCAACAGGTGTCATCATTTAATCGGAAACGCTTAAAACAAAGCCTTCTTTACAATCATAGAAATCAATTAGGAAATAGGAGGGCAGTGACGTAATTCTTCGGATCTCGAGGTGGATATATATATATATATATATAACCAATCCAAAAATATGTTGATATATTGTTATATAATATTTTATACAATGATGAATAATAACGATATTTATTTCCCTCATTTCAGAGAAAACTAGAAATCATCATCTCAATGTCAGAAATTATAACCAATTCACTTGTCCTTCAGGACCCGGCCCTTCCACTGACTCGTGACGTAGACATTATTCGATTATATTTATGTTTCTATACAGATCAGTAATGCCTACGTCATAACTGATGGTCTCTGGAGAACTTGAATAATTATTTTAATTTCTGAAATCGAAATTTTAACTTTTAGTTCCCTCTGAAATTATGGAAATTAATATCGTCATAATTAATTCATTAATTAATTCCATCCTGACTTGGTTTTCCGTGGTTTCCCACAGTCCTCGAAGCAAATGCTTGGATGAAGTACTAATTGGCCACGACCTTCAATTAGTAGAGTGATAGGCCTAAATATACCATTATAGGCCTATCACGGATTTATTTTGTTCATTTTGTGTAATGATAAGCTTTACATCTGCTGTTAATGGAAAGAAGTGATCATTGCTCAAGAGACTTAGTTCGGAGTGGAAGATATCAACATTTGTGTGTTTATACTGAAAGACTTTTATCTAAGGCGAAAAATTATGCTCACAGACAGCGCAGTCCTGGTGTTGAAGACCATTAGTTTTAAATAATCAAAATGAGGTTGTTAGATCGCCCTTGTGGTGCCCCGTCCAAACGATCCTATCTTTCATCCATAGCCTTAATTGGGGAACAACGATTTTGTATCAAGTTTCGATGTTATAAAAAAAAAAAAAAAAATCTAGTTTCGAGGTTGTGGTGTCCTTAAGCAACTCCTTAAGGAGCAGAGAGTGACCCTCAGTCCACCGCACAAGCCTGCAGACAGCGCTCTTAGCGGTGGCCGTGAGCAACTCCTCAAGGAGCAAGGAGTCGAGACTTGGAGGCTGGGATAACGACCTAGGGGATTTCTCTCCCCACTCGGATGAGTTATTCACGTAATTAACGTCATTAAATATAATGGAACGTTACTATCACACTTGCATGCGGATATGCCCTTCTTGACGATCTCATACACGTGATACCTCGATCACTATTGTTGACCGATTAGGTGAGCGGATGCGAGGACCTCCATCCTACTCTTATGGAGCTTTGTCTGTGTGTGTGTGTGTTTTTTTCTGTTTGTTTGTTTGTAAGCACTGCACAGGTCGCAGGGTCCTACTGATCGACATGAAACTTTTTCTGTACACGGACACAACTTGGAACTGTTTAGTTTTAGGGTCATATCGGTTGAACGAATTCTGGAAAATATAATCTCAAAGTTTCTAAAGAAAACTCCATAAGATTAGGCTGAGCGGAAAAATGAGAAACATAGAATCTCCCTGACTGAATGTGAACACATTGATGACACAAATTATTACCATTCTTTATGCAATTCAAATCAGCCGTCTTGAAGAAAATGATTGAATAAATGTTTTTTTATTCAAAAAATGAATGGAAATAATAGCATAACTATCACCGAGATTCACGGCTTTCTATATTCGATAGTTATTGAGTGAAGTACATTCTAAATGCGTCAAGGTGTGTATATAATCTTCGATTGATCTCCATATAGATGCATCGCCCATCTTACAACGTATTTATGCTGAGATTGCCTGGTAATTTATTCATTTATTCATAACATCTTCTGCCAGTAGATTTACAATATTCTTTTTACAGGTGTAAATAGTTTCATATTTAAATATTTGGCACGTAATTGAACTAATTAAATCATTGAATGTGTAGAACGAACTTTTGATTGTACAAATTACCTGTGGAGTATTAGGTTCTGAAATGACTCAGCTCATATTTATTGAAATCTTCGAGGGATTTCACTTTTCCCAGCCCTGTGATTGCCCCATTACATCACCGTTGGGAAGAGAAATTTTATTACCATATTTCAGTGTGAAATTTGAGATTGCTGAAAAGTTGAGTCGGATTCTACTGATTTTGTGACAAGAAAAATGAGTTCAAATAACCAACTTTATTGGTGTGGATAAAATAACATCCCGAAGATGGTTTTTTGTATTTCAAATCCATAGTAGTCCGGATATGATTGTCTATTTGTTGACAAGACAGCTGTCAGTCTTGGAACACTCAGAGGCCGTCTTGTCTACAAACACAAACAGCAGAATATAGTTATAAAAGTATCTAAAAGTGGTTAATTTTAACCGTGTGAAAATTGACAACTATGTAAATTCTCAGAACGATATGCAAGTCAATAAAATCATAGTCTCAAAATCTAATTTATAAATTGGATCCAAAAAAAATTGGTATGAAAAATGGATATAAAAATGGATATAAATGGATATAAATGGATATATTTGGATATATTTGGATTATAAATGGATAAATGGAACAAATTTAATTTAATGATATAATCCAATAGTTTTTGTTTAATTCGCTTTACTGAATCTGGTTTATGCTTTGAATGTCACGTCAATATTTCCACGTTTTTTATGAGTCTTTAGAAGCTGTTGAAATAAAATATCGGGAAGTATAATTTTTTCGATTATGAATTTTAAATGGCTCAATGTAAATAATTAAAATGGTAAAACTTGATGATGAATAATATTAATATTTCATATTAATACAAAGTAGCATACAGAAAAAAAACTTGAACCTTCAACCTTCTAATATCCACTTGTATGCAACAGTAGTTATGTTACTCTAAGAAATACTCTATTGAAACACCACGATTGCGAGGCAACGTAAACATCTATCAATTATTGAATGAATCTGTCTTTCTCTATTATTACATTGTTGCTATATTATACAGTTGAAAGTTGACAAAGAGAACTTATCTTTCATTGAATACATTATCTTGAATACATTATCTTGAATACATGATCTTGAATACACTCTGTACGACTTGTATTTAATAATGAATACATTAAACAGAGAATAAAACGAAAATCAAATTACAAAATCGAAGAAAATGATGTCGAAGAATAAGAAACCATTCAAGAATACAACATATAATATAGTAAAAAACAGTATTCAAATCTGAAAAAAAATATGTATTGGGTTTAACGACGCACCATACTGATGGCTACGATCTATTGGCGTCGGTGGATGATGAATGAGATGATGGGATGATGAGATGAAAGGTTATTTTATTAGGTGTTTTGGATGGTGGGAAGGAGTCGGTCGTGGCCTGTTGATAAGGAACCATCCCAGTATTGACCTGAACGACAGAGGGAAACCATGATCCACTCTTGTCAGGATGGTCGACCATGGCGGGAATCGAACTCCGGCCTCCCTAATGACGGTTCAGTGAATCTAAGAATTACAACAAATCTTGTTCCAGAAACTTCAATTTTGTCTTCGGTATGAATGTAGGTTCACAGTTAACGCAATCCTGATGTCAAAATTCTTGTTATTAATTCAAAATAGTTCAGAGATAATTATTTTTTATGTCAAAATGTCCTTCAATCTCTAAAAAAACAAAAAGTGCCGCTTCTAAAAGATCTTACCAACTCATCCTGAGCCTTAATTGGGTAAAAATGATTGTACAGCAAGATTTAGATGTCAATAATAATGGAATAAGTATATCGGATATTCAGGAACCATCTATATAACTAACCATCATCCATCAACGTTTACATTTATTTTATCCTTTCAATTATCATTAGTGTCATAATTTTGTATTTTATCGTTATTTTTTCAATTTTCATTCCATTTTCATATCATTTCAATATTCAGCTACATAACTTTTTTCTATTATATTTTCTCATGTATTTTATATTGATTGTTATCCTGTGCACTTTGGAGTCAGGGGCCAATAAAGGTTCATATATAAGTAGGTGAATATAAACATTGCTGTACATTATCTCTTGAATACATAATCCCATCTCTCGACTTCTGAATATTTCAGCGTTTCAATTCACAAGATAAATACAAGTGAAGAGACGTCAGTCCTGACTCGGGATGCAACAAAAGAATTTCGCGCTTCATAGATTTAGATATTCCATCGTCCCGATTCTCGTCGTCTTGTATTTGATTAATCAATCATTCACTTCATCGCAATAAAGTGAGTTCGAACTCGAAAATCACGCTTAGAGAAACATCAGCTTTAAGAGAGAATCATTTATTCAAGATGATTGTTAAAACCAAATTGAACTCATTTTTACGAATATTGCGTAACAAAAAAATCGATCGAATCAATTTCATATATACATGAAGGTTTCGAAATGGCACCAATAAAGAGTTAGCAGAATACCTTGTAAAAAAAATAAGAATAATGACAGCAATGTATTGAATAAAATTGAATAAAATAATGATGATAGTAATAATGATAAGATCTTTATTTGTGCGGTGGGGTTAAGCCGCAATGTAATTTCTTCCACCAAGGCCCGGTATTATCAAGTCTAGTTAGCCTTTATCCGACAGTTCAAACTTGTTATCACCATGGTTACCTGTGGTATTTGTTTCCATTACCTCTCACATGAGGGCTAACTGGACTTGGTATTACCGGGCCTAAACCACTTGAATTCTGAATACACTCTCGTGGACACAGAAAATCACAGAGATCGAATCTCGAAAAATGTGAAAATCGGACAAAAATAGTCCGGTCGCGTGGACTTGCCGCACGCGAGTGACTACTCGGCCGGTAGCTGAAATCTCGGATGCCGCGAAAAAAGTTCGTAAAAATCTTGATTTGAAAAAAAAAATCGATTCCTCAAAAGTGAAATCGATGGTTTCAGACGAAGGCATGTAGTAAAACTTTAAAGTGATGTTTTTCGATCATGAGAGATCAATATCTGAAATCTCATCAAACAAAATGATGATCGGTTTGCTGGAACTCGAATTAGAGGGATGCGAGTTCGAATCTCGAAAAAAGTAGAAATCGAACAAAAATAGTCCGATCGCAGGGACTTGGCGCACGCGAATGACTACTCGGCCGGTAGCTGAAATATCGGATGCCGCGAAAAAAATTCGTAAAAATCTTGATTTAAAAAAAAAAATCTTTCGATTTCTCAAAAGTAAAATCGATGGTTTGAGACCAAGGCATGTGGCACAACATTGAAATGATGTTTTCCGATCATGGGAGATCAATATCTAGAATCTCATTGAGTCGAATGATAATCTAACAGCTGGAACTTGAATTAGAGGGATGCGAGATCGAATCTCGAAAAATGTAAAAATCGAACGAAAATAGTCCGGTCGCAGGAACTTGCCTGACGCGAGTGGCTACTCGGCCGGTAGCTAAAATCTCGATTGTCGCAAAAAAAAATGTAAAAATCTTGATTTGAAAAAAAAAATCTTTAGATTTCTCAAAAGTGAAATCGATAGTTTCAGACAAGGGCATGTAGCACAACGTTAAGGTGATGTTTTTTGATCATGGGAGATCAATATCTAAAATCTCATCAAACAAAATGTTGATCGGTCCGCTGGAACTAGAATTAGAGGGATGCGAGATCGAATCTCTAAAAATGTAAAAATCGAACAAAAATAGTCCGGTCGCAGGGACTTGCCGCACGCGAGTGGCTACTCGGCCGGTAGCTAAAATCTCGATTGTCGCAAAAAAAAATGTAAAAATCTTGATTTGAAAAAAAAAATCTTTAGATTTCTCAAAAGTGAAATCGATAGTTGGAGACCAAGGCATGTAGCACAACGTTGAAGTGATGTTTTTCGATCATGAAAGATCAATATCTAAAATCTCATCGGGCCAAATGATAATCTAACAGCTGGAACTTGAATTAGAGGGATGCGAGATCGAATCTCGAAAAATGTAAAAATCGAACAAAAATAGTCCGGTCGCAGGGACTTGGCGGACGCGAGTGGCTACTCGGCCGGTAGCTAAAATCTCGATTGTCGCAAAAAAAGTTCGTAAAAATCTTGATTTGAAAAATTTTGTTTTTTGATTTCTCAAAAGTAAAATCGATAGTTTCAGACAAAGGCATGTAGCACAACGTTGAAGTGATGTTTTTAGAGCGTGATGAAGCAATATCTAAAATCTCATTGATGCAAATTTATGCCAAGTCATCTTTTATCAGAGATATGGCCGCGAGTTCGAACCTCGAAAAATGGTTGAATCGGAAAAAATGGTGCGGTCGCGCCGAAACTTGGCGCGCGAGAGAGGTGACTCGGCCGGGATCGCAAAAACCGATCTTCGGAAAAAAAATGTTCTTTGTTACGAAGTAACCCAAGACCCAAGTAAACTTTGATCGAGTTTATTTTGCTGAAACTGGACATTGCCAATGTTATGTGTGTGAAAAAAATATCTTTCGAAAAAGTTTGAATTTTTTTTTCAATTTTTTTTTCGATTCCGAGCAAAGTTCAAATCAATACCTACGGACAGGGAAATGTGCCACGGGAATGAAGTAAACATTTTAGGACGTGATAAAGCAATATCTAAAATCTCATCAAGCCAAACTTTGATCGGTCACCGGCAACCGCATATGGGCACGTGATCGAACCTCGGTAAATGGTGAAATCGGACAAAAATAGTGCGGTCGATCAAACTTGGCGCGCGCGAGTGGCGACTCGGCGGCGAACGCAAAACTCGACTGTCGGGAAAAAAAGTTTGTAAAAATCTCGATTTCGAAAAGAGGCAGCATTGGGTTTCTGGCTTGGCGCGCGAGAGTGGTGCCTCGGCCGGGATCGCAAAAACCGATCCTCGGAAAAAAAACATTTCCTTGACACAAAGTAACCCAAAACTCAAGTAAACTTTGATCGAATTCTTTTTGCTAAAGCCGGACATTGCCAATGTTATGTGTGTGAAAAAAATATTTTTCGAAAAAGTTTGAATTTTTTTTTTTAAATTTTTTTCGATTCCGAGCTCGTTGTGAACTTATCGTGTGAAGGTGGCAAGGAGTCGGTCGTGTCCTGATTTAATTTGTCTTTTAGGAACCAAGCCAACCTTCATTTCAACGACTGAAAGAAACACGGAAAACCTCTTACCTCAATCTATGATTGTCAGTCTCAATTGGGCCAACTCTGTCAAAATCATTGATTGTATTTCTGTTTACTTTTTTGAAATTTCACCTCAATTCTTAAAGAAGATAACTTCATCATTCCGTCATTTTGGTCGCTGGAAATTCATTTTCAAACCGACATTCAGGAGACCGGGGTTCGATTCCCGTCATTGTCGACTACCATCGTGGTTTCCCTCAGTCGTGGACGTGAACAATGGGATTATTGACCACGATTGATTTCTCCCTACTGTCCAAAACAGCCAATAAACCAACATTTCATCTCATCATCCCATCACCTCATTGTACACTCAACGACGCCAATAGATCTTGCTCATCCGTAAAGCGTGTCTTTAAGAGTCCACGGGAGTCGATTTAGCGAAATATTAGTTTCTTGGTGAAAACTTTCGAACGGTATGAGACATCAAAATTCTACTTCTCATTCTCATTTCTCATTCTTCGCTTCCCTTCTCATGTAACTTCTGTCCATCACGAGGAGGGCCTTAACCTTACGATCCTTATAAGGTGAATCTATTCGCCTGATGGAGAATGTTCTCGCCAGGGTAGTATCACGGATAAAAAACATGACAGTGCAAGAAAAGAAACTGAAAATAAATATGTCATGAGATGCAAATAATAATGGGCGACAATTCTAATGAGTCAAATTGTAGATAAAATGGAAGATATAAATGTAAATAATGGTAAAACCAGATATTTTCACCGACTATTCACACATCACCTTTAATCGTGGCACACGTAAAACAACATACATGATTGGATGAGCGAATCGAAGACTCAATTTCACCATACCCGAAAAAAAAGTACTTGTTTTTTTTTGTTTTTTGTTCGCACTCCACAGGTCAGATGAAAATTCAAAATTGGTTGAAACTTGGCACACACAAGTATTCTGATCTTATTCGATACTTTATAGTTTTGAGGCGCGATCAGTTGAACCACTTCTGAGAAAACTCATTTCAAAGTTTTCAAAAATCCCATAAGAATGACCCAGAGGAAAACATTCAGGAAAAATATTTCATTCGAGAGAATTCAAATTCTCAGGGAATTTTAATTTGATGATGATACACATTATTCCGAACTTCCATTCAAATCAAATCAGCCGTTTTGATGTAAAAAAATATAGAATGGAATTTTTATAAATCATTCAAAGCCATTAAGATACCTACTAAATCCAAGCTCCAGGTGACACCACTTAATTGTAAACGATTAAAACAAAGCCTTCTTTATTATCATAGAAATTAATACGAACAAATAAGATGGCAGCGAAGTAATGGTTTGGATCTCAAGGTTTATATATATATAATAACCAATCCAAAGATAAATTGATATGTTCCAGCTTATCCATCAACGCGGCAACACATAACGCGTTTGCCTAGTATGTAATAATGATATAACATGCAACCTGATTCGAATGCTCGTTGGAGCTCGACATTATTTCATAGAATAGTGATTTCCAGGATTATCTAAGATTATAACATCATAATTGTGTAGGTCTAATTATAACATTATAGACCTATCACTCATTTTTTTCCATTTTGTATAATGATAAACTTCACATCTGCTGTTGATGGAAAGAAGTGATCCTTGCCCAAGAGACTTAGTTCAAAGTGGAAGATATCAACATTCATGTGTTTTGTGTCCGGATACATGTCACAGAAACAGTCATAATGTGTTCCGGACGTTCGGAAACTGAAATACTTTTATCTAATCAAAATGGGGTGGTAAACCACCCTTGTAGTGCCCCGTCCAAACGATCCCATCTTTCATTCACAGCCTTAATTGGGCAACAATGATTTTGTATCAAGTTTTGATTTTATTAAAAAATAATAATAATTTCATCACAATACTTTTTAACAGAAAGTCCCTATTCGATGGTTTACACTATGTTATGTTGACGCTGGATACGTGATACTGAAGGGTAGGTCTCCCTTAAACGCCACGTATCCAAGTTAGTTCCAACTTTGCCCGAAATGGCGAACTCGTGAAAGTCTGCCAGTCAAGAATGTGAAACTGTTCGGAAACACTTTAATAAGCCCAGCTTTTTGTGAGACGAACTGAAAGCCGCTAGGAACACAAATGGCGTTTGACAGACTTACATTAAGAGACACAATATTGACATAAAGCTCTGACGTGAAGACATGATGACATTCAATATAGATATACTCATTTGGTACAGAATATGACACGGATATGTTGGAATGTTGAGCATGATACCAACTGAATAAAACAAAAAGAGAATGCTTCTTAAGAGTCCATGGGAATCGATTTAGCGAATTATCAGGGGGTTTTTTATGATAACCATCGGACGGTATAAGATATCATTAGGGCCTATTATCACTGTATGACTATTATTATTAGTGTATCTACACTAATTTATTATCACTGTCTCAAATTTACATTGATCAATTTATTTATATTAATATATAAATATATTCCCATGATATCCCAAGAATACCCCCGGGATATTCCCAGAATATCCCCTGAGGATATCCTGAGGGGATTCCTAGTTCATCCTGAAACGGTTGATTTTGGATAATTTCCTGAACAATTAGTTTGATTTGACAAACAAATGAGACGTTTATATTTGTTTTCATATATTTTCTCTTGTCAAGATCTTAACTTGATACAAACTCCTTGACCCCCCCTCCCCTCTATCTCCTTGAGGGGGAGGATGAGACGTAAGATCGCTAATCATACGAACAATGACAAGGAGAGAAGATTCAATGCATTCCACAAACAACTGAATAATAAAAATATGTTTTTTTTTTTTTAATAACATCAAAACTTGATACAAAATTATTGTTCCCCAATCAAGGCTAAGGATGAAAAGTAGGATGGTTTAGACGGGGCACCACGAGGGCGATCTTACCACCCTATTTAATTATTCAAAACCAATTAATTTCAACACCAGGACTGTGCTGTTGGTGACCATAACTTTCCGCCGCAGATAACAGTCTTACAGTTTCCTAAAATACGTCGTGCAAGTTGCCTATCAAGCCAGATAAGGAGTTTTAATGATTTCAATCTTGAAATAAAATCCATGTGGTTTTCTTCACCGTTCCGATCTGTTTGTCTCTGAAATTAGAACTTTCTGGTGGAAGTGCCGGGTTTTTTTTTTTTTTTTTTCTTGTTCAAGACTTGTGATTAGATTAAACTGTATGATCTGTATCCATGGTATCAACTATCAACTATCAACTATATAAGGTACCAAATATCAACAAACTATAATCGAGGCTGTTTTATTGGTTCGGTACAGAGGCAAGCTACATTTTTTATTTCGTATCGACTTATTTTTTCTCCAAATTACGATATTTTCCTGATTTTCCCAACGCATCAAACTAGGAAGTACAATTATTTGAATGTTTTTCAAAACATTCCTGTATTCAGATACGAAATTTTGAGTTTTACTCGAATGCAAATTAAAAAAAAATCGGTGACATTTTTATCACGAGTTCATAGCATAACATTCCCTCGTAATGCCCACCGTAGAATCAACAATAATACATTTGAGTGTCCAATTTCCCGAGGATATTCCAACAACTCTATACACAGAACGATAAAGTGATATGAATGGATTATAAATCAATATTTTTTTTTTTTTTTTTTTTTATTAATCTTTTTTTTCACATGGTATTAAAATTCAGAATAACAAAGTTCAACGTAAACTCAATCAGTCGAAATTACCATCATACCATAGATTTCTATGCTTTTATATACACCCATTCAAATATGTGTTATTCAATAAATCGAGGCTATTGAAATTGAGTTATAGAATTAATAACTCCAACTGGCAGGTTTTACTGTCGTCTGGAAGTTAACCGGCATAAAACATGAGATATATTATATTCATGGAATAACGTATATCGCAACGAAAACCAAGTTGATATAAGTACATACTTGAGTTCTTATATCTCGTACCAGTAATACAATACGGTTTCGTGCGATAATGGCAACTCCATAACAGTATTTCATATGGACATAAGTACGCATATCGCGTGACTTGGATCGGAGAGCCGTCTTGATTCGGCTTGTTGTGTTTGGGAATAGTGTATTATGTTTATCTGGCACGGAGAGAGGAGTGCTAGTACCACCTGCTGCCGCTTCTAGTGACGTCGCGCGGATCTCTGCAGGATTATGTGGGGTCAAGCATATTGAGTTCGATCACAATACAGGATTTACATATGCGACTTCGAATCACAACAAAAAGAATTCATTCACAGTTTTTCTTCTTTCAGCAGATTTTTTTGTATACTATGGTAATGGTATATTTAGTTATATTATATAACAAAAATTCTGTATAAACAAATATTAACGAATTTTAACCTGCAAAATAACATGGTTTTCTTATACTGTAAGTATTAACTAACGAAACATAACATACTGTGAATAAATTATTATTATTATTATTATTATTATTATTATTATTATATTTTCATATTTGAAATGAATTTGTTCACTTGAATATAAATTTGTGATTCTTTCTTTGTATGAATTAATGATTGACCGAGATGTGTGGTCGAGTGATTAGCACGCTGAACCATCATTCAGGAGACCGGGGTTTGATTCCCATCATGATCGATCATCCTGACAGGGTTTCTTATGGTTTCCCTACACAATACCGTTGGCTTATTCAATGAGTTTGGGTCACCAGGAAGTTATAATTTTCTATTATGAATATATACTTTTATTTATATTCTGTTTAACGACGCACTCTACTGGTTAGGATCTTTCAGCTTGATAGAACAGTTGACAGTTATATACTTGATATAATTGGGTGGAATAAATCAACATTCGTGAGTTTGGTTCACTCTACCTATCACTCATGTCACCTATCACCTATCACTCATGTCACCTATCACTCATGTCACCTATCACCTATTACCTATCACTCATGTCACCTATCACCTATTACCTATCACTCATGTCACCTATTACCTATCACCCATGTCACCTATCACCCATGTCACCTATTACCTATCACTCATGTCACCTATCACCTATCACTCATGTCACCTATCACTCATGTCACCTATCACCTATCACTCATGTCACCTGTCACCTATCACTCATGTCACCTATCACCTATCACTCATGTCACCTATCACTCATGTCACCTATCACCTATCACTCATGTCACCTATCACCTATCACTCATGTCACCTATCACCTATCACTCATGTCACCTATCACTCATGTCACCTATCACCTATCACTCATGTCACCTATCACCTATCACCCATGTCACCTATCACCTATCACTCATGTCACCTATCACTCATGTCACCTATCACCTATCACTCATGTCACCTATCACCTATCACTCATGTCACCTATCACTCATGTCACCTATCACCTATCACTCATGTCACCTATCACCTATCACTCATGTCACCTATCACTCATGTCACCTATCACCTATCACTCATGTCACCTATCACCTATCACTCATGTCACCTATCACCTATCACTCATGTCACCTATCACCTATCACTCATGTCACCTATCACCTATCACCCATGTCACCTATCACCTATCACTCATGTCACCTATCACCTATCACTCATGTCACCTATCACCTATCACTCATGTCACCTATCACCTATCACTCATGTCACCTATCACCTATCACTCATGTCACCTATCACCTATCACTCATGTCACCTATCACCTATCACTCATGTCACCTATCACCTATCACTCATGTCACCTATCACCTATCACTCATGTCACCTATCACCTATCACTCATGTCACCTATCACCTATCACTCATGTCACCTATCACCTATCACTCATGTCACCTATCACCTATCACTCATGTCACCTATCACCTATCACTCATGTCACCTATCACCTATCACTCATGTCACCTATCACCTATCACTCATGTCACCTATCACCTATCACTCATGTCACCTATCACCTATCACTCATGTCACCTATCACCTATCACTCATGTCACCTATCACCTATCACTCATGTCACCTATCACCTATCACTCATGTCACCTATCACCTATCACCCATGTCACCTATCACCTATCACTCATGTCACCTATCACTCATGTCACCTATCACCTATCACTCATGTCACCTATCACCTATCACTCATGTCACCTATCACTCATGTCACCTATCACCTATCACTCATGTCACCTATCACCTATCACTCATGTCACCTATCACTCATGTCACCTATCACCTATCACTCATGTCACCTATCACCTATCACTCATGTCACCTATCACCTATCACTCATGTCACCTATCACCTATCACTCATGTCACCTATCACCTATCACCCATGTCACCTATCACCTATCACTCATGTCACCTATCACCTATCACTCATGTCACCTATCACCTATCACTCATGTCACCTATCACCTATCACTCATGTCACCTATCACCTATCACTCATGTCACCTATCACCTATCACTCATGTCACCTATCACCTATCACTCATGTCACCTATCACCTATCACTCATGTCACCTATCACCTATCACTCATGTCACCTATCACCTATCACTCATGTCACCTATCACCTATCACTCATGTCACCTATCACCTATCACTCATGTCACCTATCACCTATCACTCATGTCACCTATCACCTATCACTCATGTCTGGATATGACACAGAGACGGTGTATTCTTATAATAGATCTGTAAACTGAAAGACTTGATGCGACTGCTCGACTAAACTAACTTGACTTGATTGACTTGATGTGGTAAATGGTAGGGTTACTGACAGTAACCCTGATCCTGATGTCAAAAATAATTGTTCCGTCGAGTCAAGTCAAGTAACGTTTTATTTCATTCGTAAATACATTACATAATAACATAATAACTCACTTATGTGTAAGACATTTGGGTGCCTTACAAGTATTGAACTACGTTTAGTTTAAAATAAAAATAAATTTAACTGAATTAATTAATAATTGAATGAATTTAACTGAAGATACATGAAATATAATATAATAGTAATCTATAGTATTTGGACATATATCATTTCAATAACAGGGTTATTATATTTTGTTTTTGTTTGTTTTAACATAAGAAGTTCGAATTATTAAACTAATGAGATTGTAGATGTAATAATTGATAGGACTAATTATCTAGTTTTCCTGATAGTTCCACTGGGCTCAATTACCAAAGTGCTGAACACAGTAGTCGCAGGCACATGTCTTTCCCAATTTTACCCAATTCACCCTTATTCGGAAAAATAAGTTTAGGGTAGTAAGATCGCCCTTGTGGTGCCCCGTGCAAACGATTCTACTTGCATCCATAGCCTTAATTGGGGAACAATGATTTTGTATCAAGTTTCGATATTTATAAAAGAAATGACTCCACACAAGTTCTGACTCTATATCGTTATTTTGTCTCCGACATTGCAACAAATTATCCTTCCAAATGTTCTACCGTTCATATCCCACCCTCTGAACTCAACCCGGCAATATCTTGATTTATTTATCTCTGGAATGAAGGAAGCATCCTACGTCATTAAAATCATCTTTAACCTTCTTTCTATCTTTAACCTTCTCTCTATCTGAACCTTCTCCAACCGACAAATCCTTGTCATTTTATATCTTCATTATTTATAATACATTTAATGAGCTTTTTTAATATACCTGTTGTATCCAAAAGGGAGATGAAGGCTCGAACCACCCGTGCGCTAGTGGTGTGGAATAGAGGGGACGGTACACCGGAACCTCCATCTCTCGTGGATACAAATATGATAAATATATTAAGGCTTGACGGAGTAAGCTGGCTGGAAAGAAGTCGGCTTCAGTTATCGACCTGATGTAGTGATTATCTGGGCGAAACCGTTTCCGTTCAACCGACAGTTTTTCATCTTTCCAAGCCAATTATTGTTACTAACGCCTTGGCGCTTTCTCGGCTGCTGGAGAAATCTTGGAGCGGCTACAGAAAATATGATTTACTTTTGACAAAAGAACGATTCAATTAATATAAATGAAAGGAATGTTACGTCTTTATTCGCACCAATCGCGTCCAATTTATTATCAATTGTTTCAAGTCACATTAAATACGTCGCTTTAAAGTGAGAACAAACCTTTATGAGACTTGGTTTGATGGATGAGATGTGAAAAAACCTCTTCATTACGTTTCAACTCATGTTGCAAAATCAACTAACTTTCACTCATTCATTTATATATGTAATTATATCAGGTTTTGATGATCCAAGACATTTTATATTTCATTTTCCAGTCATTTTCTATCGAATTACATACATATATTATAGGCCTGTACAATGATAACATAAATATTCAGATTATTGAAAGAAATGAACAATAGGAATATGTACTTTAAGTAATGTGAACTATGAATATTATGGTGTTTTCAATTGAATGAATAATGTAAAGCCCGTGTAAGAACAGAAATTCTTGTGTATTGGTTGACTAATTTGTAACCTAAATCGATATTTTTTTAATAACCTGAATCTATAGACGATTGTGATGAGTGTGTGTGATGGTGGATGGTGGATCATTTCCTTCTCCCATTTTTCTCCAAGTTGTGTATGTTTCAATGTTTGTTTTATGTTTATTTATTTATTTATCAATCTATTTCTCTATATTTTTCTATGTATTTTTCATACTGATTGCTATCCTGTTTTATAATTTAGTCAGGGACCAATGAAGGTTATTTCTTCTTAATAAATACCGGTGTTTTGGTCTCTAAAAGCTTGCGAGTAACATCATGCGTGTACAGTATACGTTTAATTGGCGCTTCCATATCATGATAGAATAAATGTTAACTTAAAATCAAGAGTACAACCATTATGAAGTTTATAGCACAACGTCCCTTCACCTATCATCACTTCGTCGTTTCATCATCACCCGCTCATTCGTACCCCCGTATAACCTAGCTGTCAGTGGGGTCGTTGAGCAACATTGAAATAAAAAATAATAAGTTCTGATTCAGACAAAATCTAATTTAAAATATTTCCTTCACACATTTTTAGATATAACGGATTGAAACATGACCATTACCTATTTTTAAAATGTTCATTAAAATGATTTCTGCTTTTTCTTGCACTTTGAAATTCAGTATTTTTTCATACAAACATAATTTGATATTTTGTTAGTATGATGAGTTTCAAAACCTGGAAAATCCGACTTCATTTCCCAACAAATCATAACTTTTTTTCCAATAGATGATGACATTTTTATTTCTAATCAAAATATAATTTTCCTCCCGAATTTGTGCTTTTTTCTGGACTTTCGGAAACTGAAATACTTTTATCTACGGCCTTCAAGTTATGGTCACAGCCAGAGCAATCTTGGATGTTGAAGTTCATTGGTTTCAAATAATTAAAATGGGGTGTTAAGATCGCCCTTGTGGTGCCCCATCTAAACGATCCTACCTTTCATCCATAGCCCTAATTGGGAAACAATGATTCTGTATCAAGTTTCGATGTTATTACAAATAAAAGAGAGCCACTGTGTGTACGTAGAGACTTGGGTTATTGTATTCGTTCACAGCACACAAGGAAACCTAGTTTCATGTTTGATCCGCAACGAAACTGCTGCATGTATTCGTATTCATACTCCGAGAGGCGAGAGTCCTTCTTCTCGTCTTCCAGGATTAACAATGTGACACGAGCAACTTCTGGAGACAGTTTCCCGCTCCTCAGAACTTGCCCCACGCTGACGTGTTGTTGTGTACCCCCCCCTGGAGAGCGAGGGAGGGAGGGGGGGGATCACGTCGAGAGCCGGGCGCTGTGAAAGCACAACTCCAGTGCGGTGGAAACCACCATCTACTTGATGCTTGATTATATAGGTCATGTTACCTTTCGAACGAATATCTTTTCAAACGACATTATTTCATAGAAATTAATTAAAGTTACAAAAGTTACTATTTATAAAAGTGACTTGGCTACTTTTTAATGTTACTTTGGTTGAAATTGAGGAATTATGTCAGCTAAATGGATGATATTTTCATTAAGGCAATCTCAGTTTCCATAGGGCAAAAAAATCCCACCAGGGTGGTGATTGCACATTTTTTTTTTCATTTTGATACCATTTTATTCACACTCAATGCTTACATATCAAGTACTATACAACAATTGCATACAGGTAGTAGACAGAAAGGTACAAATGAACAAATAGACAGATAATAAAATCAAAAGTTGACAATTATAAACATATTAAAGCAATAGTGGTAACCAATTTGATATAAAATTTAGAAATTTAGGAATGATATTTTGTAAGTGCGAAGCCCGCATGAGTTACATCTTGTGCACGGACTGTCTTGCTTGAAAAAAATATAATTAGTGTAAATCCGGCTCTCAAACTAATTAATTAATCCATAAGTAGGTATACAAACAAACAAATACAAAAAGGTTACAAACTGATATAATATCATATTGCAAATGAACATGTTTATAGTAATAATAAAGTAGATATATATAACCCTTTTATTTTATTATACGTTATTTTACGCGAGTTCAATGATCATTAAACTTGACTCATGCGAGATAAAAAATTAACGAATATACATCACTACATGAGGACAATTCTTGCCGAGGATTCTAATTACTCAAATGTTATAATAACAAAGGTAGACACATCACTTGTATGTTTGTTTGTTTTTTTTTTGTTTTTTTTAATAACATCGAAACTTGATACAAAATCATTGTTCCCCAATTAAGGCTATGGATGAAAGAGATAGGATCGTTTGGACGGGGCACCACAAGGGCGATCTTACCACCCCATTTTGATTATTTAAAACTAATGGTCTTCAACACCAGGACTGTGACCATAATTTTTCGCAGTAGATAAAAGTCTTTCAGTATAAACACACGAATGTTGATATCTTCCACTTTGAACTAAGTCTCTTGGGCAATGATTACTTCTTTCCCTTGATAGCAGATGTAAAATTGATCATTATACAAAATATACAAAATTATACTTGTATGTAACAGTAACACTCGATATTTTAGCCTTCGATTTCCACCTCACAGCGTACCGTTTAAATACAAACTAGGCAAACGCGTTATGTGTTTCCGCGTTGATGGATGAGCTGGAACATATCAACTTATCTTTGGATTGGTTATTATATATATATACACCTTGAGATCCAAACCATTACATCACTGCCATCTTATTTTCCATTAATAATTTATATAATAATAAAGAAGGCTTTGTTTTAATCGTTTACAATCAAGTGGTGACACTTGTTGCTTTGATTTAATAGGTATCTTAATAGCTTTGAATAATTGACACAAATAACATTATATATTTTTTTACATCGAAACGGCTGATCCGATTTGAGTAAAAGTTCGGAATAATGTGTATCATTATCGGATTGAAATATTCTGAGAATTTGAATCCTCTCAGATGAAATATTTTTCACGAATGTTTTCCTCTGGCTTATTCTAATGGGATTTTTGAAAACTTTGGAATGAGTTTTCTCAGAAGTTGTTCAACCGATCGCGCCTCAAAACTATACAGCATCAAGTCAGATAGGGGTTCATGTGTGTGCCAAGTTTCAACTGATTTTGAATTTTTTTCTGACCTGTGGAGCGCGAACAAAAAAACAAAAAAAAAAAAAAAAAAAAAAAAAAAAAAAAAAAAAAAAAACAGGCACTTTTTTTTCGGTATAGTGTAATTGAGTCTTCGCTTCGCTCATCCAATAACATGTGAAGTAATGGTATTGCTCATTATGGATCAGAATTATTTTATAAATCACTTCTCTGAATGGTGTGAAGCAGTTCCACTGCAATATGTTCGAACGCAAAGTCACTGCGATCGTTTATATGTCACATTGACACTTAAAAGTCTTCCCTAGGAATTTCCACTACCAAGTGACAACGAGAATAAATCTCGACATACTGGTACTAAAGTCTATCTGTTGGTCTTAGTGGCTTCAAATGAATGTAATTTCGCCATCAAAGAAATGTTCAAAGTACCTTTCAACGTTCTACAAGCGTCACACAGAGAGAACTTTAGAAAAGATAACTATAATACAATGAAATATAAGGCATTGCTTTTGAAAGTTACCTTCTCAATCTTTTCGCAACACATCTTCATGTACTTGTATTCACTGAAGAAGACAGTCGTCTACCAACTAAATCTAATCTTGCTATATAATCATTATTTCCCAATCAAAACTAAGGATGAGTTGGTAAGACCGTTTAAAAGAGGCACCTCTTGGTTGTTTCAACACTCAGAGGCCGTCTTGTCTACAATATAAATAGCTATCTCTGAACATTGCATTGAGAAAATGACTAGACGATAAAACTGCAAACTACAATTTGCGAACTGAAAATGAAAATATCATGGCACCTCCACCAAAACAATTCGGGAAGTGAAAATATATATTCTTATTAATTCCACAAGCTGATTTTCTAACCATCATGAAACAGATTCTATTCAATTTTATTCACATGATAAAATATATATATATATATATATATATATATATATATATATATATATATATATATATATATATATATATATATATATATTCTGTATGATCATGATCGACATCTAGGTCCAAGTGAGGATGGGTTATTGTCTATCCTGAGGAGACAATACCCGCTAACCGGTAGTTAGCGTACTGAGCGGTAGTTAGCAGATTAACTAACTATCCCCCTTGGTTACACATCTCATTGTCGTACCTTTTTGACTCATATTAAGAGAATTAATACTTCAACCCTTCACTCTACACTTTAACCGGCACATGCAGCACAGTGATTAACACACTTGCTTCATGTGATCCGGGAGGTGAGGGGAATATCGAAACCGGTTCCCGTCACCGTTCATCTTTATAGAGATTTTTCGTGGTTTCCCTCTGTAGTCCAGGCTAATGCCGGGATGGTTCCCACTTCCTACTTTCCTACTTAAAAGTAAGAGTAAGAGTCCCTACTTCCTTCCGTCTATCATTCCCATTATTACATAGATTTTGGTTCAAATAATAAATAAATAAGCGATTGGTTTAGGTATGTTATCTGCTATATTGTTACAAGGCTCTGGTAGCCAGGTTGTGTGATGACGTATTAGCTAGCAGCTTGTGACGTCATAGAAGAGCTCAGGCGGCTTCCGTGGAATTATTGGGTTATTCTCCTCAAATGATTGTGATTGGTGGTTTGAGGTCGAGGAAATGAAAACATGATTACCTTGATGCGAGAAATATGGAGCGCATTTGGCTCTGGAAATTAGATTCAGCTCGATGCTGGGAAGAAAGATATTGGAGAGAGAGAGAGAGGGAGAGAGGGAGGGGAGAGAGAGAGAGAGAGAGAGAGAGAGAGAAAGAGAGAGAGAGAGAGAGAGAGAGACAGCGTCTTACGAAGGAAAATTAAATTCGTTTTTGAATGTATGTTTCATCGGAAAAGTAAATGTGTATTAGGGAATACTGAGCAGCAGAAGAGGTTTTGAATAGCAATAAGCCTTCATCTCTGAAATATATTCATATTTTATTTCATAGATTCAACATTTGAGCGAGGGGAAGGGAGGGAGGGAGGGGGGGAGGGAGGGACATTATTGAAGTCTTAAAGCATAATTTCCTGAGTGTGTTTGTATGTTTTACGTTTTTCATTTTTTTTTTCTTGTTTTTTTTTACGCGCTGCACAAGTTGGATTGTTCATTTGATCAGAATGAAATTTTTTGTGTGCACGCAGACTTGACCAACTTGAGTCGGTGTAATTTTGGGGGTGAATCGGTTTCCAACCCTTTTGAGAAAAAGCAGTTCAAAATTTTGAGAAAAAAATTGAATACGATAAAATTAAAATTTTCTCATTTGTAGCAGTTTGAAACTTTTTCCAACAAAAGGGCAGAGTCACACCAGTGGGTTAAAGTCACCCCACTTTACCGGTAATTGTAAAAAAAATTTCCCTTTGATTTGGTACAAATATCCACACGAATCAAACGAGTTAAATTCAAGACTTTTTCAGATTCAAGATTCAAAGATTTTGAAAATTCAATTTGAGAAAAATCAAATTTCCATAGCTATATTATTCAAATAATAACATACATGTTTATAAATTGTCGAGGTTTTCTGTGATCAAGGTGTATGATCGAGTGGCTAGCACACTGAACCGTCATTCAAAATCTCTTGATGCATTCAGAATTTCAATGAAAATGGAAAATGAAGGTTACCCCCGTAAATACTTGAAAACGCGACTCAGTACACCTTATTGATATTACTAGGCAAACGCGTTATGTGTTGCCGCGTTGATGGATGAGCTGGAACATATCAACTTATCTTTGGATTGGTTATTATATATATACACCTTGAGATCCAAACCATTACATCACTGCCATCTTATTTTTTCTTATCAATTTCTATGATAGTGAAGAAGGCTTTGTTTTAATCGTTTACAGATAAATGGTGACACCTGTGGCTTGGATTTAATTGGTATCTCAATAGCTTTGAGTGATTTACAAAAATTACATTATATATTGTTTTGACATCGAAACGGCTGATCCGATTCGAGTGAAAGTTCGGAATAATGTGTATCATTACTATATTAAAATTCCCTGAGAATTTGAATTCACTCGGATGAAATTTTGTTCACGGTTTTTTCCTCTTGGTTATTCTTTTGAGATTTTTGAAAATTTTGAAATGAGTTTTCTCAGAAGTGGTTGAACCTATTGCGCTTCAAAACTATACAGTATCGAATCAGATAAGGACACTTGTGTATGCCAAGTTTCAACTGATTTTGAATTTTCGTCCGACCTGTGGAGCGCGAAGAAAAAAAAAGTACTTTTTTTTCGGGTATGGTGAAATTGAGTCTTCGCTTCGCTCATCCAATTATGATAGTCTGTTGGTATCGTACATCGTGGTTCTATCCTTGCAGTCGATGCGTATTGTTTATTGTTCATTTATTGCCAACTTGAGAAATGCCAGTGTTGAGCAGGCTATCATTTCCGGTGGTTGAATGGTGTACATATACATTTATGGATTAACTCAAGTATAAAAAAGATGATAGAAATTAGCATTGATAAAATAGTAATAAGGACCGGTTTTACGAAACTGGATTAAGCAATAGTTAGCAGATTAACTTGTTATCACCATTGGTTACATATGTTATTTCCGTACCTTTATTTAATATTTATTGGATTAGTAACCCAACTAAGATTGGATAAAGAAGAGTAAATGAGATCAGATCAGTCTAGAAGAGTAGAGAGTGAGAGGTATCGAGTGTCGAGGTAACAGTGCCAAGCATATCATTGACTTGCGAGCCGACCTAGCAGCATGATCCACTCGCAGCGGTACGTGGCGTGCAGACGTGGCACAAGCGCGACTCTTCCCGGTGAAAAACATGCAAAGTGTAGCTCTGGATATATATATATAGCCCCATTGAATTGAATTGGGTCGGAAAAACCGGCGGAAAAAGTCATGAATACATATTTCGAGATGCGGGAATATATTCCGATGTCTATTCAGATTCAATACGGAGTTGGAAATAACCCAATTGTGGTGATCCAGTCGGCCGTGGTAATGCAGTGCAGTGATCGCACTTGATTCGCTTAGGCACGGTATTACCACGGCCAGTTGGTATTTATCTGAGAGTTGGTGAAAACAAATACCACAGGTAACCATGGTGATAACTAGGAAAACGCGGGATGCGCGTTGTGAGATGAGCTTAGAAGTATGGCAATCTAGAATGAAAAATAACTTGTCAGCTCAATTCACATCTACAAACCTTGACTTACTTCAAACGTTCAAAAACCTCACCTGCAACTTGTTGATATTTATAGTAACCTGCAACCTGTCGCATAAACACTTTGCAAAACCAATTGATCCAAATATTCAATAAAATGTACACGTTTATTGCGTTTTCTTCATTATTTCTCATTCGATTGTTGTAAAAATCTCTGAAAAGGTGTTTAATAGTATTTTTCATATTCTGTGAGAATTTGAGAGCTTTTGAAAAAATCTTGTTTTTCAAGTATTTTTCCTCCGGGTTATTCTAATGAGGATTTTCCAAACTTTCCGATTATTTTCCGGAAAAACCTTCCGACCGATTCCTCTGAATAACAATCCCAACCTATTCTGGTATGACACCAACGTTCAGAAAAAGTTTCAAGTTGATTGATTCATTTCTCTGACCTGTATGCCGCGTACATAATTACAAAAAAAAACATTAAAACGAAGCCCATTTTTTTCAGGGTGTGAAATGGAAAGCTTCGCTACGCTCATCTAACAAGTTTGAACTGTCAGATAAAGGCTAACTGGACTTGGTAATACCGGGCCTCAGTCGAGTTGGAAAATAACAAAAATCCCTCTTGAGATGGTTTTACGAGATGTTAATTAGTTGATTAGAGGGTAGTTAGCGGATTAACTTGTTATAACCCTTGGTTACGTAATTATTTTCGTATCGTAACTAATAGTTGAGTATTAAATAGTTCTTAACTGCTAGTTTTTGAAACCGGATCTTGAATGATTGTATTCGATTTAAATGTTAATTCCCTGCTCTTTCAATGCAAACATCCCATGTTTCAGCTGTCGAGCGTGTAGTGTATCACAATCAATACAATAATACCAACAGTGAAATATATGTTTATCTCAAAGTTCACAGAGAAAATCAGTTCCACATCATACTCAGAGTTATAAAATATATATATATATATATATATATATATATATATATATATATATATATATATATATATATATATATATATATATATATATATATATATATATATATATATATACATATATATATATATATATATAAACAGTTCTGTTCAAGTAACGGTAGTGTTTTTACTCATCATATTAATATGTTCATTTTATTGACACAATATTAATAAATACCTGCATTTTCTAATTTAGTCCATTCATTTCAAATTCATTCACCTAAAATTCTAATCGTTGTGATACAAATTCAAACACGTCAGAGAAAAGTGAATATAATCCTAGATTCCCGAGGACAATATTTTGAGATAGTTAGAGGTGATTGTTGAAAAGTTCGACGAAGATTTAATTGGAACTCGAGACTCGAGTTTTACTAATTGTGTGTAAGGCTTGGTTAACAATTGAAATAGTGATTATGGAATATGGAATATGGAATAGTATTAAAGTGACAAAGATGGGCCACAATAGCCGTTTATTTCAACTCTAGGTTCACCAGTAACTTATTTCATAAATCTACATTAGTAAATACAGAAAAACAGTATTATAATAATACTGTATATAATAAATAATAATAAATTTTATAAAGTATTTTATACTGTATTTTATATTTCATTATGAACTATTGGTATTATTACTATTTCATAAATTTACGTTTGCCATAAGCGTTAGTCATTTGACTCCAGTAGTAACGTTATATGATTGGTCAGAATTTCGCTGTTATAAGGAATAGTTATAAGAAATGGATTTATTTCATTTCTTATTTCTTATGCCATATCACTGTAACACACTTTCTCATTGTGAACGGTAACACGGAAATGCCATCATACATTTCGCTTAAACACTATACCATAATCCATAACCACTATTTCAATTGTGAGCCAGGCTTAATCAAATGATAGCTGGAGTCCAGCGAGCCTGAGGGAGTGATAATAGAACCATGAATATTTGTTGACCATGTGACGTTTCTGTTGATTCTGTCTCCCGGTAGCTCAGTAGGTCAGAGCACTGCTTTGTAAACAGTAGTCCACCCGAGCTTGGGTTCGAGTCCCGCACGAACGAAAAGAAGTGATCGTTGGCTGAGAGACTTGGTTCAAAGAGGAAGATATCAACATTCGTGTGTTTTGTTTACTCTTGATACCAATGCTGTTAATGTCCGGATATATATCACAGAAACGGTATTCACTTATAATGTGTTTCGGACTTTCGGAAACTGAAAGACTCTTATCTGCGGCGGAATTGTATGGTCACCAACAGCATAGTCCTGGTGTTGAAGTTCATTGGTTTTAAATAATTAAAATGGGGTGGTAAGATCGCCTTTGTTGTGCCCCGTCCAAACGATCCTATCTGTTATCCATAGCCTTAATTGGGGAACAATGATTCTGTATCAAGTGTCGATGTTATTAAAAAAAAAAGTCCCGCGTAATGCATGGGTTTTGTGAACATGTTCTGTTGGCCGCTCATTCGTATCCCAAAATCCTACATTTTCACAGGAATTCAGCTAAGAAAACACATTTTCATCTTTATTCCTGTGAAAATATTAGGATCCGTTAAATGACTTCATTTCACATTAAATTCGTTGAATTATTTATATTTTTCATGTATTATTTCCCAGTTATCTTTCTACACAAGTGCATCATTCTATCGAGTAGCCCACTGGATCTCTGTGCTCACTCATGAATAGCCAAATACACGGATCTCTCTCTCTTGAAGATATTAAGAGACGTCTGCTTCTCTCGCATTAGAACCTGGTTCATAGTGTTCTAAAGCATCGCCAAAAACACTGATACTCCGCCAAGTCGCCTCTTATGTGCTCTTAATACGCCGTATCTAAACTTCCTACAAGTATAATAATAATAATCTTTATTCAGCAATTTTGCTACAACAAATCAGTTGCTACAGCGCAATTGTTGAAATGTAATACAAGTAAAAACAAAACTATGAAAAATCTTCAACAACAACAACAACAAAACTGAAAACTACATTTCAAAGATGAATACAAATACAGGAAGCAGAAAAGTAAAATTAAATCCATCTTGGTCAAACACATAAAATATACGAAACTATATATTCTTATTCATAACATCGCTGAGTCAAACTCGGTATAAACATAACAAGTAACATTGACAGTTAACTAATTGCAGGGTTTGTTGACAACTGGATGTGTATTTAAATTAGAAAGAGATAGAACAAAAGTTGGAACAACTATAACATAGATAGAAACAAAAAGATAGAACAAAAGAACAAAAATTGTACTCACCTAAATCTTGAGTAGAATCTCACACAACAAAGTTTGTCTCAACTTCCTCGAGTTATGATGAACTGAAATTGTATCTTCAATTGAAATAATTTCACACCTCGACGAAATCTATTCACACCTCACTCAAATGTTCCACGAGTTTCTCCGCGACTCGTAATTGGTCGCAATTCTTGTTTATAAGCAAACTTCTGTAGGAAAAACGAAACTTACAAATTGTTTCAACTTGAAAGTTAAACTTCACAATTCAATGTCGAATATATATTCATATTTATATGTACTCGCTGTAAGTGTGCAATTAAAATTGTCAACAAAAGTAAAATTATTGATTTTAAGAGTGTACAATTTGAACAAAAAAATCTTTGGCTATTTGCCAAAGATATTTGAAAAAGTTAAAGTTGAAGGAGAGAAAAGAATCTAATAAATATAAAAAATTATAAATATCAAATGATGAAATTCAATAAATATATAATGTATCAATATATTTTTTGAATGATATTAATAAAGTGAATTATAGATAAAAAATCAAATATTATTTTTAATTATTTTCAGCACCTTTTTAAAGCGATCGTCGTTAAATCACCAGTGAGAACACCCGACGCGACGCCACGAGCCACGCGAACACGCCAGCCTCCCTCACAGCGTCCGACGGAGCCGACGCTGGACCAGCGACTGGCACGACGCCGAGCGCCGCGACGCACAGTCGGCGCACCGCGACGTGGCCGCGTGGCACGTGCACACATGTAACAGTGGCAGCCCAAGCAGCTGCATTGCATTGCAAGAGGCCCAGGTGAGAAGAGGTGGAGATGCCAACCTATTCTATAATAATATATATTTAATGCATTTATACTATTTCTTCTTAGGCCCGGTATTACCACGGCCAGTTAGTATTTATCTGAGAGCTGGTGAAAACAAATAGCATAAGTAACCATGGTGATAACAAGTTTGAACTGTCAGATAAAGGCCAACTGGACTTGGTAATACCGGGCCTAAATACACCATTACTATACTATATATTATTATATATTGCTTCTTTATTTCATGTTTTATTATTTATTATTGGGTTTTAACGAGGCACTGTACTGATGACTACGACGTATTGGCGTCAGTGGATGATGAGATGAAACGTTATTTAATCAGGTGTTTTGGATGGTGTGAATGAGTCGGTCGTGGCCTGTTGTTAAGGAACCATCCCAGTATCAACCTGAACGACAGAGGGAAACCACAAGAAAACCCTGTCCGGATGGTCGACCATGGCGGGAATCGAACCCTGGTCTCCCGAGTGACGGTTCAGTGTGTTAACCACTCGGCCACGCGTCTCGGTATTCATTATCTCATGTTTTAATATACGTACCGCGATGTAGTGGTACCAACCTATTCTATAATAATATATATATATATATATATTTATATTGTGATAAAATAGGTTGGTACCACTACATTGTTCACGTAGAATATGAAATGAATAAAACACATTTTCATGGCCCCCTGTAGGCAGACATTGACACTATCTAGACACATGTATCCTAAGATACGTATTTTAGATACATTTGTATCTTGTATTTTGTATTTCAAACACTCATTTTCAATGTATCTTGTAACTTTTCCGAACTATTAGCATACGAAATACATTTTGTCCATCGATCAAAAGTGATCCAATCGAATACTCATATCGCGCTCTAGCGAGAAAATCCAGAATGACGAAAATGAGAAAATGTACAATTATCGACTGAATTGAATTGGAATTGAGGAATTCATTGAGATGATTGAATGGGTTCTGAAGTAGAAAAGTATTCAGGTTGTGTTCAAAGGATGGAAGTTTGGTGAAGTAGGTCCTGGGGTTCTATGCTTGGGGGTCTAGGGGTCCAGGTCTAGGGGTCCAGGTCCAGGGGTCCAGGTCCAGGGGTCCAGGTCCAGGGGTCCAGGTCCAGGGGTCCAGGTCCAGGGGTCTACCTGATAGTCTCCAGTCTCGACAAGTCAGTACGATACACGCTTCCTGGGGGTCTAGGGGTCCAGGTCCAGGGGTCCAGGTCCAGGGGTATAGGGGTCTAGGGAGCGTGTTCTGATAGTCTCCAGTCTCGACAAGTCAGTACGATAGACGCTGCCTGGGGGTCTAGGGGTCCAGGTCCAGGGGTTCAGGTCCAGGGGTCCAGGTGCAGGGGTCTACCTGGTAGTCTCCAGTCTCGACAAGTCAGTACGATACACGCTGCCTGAGGGTCCAGGGGTCCACTTCCAGGGGTCCAGGTCCAGGGGTCCACTTCCAGGGGTCCAGGTCCAGGGGTCTACCTGGTAGTCTCCAGTCTCGACAAGTCAGTACGATACACGCTGCCTGGGGGTCCAGGGGTCCAGGTCCAGGGGTCCAGGTCCAGGGGTCCAGGTCCAGGGGTCTACCTGGTAGTCTCCAGTCTCGACAAGTCAGTACGATACACGCCCCCAGCGATCTGAGTGTGAATAAAGCTGAACGCATCACTTATGCAAAAGGTTATTTCAGTCGCTTTTGTTTGTAGATTGGTTTTCTTTTATATGTTTCTTTTTTCTCTCGAGTATATAACGTTTTGAAAGAGTCGAATACTGAACCTATACAAAGTGGAAACGTTCTTTATTTGAATACCT
>OZ023332.1:45828315-46065815 GCA_964007535.1 Brachyptera risi
TGACGTCAGACTCAACTCTCCCTGACAATGACTATAGCCACGACATGTTGAACGCGTGTGTAGACAGTTGGTATAGAACAATGCCAAGTGAAACATATCCTAGTATTTATAACTTCAACTCTGAAATATTATGTTTATTGTCTAACTTGACATTGTTTGAAAAAACTTCTGCGTGTGTAAACTCCTCCCCCCCCTCCCCCCCCTCCACACACACACACAATGGCATGTGTATTGTGTTCGTGTACACACTGAAACGAGTGATATATTCAACAAACCACGGTACTACATTAACCGGCACTGGTTGCCCAGTGGTAGCAAGCTTTGCTCCAGATGACAGGGTGGTGAGGGTGAATCTGAAACTAGGTTCGATACCCGCCACCGTCCATGGTTTTTTTTCGTGGTTTCCCTCTGTAGTCCAGGCTATACCGGGATGGTCTCTACAATATAGGCCACGACCACTCTCTTTTCGCTTTACTTACCATCATCTAAACTAGTCAAACGCGAAATATGCGTTGTAAGATGAGCGAGATATCTCAATAAGGTATAAAAGTCCTTAAAGTAGTTCTACCCTTGCTACTTTATCGACTCTGGTATTCTACACACCTTGATATCTGAATAAGCTATTAAAGTCGTTAAAGTAGTTCTACTCTTGCCACTTCATTGACTCTGGTATTCTACACACCTTGACGCATATAAAAAATACTTCATTGTTGGTCAACTCTTGAATCTAGAAAGCAGTGAATCTTGACAACTTAATTCTGTCACAATTTGTATGATGTATTTGAAGAATATTATCAGTCATTTTATTTTTTTTCTTCAAAACGACTGATCAGAATTGCTTAAAAAATCGTAATAATGTGTAAAATCCATGTATACACATTTAGAGAAAATTTCATCCCATTTGGAGAGATTTTATTTTTCAACATTTTCCGCCCAGCCAAATCTTATGGGGTTTTTAGAAACTTTGAGATGATGATTCTCGAAATCGGTCCGACCGATTCATCCCAAAAACTATACAGTTCTAAGTTGGATGAGTTTGCGTGTACAAAAAAAGTTTCATGTTGATCAGTCAACCCTTGCGACCTGTGGAGTGCTTACAAACAAAAAAAAAAAAAAAAAAAAAAAAAAAAAAAACACACAGACAAAGCCCTATAAGAGTGGGATGGAGACTTCGCTACGCTCATCAAAAACTACCTCTCATCATCCCATCATCTCATTAACCATTAATCAGACGCCAATAGATCTTAGTTGACATTGTTAAACCCTATAAGAATATCGACATCATAACAATAATAACGACAATAATAACGACAACAACAACAACAACAACAACAACAAAGACAAAGACAAAAACAACAACAACAAAGACGACAACGACGACGTCCGCACGTGATCAACTATCAGCGCACCACGTAGCCAGTATACCGTATCGAGTCCATTTCCCCGCAGCTATTAGCTCCAATGACACAATATCGGCCCGACGCAGATGTCGACACTTCATTACTTGCCCAGCCGCTCACACGAGATAGCGGCCTGCTCTAGGAACAATAGAGAGCACCCCCCCCCCCTCCCCCCCCCCTCCCCCCCCCCACCAAGAGCAGGGGCTGGAAGTGAACCACTCGGACCACGTGGTTCATCCGAGTACAGTCATCGGCAGAAGTTAACCTGCCTCCCACCCCATTGGTCTATTACCTCACCGAGATGCGTTACTCGACGTTAGCAAGGCTGTGTCTCGGCAGTAGCTTCACACCGCTTTGTATACCAGGAAGTTTCCCACATATTAGACATATATTAGTGATAATATAGAATGCCTTGCTTGGATTATATTTTAAATGTCCAATATGGCCGCTGAGATTGGAACGAGCACATGTCGCTATCGGCTGCAGGAGTAACGTATCTCGGTGAGGTGATATGTCTATGCTCCAAAACCTCGTCAACTGCTATTATATATATATATATATATATATATATATATATATATATATATATATATATATATATATATATATATATAAATATATATATATATATATATATATATATATATATATATATATATATATAGAGAGAGAGAGAGAGAGATATATTATATATATATATGATGATAACGCTGCAAATCTGAAATGAGTGAGTGTTAGAGTTCAAAGCGAGGTCATTCTGCGCCGATGTTATTGTCCGTGTACTTCGCCAAGGTGGACAATGTTTGAGGATGTTTCAAGCATGAGGAGGGAGCGGGAAAGAGAGAAAAGCAAGGGAAGATGAAATGAAACAAGATGAAAGAAGACAATAGATGATGAGAAAAGGGACAAGAAAAGGAAATATAATAAAATATCAACGCAAGGCTCAGTCTATAAACATGAACAGCAAATGAAATACCATGTATCCGTTTTCGTAAACAAAACAGACAGACAAAGCTCCATCAGAGTAGGATGGAAGTCTCTACTATCGCTCATCTAATCATTTGTCTTCTGTATAAGCTCATAATACGAAAGAATGGGAACATCCTGGAATACCAGCATTGTCGTCACCAAGGCAACGGGCTTGAGTATTTGTTTGAGAGAAAGCTGGAAATGCCCGTTTCTTTGTCTGTCGTTTCGTTAAGAGGCCTCTTTACATGTTGCCTATCGGGTTGATTGCAGACGTTCTGTATACAAGTTGGCAACGGAAAACCAATCATCGTATCAACATACAGTTTTTGGTTAGATGATTTCTAGTATTCAATACGTGCTCGTACGAAGAGTTTCAGTTCGTGGTATGTTTTCAACCCTTTCAAAATAATTGTCAAAAATCAACATGTTTCCACCTGTTTTTCATTGTTTCTACGATTTTTTCAGAGTAATTTAATAGAAATATATGATTTTTATTTAACGTAGAGGCACATATATACTCATTTTTGTTTTATTTCAAAAATAATTAGACTGATTGGTCCAACCGTTTACCCACCATGTGTCGGGAGCTAAAGGCCTGTATTGACGCTGTTTTGTTCGTTCCCTGTAGGTTTCACTCATTGGTTGTGAGATGTAAAGTAGCCTCTTAAGAATCTTGCGAGCAAAGACTTCGACTTGAATGCTGAGATTAGCCTCCCAATCAAGCTGGATGGCTCTGAGGATAAACGTACGAGCTGCCATCTATAGGTCTTTACGAGTAAAAGACGACCTTTACAATTCAGGTTGTTCGAGTTGGTGAATCGAATCCGGCTTTTAGATTGAGCCGGCTTCTAGAAATAGAATCTTGAATTAATAATAAATCTTCATCAAATAAAGACAATGCCATAGAGTATGATATGATGGATCAAGACAAATAATAATACAATGATCATATATTAATTATTGGAGAAGAAAAAACATCAAATAAATAATGGTAATGAATTGAGTAAAAAATATTCCAATGATAATAATAATTGCAACAAGAACGATTGGTGGAAAAAATTATGATAGGAAAAAAAAAGAGCAAGTATATTGGTATATATATATATATATATATATATATATATATATATATATATATATATATATATATATATATATATATATATGCTGAGACGAGTGGCAGCATAATCATGCGACCTGCGCAGTGCTTACAAACAAACAGAAAAACACAGGCAAAGCTTCATCAGAGTAGGATGGAGATCTTTGCTATCGCTCATCTAATAAAAGTTGAATCTGCTGGTAAATCGCTGTCACCATTCAGGTGTCGGGGTCCAGGTTGTTGAAACTTATTCGTGGAAGGGCCAGGTTGGTGAAACATATTGGTGGAAGGGCCGTAATTTTGAGTTTGCCTGGGGTGTACTGGGGTGGTGTAACCAGTGGCGGCACGAGCTACAGGGTGGTATTGAGCCCTCTTTTCTCGACCAGTGGTGCACTGGGGTGGTGTTCCCAGTGGCGGCACGAGCTACAGGGTGGTACCAGTTGGTACAAGGCCCCCTGTCTCGACCAGTGGTTCAGTGGCACACCGACAACAGTGTAATCTAGTCTTTCCTTGCGTTTCAGTCTCATTCAAGATGTATGGAGCTTACCTGATGGTTTCACTCATCTGTCAATCTTGTTCCATCATGAGTATTGTTCTTGAACGTACCGATCGCAGCTCTACCTATAGTGTACAATATGCATCTGGCCTTATACAATATAGACTTACCTCAAATATTGGCATTTCAGGTAAAAGGTTGTCACACAGCTGTGCCGACATGAACGTAATTTTGTGAACAAAGTTCCTTGTCCTAAAACTCAACCGACCTAAAAATCGACCGACTGTAGGCCTACTAAAAAAACCAACTGACTTAAACTTATATTTCTTGAGAAACCTGTACAGAAGTGAAAGTGGGGGGGTTTGACTCCTCCCCTTCACAAATAATTGTTACCAATCATTGAGTTTTTCCATATGCTTTTTCAGTAATGGTCAAGCTGTAGGTTGGTGTCAAATGAAGGGGATAAGCGAAACCTCCTCTTCAACTTCTGTCCAGGCCTAGAAGGAGTTGAGCTCGTTTTGTTTTCAGTACGGTTGGTACCTTCTCCTTCGCTACGCTCTTCTGATACTTTGAACAGTTTACAGAATGTTTTGAGGTTGCGTTGAAGCCGCAGAAGTAGCCGGCTTACACGTATAAAGCCTCTGAGCTGATCCGCATGGCGCTGCGCGTGTGTGGCGTACCCTGTCCTACACACTACATGTTAGGCCCTACATCAGGACATTGTTTCACCAGTTACCAGTTAGACACTTCCAGGAGTTCTTCCAGAAACCAATACTCCAGTCAGTAGAAGCCAAAAAAGGGACATAACCTCAAACAAACTAGATTGATATTGAAGGTATGCCCGAATAAATTGAACTTTAATTTTCAAACACCTCGATTTGAATATAATGGCAGCATCAATTTGATCAAACTTCATGCAAAGTTGTTATATTCAATTTTCCATATCAGTTTTCGTTAAATTCGAATTCATGTCTCACAAACTTTGCATTACAAACTTTTATAACATTATAGGCCTTCACTAATTTAATTTGTGCATTTTGTATAATGATCAATTTTACATCTGCTGTCAAGGGAAAGAAGAAATCATTGCCCAAGAGATTCAGTTCAAAGTGAAAGATATCAACATTCGTGTGTTTATACTGGAAGACTTTTATCCACGACGAAAAATTATGGTCACAGACAGCGCAGTCCTGGTGTTGAAGACCATTAGTTTTAAATAATCAAAATGTGGTGGTAAGATCGCCCTTGTGGAGCCCCGTCCAAACGATCCTATCTTTCATCCATAGCCTTAATTGGAGAACAATGATTCTGTATCAAGTTCAGATGTTATTAAAAAAAAAAAAATTTGCTCAATGAAACTAATCGATCAAACTTTGAATTAATTATTATTTAATCAGAAATTCACTGCATTTTTCATTAAATAATCTGATTTTACCGTATGTTGCGTAGAACAATATTTTAATGATTTTCATAAAAAAAAAGCGGGTATCAATATTATTGACATTGACCAGAATAAATTAAATTGGTACCTCATGAAAATGCGATCAAAACAAAAATGGCGCTCTCGATTTGAGAAAACTTTTTTCATCTCAGTTAATAATACTAATACAATAATACAAGAAAAACAAAATTGTGTTACAAATTATTTGTTTGAGGCCAAAACGTATGTTGACTGAAGTAAAGAATACACCATACAGTGTAATATTCTTCTTCAGTCCATGATTCTCTGGTCAAGCAGAAGTTAGTTCCAAGTCAGAGAGCTTGCTCATGAAGATCAGCATGTCAGGGAGTCTTGAGGGTCGTGGAAACAAGGCCAGTCTATTGCGAGTTGCCAAGGCGAGATTTATTCATGGCGAGATAAGATGTCGCGTATATCCACATATACTCGAAACAGTCTAACCAATCCATCTTGAGACTCATGTGGGAAACTATGATTGTACGTCGAGATTAAGATGTTATTGGAAAAAATATAGAGTGTAATAAAATGTGTGTAATACCAATGCTGGTTATGTCCGGATAAATCACAGAAACGGTTCATACTTATAATTATTCCGGACTTTTGGAAAATGAATCTTGAATTTTATCTCCGGCGAAAAGGTAAGGTCACAGAGAGCGCAGTCCTGATGTCAAAGTTCATTATCTTTCATTTTAAATGATTAAAATAGGTTGGTAAGATCACCTCTGTGGTGCCCTGTCCAAACGATCCAACAAGCCACAATCGTTGCTAAATCAACATTTCTGACTGCGTCGATGAATTATTAATTATTCTTCTGAATAGAGACTAACAATGTCTGAATACATAACAACAATGTATTGATTTAGACCAACAATGTCGCCCTAATTGTGTTGCGCAACCGCCACTTCAGTATTGTTAGTTTCTGACAAACTTCTAGCTATTCATATGAATGAATATAGACGTGATGTTATGACATTCAACTAATAACTTGAAGATACTATTGACTTGAGCTCGAGAGAAACATTCTTCTGATGTGAAATAAGTGTTTTCCTGCCCGATATTCTGTTTTACCACAACCAGGAGCTGTGCTGGAATAAAGAGTCAATTTATTACTTTGTTCACGGGTGTATTATTACGCTGTAGTGCACATCCCGGTTCTGCCCGTGGGATAATAACAGGAACGATATTATATCAGGATAACAGGGATAGATGGACGATAAATCACAATTCCTTGCGTCGTAGTTTCCAGGTATTTTAATCTAGCAGTCGATATTTCCCTCGATAATCTGACAATCAATCAGATATTACAGTATCAATCAATATCCATGTATCGGAATATTTACATGGATTCTGTGGCGTGCGAAATAAAATGGTTGCTTGCATAAATCAGATCAGATGAAATAATTTGAAATGGATGTGTTGATGGTTATACATGATTGAGTTCGAATGTTTCTCTAAATGTATATACATGGATTTTACACATTATTACGATTTTTTAAGCAATTCTGATCAGTCGTTTTGAAGAAAAAAAATAAAATGACTGATAATATTCATAAAATATATCATAAAAATTGTGACAGAATTAAGTTGTCAAGATTCACTGCTTTCTAGATTCAAGAGTTGACCAACAATGAAGTATTTTTTATATGCGTCAAGGTGTGTAGAATACCAGAGTCAGTGAAGTGACAAGAGTAGAACTACTTTGACAACTTTTATAGTTTATTCAGATATCAAGGTGTGTAGAATACCAGAGTCGATAAAGTAGCAAGGGTAGAACTACTTCAAGGACTTTTATACCTTATTCAGATATCTCGCTCATCTTACAACGCATATTTCGCGTTTGACTAGTACAGAGGGGTTTTATTAACATTTTTCAACAGGGCTTGGGGCCGGCAAACCAAGGTTGACACGTGCTCTAGGTCTGCCCTGGCTTATACAAACCCAGCCAGCTGTGTCAGTAAAAGCAACCTGAGAAAAGAATTCCTCAAACCATTTGAAAGGTCGAGAAATACGTCACAGAAGAAAGTAGAGCATCATTTTACATACACTTTGGTATATAATTCTCATATAAATATATATATATACTTTTTTTTATAATTAAACTACTTGGATACGATCCAATATCGAGATATTCATGATGTTATAGGCATGTCATAAAAGATACAACTCAAACGGGAAATTCCCGAAGGAGGTCCTGGGTTCGAGTCCCGGTCGAGGCATATCGTTTATATGACTACAAATCATTTATCATCGTTTATATGACGTTTATATAGGACTACAAAGTCCCATAATTATATATAAATATTATATACATATATATATATATATATATATATATATATATATATATATATATATATATATATATATATATATATATATATACAAATAAATACTGTATGTAATATCTGTGTGTAAGCGAAAGTACGTGTTTAGGCCACGCCCCCTTGTTACCAGAACCCCCGAGTGAATAGAGCCATCAATCTTCCTTGCCGCCGCTTGTCGTGCGTGAGCATGACGTCACAGCGTCGCGACGCCGAGTATGATTGTGGCTAAAAGCGGCATCGACAGCCGGCTATCAATCATGTCACGTGTGAAATAATAGTTACATTCATGGCGCAAGAAGCAGTCGAGTGTCTGGGGGGGGCGGGAGGGGGGAGGGGGGAGGGGGGGAGTGATGACGGCAGGGAGACGGTTTAATTAGTTTTTTATGAGTATGCGTCGGTTGAAATAACGTTTCTGAGAAGACTGTGTAAAACAGATCGTTTTCCCATTAGAATCTTCAAGCTATGCATACAGCTATTATAGCTATTCCATCAAAATGAGGAATATTTTATAGAATAGAATAGAATATTTTTATTATACACTCAGTACATATGAAATACAGCATACTAATGCTCACACTGAATGCTCACACTTATGCTTGACCTGAGTATCTCACCCGGAGGTGTGAAGAAACTACATAATAATTATTGTGCACAATTATTATACTGTCTGTCACTTGAAATGATGAAGGTCTATCAGTGGCGATCAAATTTTGGACAATTACTCTTATTATCAACAGATCGTGGTCGAGGGGTTAACAACTGAAGTAACTTTGATGTACACCTGATTTCAGTTTTTAAGGGATTGCAAGAAGATTTCAAGATGATTCCAAGAGATTTCGAGTATATTTTAAAGGATTCCAGGAAGATTTCAAGTAAAGTCAGGAAGATTACATGACAAGTGTAGGCCTACACCAGATTTCAGAAGCTGTTAACCCCACGATCGTGGTTATAGCCTGACAAGATGCTTCTGAATAAAAACTTGGTGCTCGTCACATCTGTGACATTGTCTGTTCATTTTTATTACTTCGATCAATTACATTACTCGATCAAATTGGGTGTGAAATGTGAGGAATGAACATAAGGAATACTGTTGTGTTTGAATTTTCAACTCGATCTACTATCAGTCTGGCAATCAAAGTGGGTGTGACTGGTTGGGATATAGAGGGCCGTGAATCAGATCACGCGTTCGAATTTCCAACTGTATACAGTCTTGGCAATCAAAATGGCTGTGACTGGTGAGGGTAGAGGAGGCCGTGGTGTTCGAATTTTCAACTCGATCTACTATCAGTCTGGTAATCAAAGTGGGTGTGACTGGTTGGGATATAGAGGGCCGTGAATCAGATCACGCGTTCGAATTTCCAACTGTATACAGTCTTGGCAATCAAAGTGGCTGTGACTGGTGAGGGTAGAGGAGGCTGTGGTGTTCGAATTTCCAACTCGATTTACTATCAGTCTGGCAATCAAAGTGGCTGTGACTGGTGAGGGTAGAGGAGGCCGTGGTGTTCGAATTTTCAACTCGATCTACTATCAGTCTGGCAATCAAAGTGGCTGTGACTGGTGAGGGTAGAGGAGGCCGTGGTGTTCGAATTTTCAACTCGATTTACTATCAGTCTGGCAATCAAAGTGGCTGTGACTGGTGAGGGTAGAGGAGGCCGTGGTGTTCGAATTTTCAACTCGATTTACTATCAGTCTGGCAATCAAAGTGGCTGTGACTGGTGAGGGTAGAGGAGGCCGTGGTGTTCGAATTTTCAACTCGATTTACTATCAGTCTGGCAATCAAAGTGGCTGTGATGGTGAGGGTAGAGGAGGCCGTGGTGTTCGAATTTTCAACTCGATTTACTATCAGTCTGGCAATCAAAGTGGCTGTGACTGGTGAGGGTAGAGGAGGCCGTGGTGTTCGAATTTTCAACTCGATTTACTATCAGTCTGGCAATCAAAGTGGCTGTGACTGGTGAGGGTAGAGGAGGCCGTGGTGTTCGAATTTTCAACTCGATTTACTATCAGTCTGGCAATCAAAGTGGCTGTGACTGGTGAGGGTAGAGGAGGCCGTGGTGTTCGAATTTTCAACTCGATTTACTATCAGTCTGGCAATCAAAGTGGCTGTGATGGTGAGGGTAGAGGAGGCCGTGGTGTTCGAATTTTCAACTCGATTTACTATCAGTCTGGCAATCAAAGTGGCTGTGACTGGTGAGGGTAGAGGAGGCCGTGGTGTTCGAATTTTCAACTCGATTTACTATCAGTCTGGCAATCAAAGTGGGTGTGACTGGTGAGGGTAGAGGAGGCCGTGGTGTTCGAATTTTCAACTCGATTTACTATCAGTCTGGCAATCAAAGTGGCTGTGACTGGTGAGGGTAGAGGAGGCCGTGGTGTTCGAATTTTCAACTCGATTTACTATCAGTCTGGCAATCAAAGTGGCTGTGACTGGTGAGGGTAGAGGAGGCCGTGGTGTTCGAATTTTCAACTCGATCTACTATCAGTCTGGCAATCAAAGTGGGTGTGACTGGTTGGGATATAGAGGGCCGTGAATCAGATCACGCGTTCGAATTTCCAACTGTATACAGTCTTGGCAATCAAAGTGGCTGTGACTGGTGAGGGTAGAGGAGGCTGTGGTGTTCGAATTTTCAACTCGATCTACTATCAGTCTGGCAATCAAAGTGGCTGTGACTGGTTGGGATATAGAGGGCCGTGAATCAGATCACGCGTTCGAATATTAGAATAATAGAAAGAAGAATATTACAAATATACAAGAAATATACAATATATACAAGAATATTAGATTCTTAAGCGGGCTTCTGTTCTATATTATTTTTGTTTCGTTTTTGTTTTGTATGCCAATCCATGTACAATGTAATTCTTGGAACAGAATAAAATGAATTTTGAATTTGAATTTGATTTGAATTTCCATCTGTATACAGTCTTGGCAATCAAAGTGGCTGTGACTGGTGAGGGTAGAGGAGGCCGTGGTGTTCGAATTGTCTCCCAATGAATGTATTACTCTCTCATGTTGGCGTTCAACCAAAAGCAATAATTATATCGGCTTGTACCAACACTATACGGGGCTGTGGACTGCAATGATTTGTTCGGCTCGCAGAACATCTGGCAAGTCGACTCCTCCCCAACAGCCCGCCTGGCCATTCAGTCAAACCGTCGCCTTGGAGACAGAAGTCAGGGCGGCGGGCGTGGGTTCAAGTCCCGGCTTCTGTTAACATCATTGATGTATCGTACTCCCAAGTAACCCAACTCATGTTGTGGCCGTTGAGTCGTTAACGTTGTTGTTGGTGTTGTTGTTGCTGCTCCCTCTTGGTACCAGGGGGGGCGCGGGGGGTAGCGTAGACGGGGCCAGGAAGCCGAGCGGTCAGGGTGGTCGGCTGACCCTCCAATAATCATGTGATAGGCCCAACTATAACCACTGAATCTTCAATACAGTTGATCATTCAAATTGATATTATTCAATTAAAGTGTATCATTTAGTGCTCTCAATTAAATTGATATAATATAAAGAATATATTATGAATTATGAATATATAGATGTATAATTTATTTGAATTTATTAATACCACAACATATATTTCATTGTTGCATATGTGTTCCAGTGATGAAGCTGCAGCTTTAATTACCGTACAGATATTGTGTGCCAATCAATCCTGGGTAAATCAATAAGATTGTGAAACCAGCTCCCAAAAGATGCAATAGAAGAGACTGAAAATATAGCTGACTTTAACCAGATGTTTGCTTATTAGCCAACCGTATTAAATAATTCAGTTATGCATAATTGTTTTTAATAACAAACCCATTGGTTTATTGCTTTCGCAGCTTGGTTCACATTGTGTATACAGTATATAAATCTGACACCTGCTCATTGCTCAATCAATCTCGCTTCCCATCCATCCGTGCCGTAAGTCCCCTCTGAAACCACGCCAATGTGGCTCTCTGCTGGGTTGGCCATTCTTGAGATGATAATCATTTATTCACAGTATACATTGTGGTATGTTATGTTTTGTCATTACAGTATAATAAAACCATATTATTTTACAGGATAAAATTCGTTCATATTAAATACGGTTCCTTATCTACAAGATAACGTTTCACCTCACGTTTAAAACGATTCGCATTTTCTATCATGCATAGCTCTTTAGGTAATAAGTTGAAACATTTGACACCGTTAAAGTTCAGTCCAGTTTCAAATAAAGCACTTCGATGATGAACAACTACTGGAAGGTTTTTACCTCGAGTGTTGTGTGAATGATTAACATCTGTTTCAAAAAACCCAAATGAGAATGAACGAAGCAAACTAATTCCAAAATATAAATGGCTGTGACAGTTAAAATATTGAGCTTTTTGAGCATTCCTCTACAACTCTCAAATCTATCTAGATTAGCCAATAGTCTTACAGCATACTTTTGAAGTGTGAAAATTCTGTTGATGTCTTTCTTTGCAGCACCACCCCAAAACACAATACCATAACGTATGATAGATACAAAGTTTGCCAGGTACATTATTCTTAATTCATTCAATCCTAGTACCTTCTCCAGTGAAAGAAGTTTGAATATAGGAAAATCCGGGACACCAATGCTAAGAAGTTCGGAGTCAATTATCATTCCATGCCAAATTGTATGAGGGGGGAGGGGGGGAGGAAGGAGCAGCCACTCCGCAGGAACATTTTGGGAATTTGCAGTCTTCTAGTTATGTTTTGGGTGTTTTTTCAGTAGTACAGAATCATTGAGAGTCCAAAGGAATTTGATTTAGCGAAATATCAGTGTTTTGGGGGGGATAGAATAGAATAGAATAGAATAGATAACTGGATAACTTTTGAACGGTATGAGATCAAAATTCTAATACGCGAGAAACACAAATAATTTTACTAGCTTCAAGATGATATAATTTGTAATTATTCAAGTCATGTCGCATAACTGTCAAGCGTTTACAGCTGAAAAAACACATTTTTTAGCTGTCGACGCTTGACAGTTATGCAACATGACTTGAATAGTTATATCTTATATCATCTTCAAGCTATTATAATTATCTGTGTTTCTCGCGTATTAGAATTTCGTTATCTCATACCGTTCAAAAGTTATCCCCCCAAAAAAAACTGATATTTCGCTAAATCAAATCCAGTGGACTCTTGATATATTTCTTTCTGTATAGAAATTGCATACATCTTTCCACCCTATGTGATAGAACCCATACAAGTTAATGATAAAAAAAAGGTTTTCTAATTTGATGTGAAATTCAGAAAGTGATGCAACAAATGTTTCAGCCTTTTCAAGTCTATTTTGTGAATTATTGTTGAAAACAGACTTTCATGTCCTCAGCATCTTACCTGAATACTTGCTCACATTACATACAGACACTACTGGATTGCAAGGTGGTTACTAATGACAACGTGGGGATGACGAGACGGGGAAACAGCGTTTGAAAGATGCGAGACGGCAATGGTGAGACTTTGGATGAGACAGAAAAGCAACGAAAGCTTGCATTGCGCTCTGTATCAACAATCTCAACAACTCTATGAAATTCTATGAAATATCATATTGTGTAGTGTCGACAGTAGTTTTTAAGTGTGAGTAGCTAGTTTCAAAATCAAGGTGTGTAGTTTTCTATCAAGTTTGAAACTAGGAAAGTGATGATCTGTGAAAGGACGTTACAAAAATCCATGCCTTATGTGGAACTCGACCCCACGCCCAACGGTGACTTCAGTTTCTAAAGCGGTGCCTTGGTTGACTGTGCCGTGGGGGAGCGAAATCTGTTTGAATTATGATTCACTTTTACTAAAACCTAAATCTAAATCTAGAATGCATGTATGTAACCTATTGTCTTGTTTGTCTCCCACTGGACGATTCACTATAAAATACTGCTGTGGATTTTATTCTCTCGATAACAGTACTAGACATTTCGGAGTATTATTGTCAACAATGGAAGTGACAGAGTATTGCTTACTGATAAGGTCAGTGTTACAATAAATGAAAATAAAATCTTTCCAAGCAAGTGTAAAACAATTTTGAAAATGGCGAGGTAAGCTGCTGGTTCATCATAGATTCATTTCTTATATTAGACCATATTATTTATTATTATATTTTTTATTATTATATATATTATATATATTTTATATATTTATTATTATATTCATTATTATATTATTATATTAGACCAACTGTGAGAATTATTTTAGTGGCAAGCAAAGCTCCAAAATAAACAAATGTGCTCAAAAAATTGCAATAGTTGATTTAGTAAATCACTGTTTAGCATTTCAATGAGTGAAATTGCATTTCTGATATTTATTTATTCACGTTTGTTTCCGAATATCTTCTGAATCTCTCCACATTCGATCTTTAGTCGAGGATTTAGTTCTTTCGCTTGTTGGAAACTCTTCATTATTGTACCAATGTCACACTTTCAAGTCTAAATCATACAAGCTGATCTTTATCGAGTGTTGATGATGACTAGAGACGTGTAAAAATAGCAATTGCTATAAAAGCAATGAAATCTAAAAGTGCTTTTTTAAATGTTTTTCTAATATTTCATCGTGTTTCAATGCATTTGATGTTGTTCTATTAGGTTTTTGAAAAGGCGACAAAGCGCTTCAAACGTCTGAATCTGCTACGTTTCAATGTATTGGCAATATAGATGCTATATTCGGAATAGAAGCATATTATAGATGCTATTTTTTACAAAATTATTTCAATTGAGGTGTAAGCGGGTGAAGTTAGTTGACAAATTTGGAAAAAAAAGTGAAGTTGCAAATTCAGGCGGCAGATGAGGTGTAGGTTTAGCCCGCTTGTGGACACTATTTTTCTGAAAAATATCAATTGGAGTGTTTCTCTTGTGCGTTTATTGTATGTTATCTAGTGGTTTTACCGTAACATACTATTGTTATGCTACAGAACACAATATTTCAAAATGATAGATGCACCAAAGTGCTATTTTTCAAATTCTAAATGCTATGAGAAGAAAAAATAGAAGCTATATTCACATGTCTCTGATGATGACTGACAATGATACCAAACGAAAGCGTATTACACATCTCGTACATTGAAAATCTACTGAAAATAAGTAATGAAATAATTATTCAAACATCAAATTTAAATTAATTTTATTGGTATGATCATTATTATATACAGCGTGAAATGTACATACAAAATTATAAGTACGGTAACAAAACTGATTAACACAAAAATGACAAAGATAACGTACAAATAAGAAAGAAGAAAAAATTATTATTAGATGAGCGTAGCGAAGCTTTCCATTTCACACCCTGAAAAAAAATGGGCTTCGTTTTTATGTTTGTTTTTTTGTAATTATGTACGCGGCATACAGGTCAGAGAAATGAATCAATCAACTTGAAACTTTTTCTGAACGTTGGTGTCATACCAGAATAGGTTGGGATTGTTATTCAGAGGAATCGGTCGGAAGGTTTTTCCGGAAAATAATCGGAAAGTTTGGAAAATCCTCATAAGAATAACCCGGAGGAAAAAACTTGAAAAACAAGAATTTTTCAAAAGTTCTCAAATTCTCACAGAATATGAAAAATACTATTATACACGTTTTCAGAGATTTTTACAACAATCGAATGAGAAATAATGAAGAAAACGCAATAAACGTGTACATTTTATTGAATATTTGGATCAATTGTTTTTGCAAAGTGTTATGCAACAGGTTGCAGGTTACTATAAATATCAACAAGTTGCAGGTGAGGTTTTTGAACGTTTGAAGTAAGTCAAGGTTTGTAGATGTAAATTAAGCTGACGAGTTATTTTTCATTCTAGATTGCCATACTTCTAAGCTCATCTCACAACGCGCATCCCGCGTTTTCCTAGTTTTAGATAACACACAAATAAATTAAGTCTTCACATTTCCCACAAAACCACCCAATGCGACTTGACTGTGTGTACCAAAATAAAGATCATGTTGTGTTGGAAATTATTGTTGTCAAGTTTGAGCTGGTAGTTCTGTTTGAGACAGGCTGAGAAGAAGTAGATGTCTTTTTCATAACGTTCGCCTCGAACCCTGGACCCATGGAGGGGACGTCAATAAATTACGTCACAGCTTAGGGGGGGAGGGGGTTTGTCTTTTCAAAGATCGTCTCCCACCCTGAACCTCTGTGGTTCTGCTGGGTTGTTTTATTTCACAGTACTAGGCGCTCCAGTCGGTCTATCGATTATTAAGGTTATAAAGTATCTGAAATCGTACTACCGTAGTGTCAACATTCAGACAAGTGAAAGAGTTATCAGTTTGAGGATTCTCTTCATTTAACCCAGGCCTACAGTAATAACAGTTAAAACTTACTACATGTGTTTTGTGTTTTGCAATTTAATCTTTCAACGTCTCCATTCACCATCCTTATTTAGTCTCACCATTATATATAGTAGGCCTACATACGTATATATACCGAGTGTAAAGTCTAACCGCGTTGTTTACTGTTGTGGCTGTTCATAAAAGTAAATACTGTGTAGTTTTTGGTACAATAAAATACATTTGAATCTTTAGAAATATTAATTATAACCATTTATTTTACGAATTTATAACCACTAATTTATTTTGTATAATGATAAACTTTACATTTGCTGTTAATGGAAAGAAGTGATCATTGCCCAAGAGACTTACTTCAAAGTATAAGATATCAACATTCGTGTATTCATACTGAGACTTTTATCTACGGCGGAAATACAAATCTCTGACAATGTTTATACAATTTTAATATTGTTCTTTAATAAGAAACGGCAATAAATACAAATACAGAAATACAAAATTATGGTCACAGACTGCGCAGTCCTGGTGTTGAAGTTCATTAGTTTTAAATAATTGAAATGGGGTGGTAATATCGCCCTTGTGGTACCTCATCCCAACGATCCTATCTTTCATCCATAGCCTTAATTGGGGAACAGTGATTTTGTATCAAGTTTTGATGTTATTAAAAAAAATTATAAATAACCATAGAAGGTAAAATGAATTTGAAAAAAATGAGAAATATCTTTTCACCCAAAAAATTTGGTAGATAATGAATGTTCTGACTTCTCCCGCTATAACTATTTGCGTCGGTAGATCGAGTTGGCAGCTGATCAAGGACGACCAAAGGACTGTTCCATGCATTTGATTACGTTGGCTTTAACAACGCGCTGTACAGATGACCAAGGTCTATTGATGTCAATGAGCGACGGGTTCGCTGGTGGAAAGATGAGATGAGAGGTTATATACTAACGTGTGTTTCTGGACAGTAGGAAGGTACCGTCCCAGTATTCACTTTAACGACAGGTAAACCGAAGTTTACTTCAAGTCAAGTTATTTTACTGACTTGGGAAGCAGTTGTAGTTTATTATTTCCATTCTAATCTTTTATTCAGATAATTTCGATACAAAACTGGAAAAGAGTTTATTTCGTATACATTCTACTATTATCCTGGACTTTTTCTCTGTCTCTTTATTACTATTATATAAATATATATGTTGTGTAAGGTTCATTTTTAGGCTTGTTCCGATTCCTAGCGATGTTATTCTAACTATAATTCGACATTTCATTTTGTGATCACGTTTGTTTTATGATTTATTATACCCTATGTGTATGCCACAGACAAGTCAAATAGGCTTTGTGGGCTCTTGTGTAGAAAACATGTATCTTCTTCATAGAAATGTCAACAGAAACAACAACAACAACAACAATTGTCCTGGTCATGGAACAAGAACTTGTCTATGTTTGTTGTGGCTTTATTCTAGATTCATGGTCGGCTTTGCCTGGATAATCCAGTCCCTCCCCTATTCCTATCCACCCTTTTTCCCCAGTATTACCTCTGTACAGAATCCAGCCCATTCCAGCTTGTCTACTGATCCACAGACTCTTTTTGGCTCCGTCAAGTCTTCATTATCTTTACTCATATCCGTATTCCATCTCCACCTTTTAGTTTAGTTTAAAAGTTCATTTATCCATTGACATTCTATCGGTCACATTTCTAGCTGCTGTAAAAAAAGAAAATCAAAACATCGGAAGATGAACTGATCATTTACATTTTTTCAAATTAAAAATGATTGCCAAGTACTAATCAATGACCTGTAATATTCACTAATAGCGAGCACTGAAAGAACTTCTGATATATGAATGGTAGTACGCTAGGATACCATATTACACCATTCATCGGAAATTAGAAATAAGAACAAATTGTAGGCCTATCTTTCCTTGAAATAATGATTACCAAAATTGTCTTGGGTATAATTCTAATTAATAACTGTATTCAAGTGTGACAATTTTCAAAATTTATAATATTCCAAACATTGCAATATAAATTAATTCTAATCATCTTTCAGTACCGGTACATAAATGACATTTCAAATATTTTACAATGTGAAATCAACAAATCAACAATTAAACATATCCTTATTATTATCATCAGGCCCTATAATAATTACTATAACAATGATCATTCTACTGATTGCGCTCGTCGAGGACGGACGTATTCTCTGGTCGCTCTATATTGTCGTCGTATTACTATATGGCCATGTTGTGCAACAAGTGCTCTGTACACTTGCCTGCGGACGGTGATTGTGTACGCTGTTTGCGGAGCAATAACAATCTCCATCCACTATGGAACCAAGTGTGCTGGCGCATCTAATAAGACATGGACTTCAAATATGCCTGTAAATATACGTAACTTAGAATTTAGGATGTTTGGTAATGTTAGACAAGACTAGTTCGTCATATTATTATTATTAGTAATTAGTAATATTATTCTGTCAACTCTTTTGATATTCGTTTGTAACTTTCTTATTATTTTCAGTGAGCTCGAGAAGATTCGAGTTGATGAGTAGGTACAATTATCAATATGATGGTTATCTGTTCAAATTACTCACACACAAGATGTATAGCATCTTTGCAGGATATCGTTAATATATATATATATATATATATATATATACATATATATATATATATATATATATATATATATATATATATATATATATATATATATATATATATATATATATATATATATATATATATATATGTATATTATTTCACAAAGGAATGAGGATCTTCAATAGAATCCCTAGTGAAATAAGAAATGCATCTACCTTCAGATTAGAGTGTTGCAAATTAATCAAAGGTAACCTGTTAGTCCCAAAATTTATATTATTTATAATAGTTTACCAAAGACTATCACCACAATTGAAAATAAGGGCATGTTTAAACTATCACTTAAAAAAATTTTAATACAAAAAGTAGTATATTGTGAAAAGTATTTTATTGATGCATGTAACCACCCATAAGTATATTTTTTAATTTTGACTTGACTCAATATTTTTAAATTGTGTCATTTATTTTTCTTTTCTTTTTTAACTGTTCCAATTTTAATGTGTATATTATATGTTTGTATTTGTTTTGTATCATGTATGTACCTAGTTATATGTACCTGACGTTCCAAATATTTTAATATGAAACTGTTTACACCCTGTAAAAAGAATATTGTAAATCTACTGGCAGAAGATTGAATAAATAAAATAAATGAAAATAAAAAAAACAATATGAAAAAAGTGTTTTTTGGGATCTTATAAATTAGTATTATAATTAATTTGACAACTAGGCCTATCAATGGTGAAGTAATAGCTAATAATTATTGAGACGATATTATTAAGTATATTGTAACATGATTGTAGGTGGCCTATTTGTACTGTATTTATATGACTGTATAAATTCATATAATTAGATATAGATAATATTATATTTGTCTTACTGTTTTCAAGTTTAGAGAAAATATTAGGTAACATTGTATTTGTTTGTAAATAGCACATTTTTGCTAATAAACTAGTTACTACTACTACATGTACAGTATCTTTTGTTTTTTCGATGAACCAATGGAAAAAAAATATAAAGTAGAAGCCAATGACCGCGAGACGCGTGGCCGAGTGGTAACACACTGAACCGTCATTTGGAAGACCAGGGTTCGATTCCCGCCATGGTTGACCATCCGGACAGGGTTTTTTGTGGTTTTCCTCTGTCGTTCAGGTTAATACTGGGATGGTTTCTTAACAACAGGCCACGACCGACCCCTTCCCACCATCCAAAAAAACCTAATGAAATCACCTTTCATCTCATCATCCACTGACGCCAATTGATCGTAGTCATCAGTATAGTGCATCGTTAAAACCCAATACAAAAAAGAAGCGAATGAATTTGCTTATTTTAGTATAATAAAATGTATTTGGAACGGTATTTTGCCAGACGTCACCAGAATGTTCATATGACCTGATGTAGCCTTCTGTACGTAGGTCCAATTTACACTCAATTCAGAAATCTGCTGGATTGAAGGTGCATTAACAGCAATTGAAGGTTATTTGTTTCCCATTTTTGCAAGTTAGGTTCTAGTATAACAAATTCTCCAACAATGTAAGCATATCTATATTATTCTGCTGAGTAAAAATTATTATTATTATCTCATATCTCCCAATTAGTATTACAGTGTGTCGTTAAACAGAATATAAATTAGTATAAATTAGGTAGTGGGCATGTCGGACACGGTTTGATCCCCGTTACCGTCCATCTTTACAGGGGTTTTTTGTGGTTTCCCTGCTGTAGTCTAGGCTAATGCCGGGATGGTTAGGCCACGACTGCTTCCTTCCCACTATCCTTCCCATTACCCATACAAACCTTCATCTCATCATCCCATCATCTCATTAATCATCCATCCGACACCAATAGATCTTAGTCATCATTACAGTGCGTCGTTAAACCCAATATAAAAAAAAAAAATGAATTGAAATGATTTTCACCATCATTACCCAACGCCAATAGATTGTAGTCATCAGTAGAGTGTGTCGTTAAACCCAATATAAATAAAATAAAAAATCATGAATAGTTTGGGGCTATTATTATTATTATTGCTTATTATATTAATGATATTAATTGTGTTTCTGTATCTTATGATCATTATATTTGTGTTGTATTTTGAAAGAAATAACGGCCCAATATTATTCTAAATTTGGTCCAACAAATGCCACATTGTTTTGGGGATCTAAATGTTATCTTTTATCTACCATTGTCAATACCAAGATGCATTGAGGGTTGCGTTACCATCAATGCATCTTGGTCGATACAGTAGCAAAGATAGACGCAAGGTAAAAGTACTGCATTATCGACACAGATATGGTCAATACAATGCATAATATAGTATTAAAACATCAAAATTCTGAGATGCATACTGAAATTATTTCAAATTTTAAATTATTATCTTGATATTATCAATTTGAGTAGCCTATTTTTCTTTAAAAAATGTAAAATGAGATAGGCTTAAAGCATTATCAGATTAGGAACCGGAAAACTTCGTCAGCCATATTGAAATCAACAGACTCGAGTAGGGCGTAGGCCACTGGTGTAACGACTGTCATGGTAAGAAAATATAATATTCCAGATATAACGTTTTAACTATCACAAGTCGAGATATTCCAGTACTAGATATAGTTTCACTTGTGCCAAGACATATTTCAGCTCTAGAAGTTTGCAAGAAATAGGTCCTAACTTTCAGTTCAAGTCAAAGGTTACTAGGCCTAGCCTAGTTTCGACATGTGTGTTCGAGGTAGGCGTAGGCCCTAGGCCTAGGGATAGAGGCCCAGCATTGACTTATAAACTTGATGCTCGATGAAATTATAGACAATTTGAGGTATAGAGCCATTTAACACTATAAACGCATTGGCGTAAGGCAGCAACATCTACCAGTCAAGATTTAGACAGGGTAGGTAGGCCTAGGGCATGATGTACGCTACCCTCTTTGACTGTCTTTAATAATCTATAGTTGGTTGTTGAATTCACTAACTGTATATAATGGAATGTACAAAAGAACAATAAACATATCTATCACATTCGAGTAAGAAAAGTTGGAGCCATGATGGGGTTGGTTGTCTCCAAGCTTAACTGTGTTCTGTGTATTTGTTGTAAGAATATACGTATTAGGAGTTCTCGGTGTGTATTCTTGTGGCCTAGGCATCCCATTCCTAGGCCTAGATACAAGTATTTAAAATTATATTTTGGAATGTCCAAAAATTTGAACCTACATTTAATCAATATAGGGCTAGGCTAGGCTAATAGAGAAAATAACCAAACAGTTACTAAAATTAGGCAACTTCAAGGCGACATAACTCTAGCCCAAAACATGGCCCTAAGTACTGTAGTTGAGCAGTATTAGGCCTACCTGTTATGTATACTAGGCCTACAGTAGGTTGTACCGTTTGCCACTAGGCACTTCATGTAGCCTAGAACATTTCCGGTCAGTCTACGTCCACATCGATCTAAAACATGCGTAATGCATCCAACTTGAAGTTTGTATATCTTGTTTCCAGACTGATGGTGACCAGCAATTTGGCACGATGGAGAGGGAAGACCCTCACCGAAGCCCTAGCCACTGAACTACCAGTTTCACACTTCGACTGCCAGAGTCAACAGGAACATCAACAGGTGGGCACCAGCATATATCAAGTAGCCTAGTCTCTAGATAGGCAGCGCCGTAGGACTTCTTATTGCCTAAGAAACTTTCATCTCATTGATCATTCAACTGACGCCAATAGATCTTGGTTATCATGAGAGTGCGGTGTTGAAACCTAATATCAGTTGATAGATAAGTCGAGTGGCTGCTTTCATTCAAGTCTCTCCGTCATGATCTCGTAGGTGTTGTATCAGAAATGGTCAGTCAATTCATTGTAATGTGCCAGACAATAATATCAGAGCATGTGATTGGCTAGCTGGACTAAATGATGAGATAACAACTTGTTCAAATTGTGGTATCATCAATCATGCAACCTTTAAATTCAGGCTTTCTGTAATAATACAGTGAAACCTCTATAATGCATTGTTCCCGGATCCATTGTTTTCCTGCTTGTATCATTCAGTTTTTCTCACCCCACTCCCATATAATCTGTTAGATTTTCCTGGATGGATGGTTTTATTCTCCTTGTCCCCTAAAAAACGATGGATAGAGGTTTCACTGTACTTGAATTCATGTTGTTTAATGAGTATAACTGGTTTTATCAAAGATGGAGATTTTATCAATAGAATCAATAGACCTATCTGTTATATTGTATCTATATTATCTATATTATATTATATTATTATCTATCTATATTGGATATTGGAGTATCCATTTCCATCATCATATTACAGTAAGCCTACACTCATTTCAAGTGAAAAAAATAGTTGATTTTTACCAAAATGAAGTCAAGTAGCAACTTGATATTTAGGAAACATAGCCTAATATAAGAAAAAAAATATGCCAGGGTTTCTTACGCAATTTGTGCTTGAGAATTTTTATTTATATTAGCTCGAGTGGGCACTGTAATAATAACTTTAGATCTGTTGATGTCAGATGAATATTACTGAGATCAAGGTTTGTTAGGTACATGGAAGGATAGTGGGAAGGTAGCAGTCATGGCCTTTATTGTAGGAACCATCCCACCATAAGCCCAAGGTACAGAGGCCAACAACGTAAAACCTCTTTGAAGTTGGACAGTGGCGGGGATCAAACCGAGGCCCGATTTCCCCTCACCTCCTGGACACCTAGCTTACCAGCATTGAACCACAACATTATACCTGTTCAATTCACTTGAACGTAATTGTCTTCAATGTGGATCTATTTACCCAATTAGTTTTGACTGCTGACAAATTGATGGAAAGTCTAATAACTTGTTTCCTATTCTTGCAGGTTGTCCCAGCTGTTGGACACGTGGGCACACTCGTCCCAGCTGTTGGACACACGGGCGCACTCGTCGCAGCCCGCAGTGCAAGCCACGTCGTGCCGTTGCCGTCTTCAGGATCATGTTGGGGTTCAGTTCGGCCATCGCAGCAATCAACGCTGTGACTTCGGCCAGCCAAGCAAGCAGCTGATTGAGACAGCTGTGTTTTGATTGGAACATGAATGGATTGAGACAAGGGAAATAATGCTGTGTAAACAAATATATTGTGATTGCATGATTTATTGATATAACTTGTACAGAATAATGAATAAATTGATAAGTTACAATGACATGATGTGTTCTCGTTTGTGATTATCCTGTGGCTCCCAGTATACCCCGTGCAGCCTGCAAGGGAGGGGGTCACGGGAACGTAGAGGTCATGGGGGTGCTTGACCTTGAACCCTTGCGTGCAAGAGAGGCTCATGTAGCTTCCGAGGAAGCTACGCAAGTCTCTCTTGCACGGTCGAATACAAGGTCTCACCCCAACCCCTCCAGCAAATCTTAGATGGTGGTCGGACGCATGACAATGTACCCTTGAATGCAAGACAGGCTCATGCGAGTCTATCTCACACGCAAGAGTAGAAGGTCTCGCCTGAGAGCCATCCAGACCGTTCCCGTCACCCCCACAAGCCCTTTATCCACGGCTCAGGTGCAGGCCCTTTAGCCACGGCCCAGGTGAGAACAGGCACCAGTGCTCATGGGTATCAGGTTTCTTTAAGCTCAGGGCAACAAGATCCCTACTCGGAGCAGTAGTTTATTAACGTGACATACCAGGTCATTACTGTCATTTGTTGAACTCTAGGCTGACAAATGCCATTCTGAGCTTGATCGACTTGGATTAAGACATCAGGGCTGATCATACCACGCTGGGCTGGCCTACCCGGCTCAGGGATCATTTTATAGCAGGCTGAATCATACCTGGTTGCAGGCTGCACGGGGGACAGTTTACCCACATGCCGGTGGACCTTACCCAGCCAACTCCTACATACTAAAACAACGCACGACGCTCCAAGGAATGAATCTTCAAGGTAAGCTGTAGCCTGCAAGCAACAAAGAAGACACATTGAAGTGAATAACTTACATGTAAATCAACCAATATCATAATTTTCAATTGATTTTGTCTTATAAAAACATACTTCATGTTTCCATCGAATTTGAGAAAAATCCAATTTTGGAAATTGAAAATACACAAAGTTATTTTTTGCTCTAAAATCTTTAAATTCAACTCAATTTTGCAACTGAGACCTGATTTGTGTTCTAAATTGACTCAACACATACATAACTATAGAACTGAGAAATTAGACAAAAAATATCAAGTCAACAAAAAAAATTGCCAAAATGATAAGGGTAGTGGACACTAGTTTTTGGCCTTTCGCAATTAATTTCTATGAACTGGTGAGACCTACGAGGTTCTAGTATTTTTTTATGATTATAGCTTCAGGATTTATAAATCATCAGCAAATTTCGCTATGCTCGTCCCAGCCGTTTCCAAGAAAAAAGTGTCTGATTTACCAAAAAACTGCCATTTTCAGTCAATTTTCAGAATGGACTTTTAAAATAATGACATATGTGGAATTATGTTTGGATATTCATATGAGGGAATCAATTCTGAGGTAGAAAATATTTTTCTGGACATTCTAAAACCAAAATTAACATCAGAAATCAAATTTGAAAAAAGTGAAAAAAATTATTCGTAAATTTTGATTTTGCTAAAATTTTGTGGGGCGACAAAAGGACATTTGAAAGAGCAGAATCTGTTGAAATTTTACCCCAAAAAAATCTATCCAAGTAATTACAAGGATTCTAAAATTCTATATAGGCCCTCATGTATGAAGAATATGCCAAGTCATTTTTTGCTCTAAAATCTTTAAATTCAACTCAATTTCGAAACTGAGACCTGATTTGTGTTCTATATTGATTAGTCAACACATACATAACTATAGAACTGAGAAATTAGACAAAAAATATCAAGTCAACAAAAAAAATTGCCAAAATGATAAGGGTAGTGGACACTAGTTTTTGACCTTTCGCAATTAATTTCTATGAACTGGTGAGACCTACGAGGTTCTAGTATTTTTTTATGATTATAGCTTCAGGATCTATAAATCATCAGCAAATTTTGCTATGCTCGTCCCAGCCGTTTCCAAGAAAAAAGTGTCTGATTTACCAAAAAACTGCCATTTTCAGTCGATTTTCAGAATGGACTTTTAAAATAATGACATATGTGGAATTATGTTTGGATATTCATATGAGGGAATCAATTCTGAGGTAGAAAATATTTTTCTGGACATTCTAAAACCAAAATTAACATCAGAAATCAAATTTGAAAAAAGTGAAAAAAATTATTCGTAAATTTTGATTTTGCTAAAATTTTGTGGGGCGACAAAAGGACATTTGAAAGAGCAGAATCTGTTGAAATTTTACCCCAAAAAAATCTATCCAAGTAATTACAAGGATTCTAAAATTCTATATAGGCCCTCATGTATGAAGAATATGCCAAGTCATTTTTTGCTCTAAAATCTTTAAATTCAACTCAATTTTGCAACTGAGACCTGACTTGTGTTTTATACTGATTACTCAACACATACATAACTATAGAACTGAGAAACTCAACATATTACTTCAAAGTTATAAGATATAGAGCTTATAAGATGGCCTACCTACCAGTCATGTCTGCTTATTCTTCCTGGAGTTCCTCTTCTTCTCTTCCTCCTCTTCTTCTCCCCTCTCTTGCTCCAGCTTCCATCCCATCTCCACGCTCTGAATCGGAAGTACTACCAACTGTGAAATAAGGTAATGATTAGTATATTATAGCATACAGACGAAAGATACACTACCAAGACAGTTCACTCTTATGGCTCAACTGTAATACATCACACCTCCATTCCCCTCGCCTACGTCTGCAATTAGTACCTATGATCGCCACCGAAGGAACGGCCCTGTTGACTGCTCGGTAGCAGCACAATCCAGCATGCCTGTAGCGCTGTCTAGCAATCAGTGTAGATACTACAGGTGGGGGCTAGAAAGTGTTGACAGAGTAGTGAGGGTAAAAGTGGGGGTCAGATTTACTTCAACACTGCATGGCATGTCTTGTGAGTATACCTTTCAACTATGATTACAACATATACTCATATTGCACTGTGGTCATCCAATGAGGTGGCTTGCCTCAAGTTCCAAGTTAAAAGATCAGGACTTGTTCAACATGAAATAGTTGAGCTTATTGAAGCAAGGAAATCAAGAAAAGAAGAAGAAAATAAGACAGTTAGGGTATTGTTGTGTGGAAGACATGGCTTGATTAATTGAATATTCTATTCAGTGATAAGAGTAATTGAAACAACGTAATGATGACACTGTTTACCCGAGTTGGAATTGAGTTTTATGAGTTGGAATGTTTCTATTTTCTCCCTCAAACAAGTGATCTGATAGGTCGACTATGGAATGTGCATGTGGGTTAAATACTGTGCTTACACAACACCATGGTGATAGGCCTAATAACCAATAGCAAGAGGCTTGTGACATTCTCCAGTAGGCCTTTATTGAAGTCAAGGGAATCTATATTGTCTGGGAGGTAGGCAACTTATGTTACAGGCACGTGTTGAGGAGATGACGTAAGTCATACATTGCTGTAGCGTATTAATGCATGCATATAGGCCTAATGGGCTTGAAATCTTTCATAAATGGCGGGTTGATTACTATTTATCGTATAAATTATAATTTAATTCTCATTTCAAATCCAGAACCAAGTTAATGTTTGCTCTAAAATCCTAAAATCAATCTCAGTTCACAACCAAAACATGATTGAAGTTTGGATTGTATTCCTCTGCACACACTCAGTGGCGGATACAGGGGGGGCAATATGGTGATCGCACCCCCCTTGAATATGTCCTGGATCCGTCTCTACACACACATAACAACAGAACTGTACGATTAAATAGAAAGTAGGGGCTGCCACAATTATCGATATTAGTTATTCGATGATCGAGATAAAAATTAAGTACCGGTATGGTAATCGGTATTACTTTCATTACCGGTATCGATATTATCGTTATTTGAATAATTTAAGAGAAGACTTTTATTAACGACAGGAACAACTTCTATATTCGAGGGACACGACTTCTATCAACGGCAGTAGCAACTTCTATTACTGATCGTAGCAACTTCTATTACCAACCGTAGCAACTTATAGGCCTTAGTATCCAAATTTTTTCTGGAGAAACCGTTTGAAAAATTTTCTGAATAAAAACAATTCCGACCTAGTGTGTCACCAGTATGTAGAAAATGTTTCAAGTTTCTCCTGACCTGAATGCCGCGTACAAAATCAAACAAACAAGACCCCCTCCCCTCCATAAGCAACACATGAGCTCATGACTGTTTTAAACGTTGAGCAGATTAATTCAATCGGACTGACCGGTGTCATATTATCGTTCTTCTGTTGGCTCTCATTCGCTCGCCTCAAGTTGTTCCCACGGTGATGCTGTCGGCGCCATTCTCCGCTTCCTCTTCTTCATTATCTTGGTCGTAGCCGTCTCTTTCTTCTTCATTATCTTAGTTGTTGCTCTCTCTCTTCTTCATTATCTTGGTCGTAGCTCTCTCTCTTCTTCATTATCTTGGTCGTAGCCGTCTCTCTCTCACCCTGATCTGGTGATTCTTGTGATTGAAGCCATAACTGTAACAACATTAGACTTAATTAGAGTTGCAGAGAACCGAGCTACAAGTAGCCAATGTCATTCGTGCCAGAGGAATTCAAATCAAGAAATCAATAACACACAATATCTAGATTTAATTTCCATTCACACAGGTTGCCGAAAAATTCACGATTCCTTTCCAAGAGCAAAAACTTTTGAACATCTGCATTGTCAGCAATTTAACGTGTGACCTTGTTGTAGGCTTATAAACATTGCATGTTCAATTAATTTAGCAGCCTACAATAATGGTAACGTTATGATACACAAACCATCTGTTATTGACCTAAAATTTGATATTATTGTCATGGAATGTAGACCTTCTCTGTTCCATGTTATTGGTACGGAAAATAGCTTGGCTGTGATTAAAATCAACAAAAGTCAAACCTAACCTAAAACTGGACTATAGGACCTAGTTCTCGTTCAACCCCCGACTGACAACACTATTATCATAATACGCCTGGTGTATTCAAGATTACTTCCACTCAGCTGAATTTCCCAATAGTAAATAAATAGGCCTACTTCATGATGTTCAATTAACACAGACGTAAAAGTAGGCTTCGGCCTACCTTTGTTCATTTCAATGGTCTTGGCACATGGTAGGCCTAGTAGATATTCATTTAGTATTATTGCTAATTTCTACTATAGCACCAGCATCAACTTGTCGGTTTTAGTAGTCTATCAAGTTAGATGAATTCGTACACTCACTTGAATACTTTTGAGGAGGGCAATCAAATCAAATCAAACTATATTTTTCATTTGACACTTGACAATCTTTCATCGCTTTTTTATCCAGCTGATATTTCCACTGCGCGTCTGTACTGCGCAACACGTGCAAACAGCCATGTTATTTGGGGGATTAGGCTGGGGGGGTTTTTTAACATGAAATTGAATACGAACAAAATTGTGAATTCTAAATAGACATAACTTTGAACATTCTCTTGTTATAATAAATGATCACAAAGCTATGCTCTTATTGTACCAATACGATATTTTTCTTTACCGGTACTCTTAATTTATATATTTTTTTTAAGGGGGGACTCAAGTGAAAATCCTATCGTTGTCAATATTGATTGTATGTACTTCAAATTTTGCACATAGATAACTATCATGCTGAAACTAAGAAAAAAATCAACATCTAGGTCACGAATATTCGGTTTATACGAATTTTCCAGCAACAAAATTTTATTTTTTCTCATACAATTTTTTATTTTTCGAATTTTCTTTTTCATGAAAATGTTGCTGAAGTATTGATTTAGGGTAGTACATATCGTTTTTTCGATATTATCCTTATATTTCAAGATATGATTTTATTTATAAAGTGGGTTTTTTTTAAATCAAATTTTATATAAAATGTATTTAGTATATATTTTGTATCTCCATTGTTGGATGAGATATCAAAAAAGCGATGCTTACAATCCCGGATAAACTAATAATGAATACACTCACACAAAAAATCAAGACAATATAACAACTTTAATAGACGTAGCCCAAAAAACAAATTCTTATTTTGTGAAAAAAAGTGTATTGCAGTAAATGCCCCATCAAGATTGACAATGTGAATTGCTATGTTGAAAATAAGCAGACGGCTCAATGCACAGTGACACTAAGAGATTTATTTCAGGCATGATTATTGATATTTTCCAATATTTTGAAACATACGACTCGAGTAAACATCCAAACCAATGATAATGAGAATTTAAAAAAAAAAAAATGTTCAAGAAAATGAAAATTTCACCCGAGTCCCCCCCCCCCCCCCCCCCTTAAGATCATTTCTTTTTTACATTTGCTGTTTGTAAATTACCACGATGACGCTGTGTCATAGATCTCATTTTTCGGTCTTTAAAGAAGTTGTATTCCGTAGTTGCCAGTGAATGTATTTTGGCATCAATCACACAATACATATACTAACATAATGTGAAATTCAATAATTACTGAATCAATCACACCCCAAATGTGAAATTCAATAATTACTGAAACTACAAAATGAAACGTGCTGCTGCCTCCCTGTTATCTATTCTAACAAATTCCAGAAATTATAATTACAATTATGAAACTAAATTTAAATTACTTGTCATTAATTATAACCAAGCAAATACTCCCATTAGGACTAACAATTAATATTGAGTGATACTCTCAGATCTGGATAACAACCACTTCAACTAACCAACCCTATCATTCTTTGAGTAGTACGAGGGAAATTCCACTTTGACGTAACTCTACTTGGTTGACAAGAGTAACAATAAAAATAAAACTGGTGGAAGAACGGGCTCAGTCATGAGCCCAAACCTCGCCATTTTCATCACGCTTTTATTATTATACTGTATCACACTGTATTCCATAAAGATCTTTTGTTATTATTATTATTATTATTTCCTATGCTCAATGAAATAAAGACTCAATATTATTATTATCATATAACAATGTATGTATCTATATGGTTCTACTACTGCTGGGATTGAAATTATTATTAATCTAGAACCTTTGTGCATTCTATCGATTTTCATTCTACCCTCAAACTTCAGACTAGGGTTAGGAATCATTCGGGTTCAGGGTTCGAATCCATCAGTGTCACCCTTCAGAAACTGTAAACAGACAGCCACCCGATAATTCTGTTGTTTGTATGTTTTCTGAGGAAATTCAACCTGAAGGCAGACTCCGCAGTCTCCATACAAAGCAAGAAGTTCCGCCAGGGTGACTTCAGAGATGTCATAAAACTGCATGATACAAAATACAAAACCGTGCAAGATACAAAATTAATGAATACATTGATCACCTGATAAACACAATATTTACGAAAGGACTAATGAGTCAAATGTTATGATAAAACTTGTGTTAAGGTCACTTGTATGTAACAGTAACAATTGATATTCTTACGTCACAGCGTACCGTTACATACAAATAACACGACCAAGTAACATATTGTATGTTGTTCATTTATCAACAACTTGGGAAATACCAGTGTTGAGCAGGCTATCATTTCCGGTTATGTATGTATCTTTATTGTTTCAAGTTATTTCACTTGGTTGCAATATATTCATTCAAAGTCATCTATCATTCAACATTACTAGGAAAACGCCATATATGCGTTGTTAGACGAGCGAATAGTAATAGTATGTCGACTTTTTTGCCAAACTTTTGCCTACATTTGCCAATTGGGTGACATTTAAGTTATAAATGGGTAAAAACTGCTTAGAGTGGTACCAATTTAGCACATTTCATGTTTTTTCTTCAAAATGGCTTACCCGATCAAGCTGAGAATTTCCAGAAATGTGTATCATAATGTAACTCAACTTCACGCCAAATTTCATTTTTTTGGAAAATAAAAATATTTTCTTTTTTTTCCGCTGTGTTATTCTAAGGGGTATTTTGGAAATTTCTTAAATTCATAAAAATAAAAGTTACCACCCGATAATGCCACAAAACTATACAGACCTGAGTTAGATGAGGAACCATAATGGAAAAAAGTTTATATGGAAAAAAGTTGATAGCTGTAGCCGTTTGACCTGTGGAGAACCGACAAAAAAAACGTAAAAAACAACATATAAACAAACACCGATATTTTTCAGTATATCAAATTGAATCCTCGCTAAAGCTCATTTAATTATATAGATTTGTAATGAATTTGTGAACCGATTTCGGCCATAAGCTTACCACTTCTCCCAGTCCATTCCACTCTTCAATATGTAGTGGTTCCCAGAAATGAGAATTTACCAATGTTGCTGTTGTATCCTCTAATCTCTAATTTATAATTATGGTCATATTGTGAATGTTTATTGTGGATCGACAGTATTTTATCAGGTACTTCTCTGAATGGTGAGAAGCAGTTTCACTACAATATGTTCATCCGGAAAGTCACTGCGATTGTTTATGCGTTATGTTGACACTGAAAGATATTCTGTGGGTGCACAGGTCCCCTTGACGTTTTTGAACAATTCTGTTTACACATTGAAAAATACATTTTTGATCAGAATGCCTAATTCTGTGTCAAAAACAGAATTAAATTACACTACCCCTCACTTTACTCAATATTCATGTTCTAGATTTCACCCTCGAAAGTAGTTTCCACCCCACGTTTCTGCTACAACTCAACTCTATTTCTCAACTCCCAAGACAACTCTATATTTGTAAAAGGATTATCTTCAATAGAATCCCAATAGAAATAAGAAAGGGTGACTTTGTCGCTCAACTCTGACGAGGTTGTTGTAAACTAATACGGGCTGGGAAGATCATCCCTGAGGCAAGTGAGAAAGTAGGCTTCTGAGACAAGCCTTAATAAACCTTACTACCTATACTTCTGTGCTTCCTTATGCTGTGTTCAACAGTAATGTTTGACTGTAATTATTATCATGTCTGTTGCAGGCCTATTGTATAATCTGTTCTATTCTGTATTGTATATCGTTAATTATTATCATCTTCCGAGTAATTGTATGTAAAAAAAGAAAAATAGCACATCCTGCTAATAATAAAGAATCTATCTATCTACAATACTACATCAAAGTGGGAAAAACATTTAAATGAGGACATATTTTGTGCATTTCAACCAATCCAACGCTTCATGTTTGAATAAATAATTTGAGAGATATTGCAAGTTTTGTTCAAGTCATTATTTAAATGTTTGGAAAATAATAATACATTTATCTATCGTGTTCAAAGTTCTTCCACCTACCTTCACGACGTCATCCCCTGCTGATTCCTGGACACCTGTTTCAAGACCTTCGAGAGCAGCATCACTCACCATTGTTCCTTGACAGCCGATGTTTTAGAATGAACTTTTGATTCATACTTGTTTTCTTGAAACCAAACTTGAACTTTTAGACCTCGTATTTGTATTTACTGCTGTTTCTTATAATTTATAAAATCAAATTCGAGAATTGTATTAACATTGTCAGATATAATAAAAAGTAGATTGAAATCACTCGAGTGAAATCATCAAGTCAGAAAAGTACATCTAGATATAGAAAAACAAGTCCATTGAATAACTTATCAATTATTAAGGTAGTCCTCTATGCAGTAAAACTATATATATATATATATATATATATATATATATATATATATATATATATATATATATATATATATATATATATATATATATATATATATATATATATATATATATATATATATATATATATATATATATATATATATATATATATATATATATATATATATATATATATATATATATATATATATATATATATATATATATATATATATATATATATATATATATATATATATATATATATATATATATATATATATATATATATATATATATATATATATATATATATATATATATATATATATATATATATATATATATATATATATATATATATATATATATATATATATATATATATATATATATATATATATATATATATATATATATATATATATATATATATATATATATATATATATATATATATATATATATATATATATATATATATATATATATATATATATATATATATATATATATATATATATATATATATATATATATATATATATATATATATATATATATATATATATATATATATATATATATATATATATATATATATATATATATATATATATATATATATATATATATATATATATATATATATATATATATATATATATATATATATATATATATATATATATATATATATATATATATATATATATATATATATATATATATATATATATATATATATATATATATATATATATATATATATATATATATATATATATATATATATATATATATATATATATATATATATATATATATATATATATATATATATATATATATATATATATATATATATATATATATATATATATATATATATATATATATATATATATATATATATATATATATATTGGGATTTAACGATGCACTATACTGGTGGCTACGACCTATTGGCGTCGGTGGATGATGAATGAGATGTGAGGTTATTTTATTAGGTGTTTTGGATGGTGGGAAGGAGTCGGTCGTGGCCTGTTGTTAAGGAACCATCCCATTATTGACCTGAACGACAGAGGGAAACCACGATGCACCCCTGTCAGGATGGTCGTCCATGACGGGAATCGAACCCCGGTCTCCTGAATGACGGTTCAGTGTGTTACCACTCGTCCACGCGTCTCGGTTGCAGTAAAACTGATTTGTCTTGAGAAATTTCATTGTTTTTGTTTTTAACTCGAGCCTGCTGTTTGCATCTTTGATCAGAATTGGTAGTTAAGAGGTAGTAGGAAGAGGAAGAGGTAGTAGAGCTGAGAGAATCAATTTCAGTTAGCTTTGCTTGACATGAACTGAACTACTAAACAGAGTACTTGTTAATATCACTATTGGTTAGGATGAGGCAATAACGCAGACGTAGCAGTCTAATGCCTGTTCACTGAAGGTGCCTTTTATGCCAATGTTTCAAACTATATTTATTTCCATATAATATCACTTAAAGTACGTACAGTCCGCTATAAGTTTCTCGTTTATACATTTATTACATTCATGAGTTTATTTTTTGATCCAACTCATTATGCTTCACATGTTAAATAGTTTCAGTAATAAGTTTTTCACGTTAATGCATTTTTTTAGTCTGGTCTCCTGAAAAACATATAAAAGAGGTTCCACTGTGTATCTAATTAATGAATATTCAATGTGAATCTGAAGATAAGGAACGAGGAAGGATCTTTAGGGGGTGCCACAAGGGCGATCTCACAAACTCAAACATAACACGACAAAGAAACGGTGGATTGCTTTCATTATTCATATTAAAAATTTGGTGGGAACGATAAGCAAACAATAATCAATTAGATATATACAGTATCATGTCTAAACACTATTGGTAGTGGTACGTCGTCGTCTTTTAAATGCACGCTGTCGAAACTAAGCACATACTTCTGGTTTTTGGTGATTTCTCTTATACTGTTGGTAGTAGTGGCCTGGTATCAGGAGAGTCTGAGTCTTGAGGCCAGGAGAAGTAGACTGAAGCTCGCCATGATGAACACTCCGGCCGGGATAGACGACAGGACGTTTCTTTCCTTATCTGGCGACACGGAAAATCAAATCACAACAAGTACTCCAAACTCCAGTTTCGATTGTTTCTTGTCATCCGACACGATATTGACCGGCACCCACAATATTTGATAATGAATAATTTTAATAATATTTGGGTTTTTTCTGACATCTCAAACAATTTTACACTGTAAAATCAATCAATAACCAATGCAACGTCACTGCCCACGAGTTCTGCCGCTTGAAGCTAACGTCAAACAGCGTCTTGCAGTCATGCAGACAATTATACAATCACCTACCAGCTGCAATAAAATCACTAGAGTTGACTCAATTCAAGATAGCTGTCAAGCATCACCAAATGAGGAATGATATTATAATATAGACGAATATTTAAACTCTTGACATAAATTGAACATAAAATATTTAATCTTTAGTTTTATAATTTTTGCATCTTGACATGATTTATGATCGACATATATCCTATATGATAAATCCTATATTTATGATCCTATAAAAATTGTGAACCAACAATAAACAATAAATATATTGAATAAAAACAGAGCCGTATGGAGTCAGGGAGACTACGAGTGTTTACTCGTGGAGTAGTCAATTGGTCTGGAACGTGTTAAGCGTTGTAAATTGTGCGAGTTCATACTAAATCTACATCAAGACAAATCTAGTGCATTATTAAATACAATAATTGAATATACCTGTTCAGTAGGCCTACAGTTTTATTCATATCTCCCCTATTTAGAATTACGGAGGAACCTTTTTTGTACGTTTTTTAGGGGACCACACTAAAAAAAATGCATCAACGTGAAAAACTTATTAATGAAACTATTCAACAAGTGGAGCATATGGGTTGGATCAAAAATAAAACTTATAAATGTAATAAATGTATAAACGAGATACTTATAACAGAGGTTCTACTGTACTTCAAAAGTGACTTTTTGACTGCTGAGCAAACGATGGGAAGACTTGAAGAAGGGTTGCTGGTTTGAGACTGGTTCACACGCCACACACAGCAAGTACTCGGACAACTGGCAACGTGTCGTTGAATCAACAAGACTGACCTCGGTCTCGGGGTTCGTCGACCTACCAACTCATCTGCCCGACTCGGGGAACTTTCTCATAACAACAATGAATGTAACTAAGCATGTTATTGTCGACAACAAAAGCTACTCTACAGCCATCTAGATGTGAAATTAATCAAAGAGCCTACAAGTACAAACAAGGCCTTCTTGTTACTCATCTGGTACTGATACGTCATGCATGTTGCCTACAGCCTACAGCAAGGGGCACAACAGTGGCTACGTCATGCATGTTGCCTACAGCCTACAGCAAGGGGCATAACAGTGGCTACATCATGCACCCATGCAGCAAGAGTAAAACCTTACCGTCGGCAAAGGCAAACAGTGACAATGTTCGTGATATCTGAGGGAAGTATTTAGCTGACAGACCTTCCTTGGCAACAAATACAACGGAAACGAAAGAATTATACGTGTGAACACAACACATTTGTCAGACAGGCAATTCATTTCATAATAATAAGGCAATAATGTTAATAATTGAATCAAGGTACAAGTACATTATTCAAATATTTCAATTGAATTGATGACTCAACATTCTCTATTCGTTCTAATTGTACTCGTCATTTGTATTTATGTAGAGTTTTTTGTCGGGAAATTTTTCCTTTTGAGTAAGAGTTTCACCTTGAACATCTTCAGGCAACAATAGAATGCAATCAAGTACGGTATAAACCCTGAATCTCTTGACAAGACATACAGGATAGCCTGGAGCTTTGCTATGATCCTGAAGGACCCACTAGGAATAAACCCAGCCACTAGAAGAGGATTACGTATACTTGGACTTGTAGGAATAGAGCATTCATTCGTAGGTTTGGTAGCCTGTATTTATGTGACACGTAGCGTCTTGTAGCAAACTACTACATATAGAAAACAGGAGCTACGGACAACTACGAGATTATCAACGAGAATTACACATTCTCTCGGACTTTTCAGTCTGAGGCGATAAGTCGTCCGAAGGCAAATACCACTTATTATTCATGATGATTGATTATTGTTTGCTTAACGACCCCACCAAAGGCTGGGTTATACGGGGTTACGAATGAGCAGGTGATTATGAAACTATGAAGTGATGATGAGTGATAGGACATTTACAAAAACCCATGCCTTATGCGGGATTCGAACCCACGCCCAGCGGTGACTTCAGTTTCTGAAGCGGTGCCTCAGCTGACCGAGCTACCAAGGGTGGCTATTATTTATGGGTATTCGAGAAAAGAGGTAGCGATTCTTTTCAACTTGACATTTGGTTTCTCCAGTCAATTTTATATCTGAACACACTTTTAAAAAGTAATATTTTATCGATCCAGCTCAATATCTTCAACAATTGCCATTTTTGCAAACCTAGAAATGAATGCTAGCTTATATCTCTTCAACTCCTAATGAAGGTCGCTGCGACCTGTAATACACACCTGTGATTGTCTTTGACTCTGTCACCGGCTGCCAGTTGAGACTTCTCGCTATCGCCATCTTCCACCTGGAGTAGCGTATGTCTCGGACTGGAATCAAGACAGGTTGGTACGCCATGTAGAGATACCAACAGACTTTATCAGAATATATATAATATATATTCATATATATTCATCAATATATAAGTCATGGAAAGATAATGGAGACAGGTTTGGAGCATGTATATTTATTAGCAGGCTGGATCAGAGTTACAAGATAGAGAGAACTAGACAAACGAGAGAGGGTCTGAATTCAATGGTAGCTGAAAGAGTAGTAGATTGGAACATGTTACCTCAAAAGGTATTTGAAGACTGGCCATCAGCTAAAACCTTCAGACAAATAGTATCAGATTTAGAATTAGGTCAAGACTACAATCAACATTCAAGTATGAGGACTTCGGACTGTTGTTCAATTAATTATTCAGGTTATCGCTATTTGAATTTTATAAGTTACTCTAGAATTATACTTCAAGAATTATTATATTGGGATATTTACCAGCAAATACTTGTGCTGTTATTCAATGTATTGTATTCTAAGTAAATAAAGATTTATTCATTCATTCAATATAAATAAGGTGTACCGACTAACATACTAATAACACGGACGGTATTTGTGGTTTCTTGCGGTCAGTTCAGAGCCAAAGGTCCCGATTGCCTGTCACGATTTAGCGCATTTTCCTTGTGAACTAGATGTAGATAAGAGTGGCTAAGATATGGTAACATTGTTGAACTTACAAAATCTATAATTTTTGAACAAAACAAATGCAACTGCTAACAATGATTTTGATATTTATAATAATTGTAATTATTGAATTATTATATTATTAAATTATATAAATAGGGCCTATATTCGTTATGTATAATATGATATTATAATATTAATATTGATTCTTCATTATGGTACTACATATTATCATTATTATTTTGATTATTTATTAGTGTTGCATCTCTATGTATGTAGACTATAAAGAACAAGAATGAAACGATTTGAAAATTGAAATTGAATTGTGGCACGAAGAATTGACCCTTGCATGCAAACTACGTGACCTTGAAGGCACTTATCAGGGGTGAATAGTCCCTGTGCTTGTCTGTCTATTCACACTGCACATCAGCTGATTCTGTTAGGACTGGTTCTCACCGTCTTCAGATATGGCCGGTCTGAACGTGTCGCTCGGGACCGAGTGGATGTTGGGCAGGTCCCAGACCCCGATGCCTTCCGCGCACCCAGCGGCCATCGCAGCTCCCAAGGCCGTGGCTTCGGTCATCAGCGGCCGCACTGCAGCCAACAGAACAAACCTCACATAACTCTAGAGCCCAGTCAACCACGGCCAAGATCAGATGATGGGTTTCTTTATTAGGTGTTTCTGGACAAAGATGTATTGAGGGTTGCGTTGGTTTGCCTATTTGAGATGGTGTCCTCACTTCTTACCCCTCTCATGTTAGAAATATGTTACAATTCAAAGACCACAATCTTTAGAACTATCCATCGTGCGTAGATAAGTAGTGATAAAAGGAACAAACTTTACGTTCACGTCGGCTCGGCTAATAACGGCTTTCATCAAGTTTGTCAGCCTTTCAGCCGTTTCTACAAAACTACACCAGATAGAGCAGCAGTCAATGGTTCTCTGAAAAGTACTCATGAGATGAATGTGTTTTTGAATTAGTGAAGTCACCATCTCCCAGCAGCAAACCAACGCAACCCTCAATGCATCTTGCTTCAGACGTAAGACGGACTGAACATTACTAGCGCTCGGTCAACCGCGGGCGAGATGACGGAAAGATGAGATGATAGGTTTTTTATTATGTGTTTCTAGACCAAGATGTATTGAGGGTTGCATTGGTTTGCCAAACTGTTATGGTGGCTCCAATCTATCCAAATAGAAGCCCAGAAGGTTCAGTGCTCTAGCCACTGGTCCTCACCGACAGGAATGCCGCACAGGTCGGCCTGCAGCTGCATGATGGAGTTGTTGGCCGTCATGCCTCCGTCGACCAGGAGCTTGGTTAGCGGGATCCCGCAGTCCTTGTTCATCGCCTCCAGGATATCCCGCGTCTGGAAGCAGACGGCCTCCATGGTCGCTCGGACAATCTGCCCCTTGGACGTCTCTTCCGTCAGCCCGCATATCACGCTGCAATCACACAGCAAGCCGTTGAATAGCAATGTAGCCCGCTTCCATTGACGCTCGGCCGTCCCGAGTCTGACTGACGAGTGTTTCAAGCTCGATATGAATCATCTCGTGCTCGTCAAGGTCAGAGCGCACTCAAAGCAGCGAACAGCTGAGCTGGCTTCGACTTATTCTTACGAGTCAGTTAAAGAGGATGGAAATTGGGAAAATAATTATTGATTCAACGAATTCACTCGAACTATTTTAATTTATCCAATCAGAAAACAGTGCTAAAGTAATTAAAGGGTCAAAATATCAATTCGAATTACGGATCAGCTGAAGTTTGGATTAATCAATTAATTAACACTGAAATGCCTAAACCTTCAGATTAGCCGGGGACTGAATTCTCTCTCTCTCTCTCTCTCTCTCTCTCTCTCTCTCTCTCTCTCTCTCTCTCTCTTTCTAAGTTCTAAATATGTCAAGTTTCATATTGAGCAAGAGTTTGTTTAGAGGTTTTTGTGTATACCTGCGTGCGTCTTTCCTCCAGTAGGGGGCGTAGAGTCCGGAGAAGGCGGGCACGAAGTAGACCTCTCCGCTGGCGGGCAAGTCCTGCACCAGCTTCTCGCTGTCCCCCACGTGCTCCAAGAGGCCCAGGTTCCCGCGCAGCCAGCGGAACGCAGCGCCTGCAATCGCTATCGACCCTTCCAGCGCGTACACGGGCGCGGCAGACTTGCCTGGACACACAATCACTCTTCTCGTAAACCTGAATTCAAATATCTGTTTCCTTTTCATTATACTTAAAGACATGTAAACATAACTTGGCTACGTTTTCTTTTCATAGCTTTTAGAATGTGAAAAGTAGCACTTTGATGCATCCATCATTTTTAAGCATCGTGTTTTGTAGCGCAACAACGATCTGTAGCATAACAACAATATGGTACGGGTAAATCACTGGATAACGTAAATAGGCATACAAGAGAAACACCCCAATTGATATTTTTCAGAAAATAGTCTCCACAAGTAGGTTAAACCTTTGCCTCATCTGCCGCCTGCATTTGCAACTGCACTTTTCCACAAATTCCCCAGCCAACTACTCTCGTTTACACCTCAATTGAAATAATTTGGGGGAAAATGGCATCTATAACGCTTCTATTTCAAATATAACGTCTAAATCGCCACTACGTACATTGAAACGTAGTGGATTCAGACGTTTGTAGCGCTTTGTCGCCTTTTCAAAAACATGATAGAACATCAAATGTACTGCTATTGTAACAGAACTTACCCCATTCAATCTCCTCCCATTTCCACCTCCTACCCCTACCTGTAACCCTTGTGACTGCTATCCTCTGCACCCTTTCTACATCCCTTATATCACCCACCCTATATGGATCCCAACCCGAACTAGCTTACATCACCATGGAATGCACCAACGATAAATATGCTTTTTCCTCAATCTCCATACCTGCCCCCCTAAGCTGCCTCATTACAAAGTTTAGTGCATTTATACTCTTCTTTACTATTCTCTCACTACGACTCCCCCACCCCGGACGTCTATCAAATACCACCCCTAAATACTTACCAATTGGCCAGTTATCATGTGTGATCATTTATTGATTTGTGATTGTACCTCGGTTGCAACAGCCTACCTGATTGGATGCTGTGTTTGTGACATCAAAGGGACGGGGCTACGAGAGTGGTTAATCGTAATGGATTTTATTTGTAAATAATTAACCTATCTTCTTCTTTCAATCAGCTATATATAAGGATATATATAAATATTAATAAGTAGAATGCTCGGAATGTATCTCAAGTGATAACGTACCCATGCGGTAGGCCACTGTGGTCAGGAGGCCGTGGTTCGACTGCACCATCTGAAATTCACACACAAGCGTTACAACTCGGCTGACATAGTTTTCAGCGTCTGTGGTGACTTGTAAAGAATGGCTGCTGCATATTCAGGATTCTTTACAGCACAGAGTCCATTGGTTTCACATTCAGCTGCAGTAGGCTATTGTTACTACATGAACAGACAGTACATAACTACCAGAAACAGGAGCTGCTGACTCCAGATCAACAACTACGGGATTATCAACGGGAATTCCACATTTTTTCCGGCTATTTAGTCCGAGGCAGGAAGTTTTCCAAATACCACTTACTAGTAGTTATTATCAATAGTTACTTAGGGAAAGAGATAACAATTCTTTTCTAATAGACCATTTTCATAATTCAATGCGCAGGCGCGTCCCGCCTCCTAGCAGCCGAGATCGCTGGTATTGCATTCTGGGAGTTTTAGTACTGTTCAAGAAGTCAGCCCGCTTATCTACAGGGTTGAAGGCAAAACATTAGGATACAAAACTTGCATTATCTCTCATCTTACTTACTTTGGCAGTGTGTAAATCTCTCAGTATATAGTATACATATAAATGTTGAAACTACCATCATATTATAACTTGATACGCTCACTGTAACGCACAATAATATGAATCAAACGTGCTAAATAGCATTGGCAGCATAGGACTTTCAAACTCGGGTAATAACATCCTGTTCTAGTTCAAACGATCGCCGCTAGATGGCTCATTCTTTTCAAAAATGGTCTATTGACTATTGGTTGATTTTATATTTTATATTTTCAGTTCATTTTATATTGGAACACACTTTTAGAAAACAATTTTTCTTATAATACAGCGTAGGACTATAGTCTTCAAAATAGTGCCAAATAATAAATTATAATTAAATTATAGCTTGATGCTAAACAAAAGATATATATATATACCACTAGTACTACATTTTAACGAAATAGCTGAATGCAGAGCTAAAAGCTCTGAGCAAGACATTTATAGTGAAAAAAGTGAAATGGAATATATTGCTGGACAACATGAGATAGCATGAAATGTGAAAGCAAGCCATGCGACTGGGGCACGGCAGTGTAGTGTGTTGAAACGAGGAGAGTACTCACGGAAGTGCCCGTGTTGTACAGCAGGAAACAGCCCGTGCCGTACGTGTTCTTGGCCTGACCTTGTTGGAAGCACATCTGTCCAACCAGCGCCGACTGCTGGTCACCTAAACACTGAACAAGAACACGTGGTACAAGGTCATCCCAGACTTCAACTAAACACATTCCAAGCAATGTCGAGACTCACCCCGGAAATAGGAACTCCGTGTAGAGGTCCATCCACTAGATACCCGTAGATTTCAGACGAACTTCTTATCTCCGGTAAAATATGCATTGGAATGTCAAAAAATCTGGAAGAAAGATCAATCAACGATAAAAGATATAATGGAAGAATTATACATGAATTAATTATACCTTGCCGAGATACGTTACTCCTGCAGCCGATAGCGACATGTGCTCGTTACAATCTCGGCGCCCATATTGGACATTTACAAATAAAATTCAAGCAAGGTGTTCTATTTTATCACTACAGTGAAACCTCTATCCATTATTTTTTAAGGGACCAGGAGAATAAAACCGTCCATCCAGGAAAATTCAACATTTATTATATTAGAGTGGGGTAAGAAAAATGAATGATACAAGCAGGAAAACGATGGATCCGGGTACGATGCATAGAGGTTTCACAGTAATATATGTCTAATATGTTGGAAACTTCCCGGTTTGCAAAGCTGTGTGAAGCTACTGAATATGTACGCCTTGTTAACGTTGAGTGACGTATCTCGGTGAGGTAATATAGATCTATGAATGAAAGTGGAGTTACTTGCAAAGCTGTGTGAAGCTACTGAATATGTACGCCTTGTTAACGTTGAGTGACGTATCTCGGTGAGGTAATATAGATCTATGAATGAAAGTGGAGTTACTTGCAGAGCGCCGGGTCCCAACTCAGCGACGAGATGTTCATCAGCATTGTTCTCGAGGCGTTGGTCACATCGGTCATGTGCAAGCCCCCGTTGGGGCCTCCCGTTAGATTCTGGAACCAGACAAGACACGCCGTGTGGCGTTAACCAGTCGACGGCCGTGGTCACTCTGGCAGGTCGTTGACAATTATACGCGTCCACACACTTCCCTATACGTTGCATTCAATGTGTCGACAGAATTACGTCATGTTGACATGGAACTTGCAAGCCTACTTGTGAAAATTTTTGAAAATTTTTGAACTTGTAAATTGGTGTTAATTTCTTGGCTGATAGAATACACTAGCGTATTCAAAAGTAGTTTAAAACAGTCTGCTGTTTTTCCAGAACCTAGTACTAGGCTTTCCGACCGTACATGTGTAAAATTGATGAGCCTATGCATGCTATTAATAACAGTGGTATCGGCAAATTTATTGTTTCACATATCGAGTACTGTACCGGTAATAGGCCTACAAATATTTATCAAAAAATATAGCTAAAGCAATTTTGGTCATTATAATTTCAAGGAAGGATATAGGCCTATGGGCCTAATGTATATATTTTCAATTCAAGATTTCTGATGAAGAAGCATTTAGAGAGTAATTGACTGTTAAAGCTTGTCTCGATGATAGTTTCCAACATGTCTGGACGTGAGGGCGTACTCACCCATATGAGCCAGGAGTCGACGGTGCCGAAGCAACAGCGCTTGTCATGCACCGCCTGCTTGACGCGAGGCACGTTGTCCATGAGCCACTTGACCTTGAGCGCGCTGAAGTACGTGCTGATTGGCAGACCGCACAGCGGCTTCAGGTAGTCCTGGTTCTTGTCCCGGATCTTGGCCAGGACCTCGTCCACCGTGTCCGTGTTCCGCACGTCCAGCCACACTGGAACACGGAAACAAGTCAGACACGGGAACAAGTCAGGCACGGGAACACGTCGTTCATCCCCTCACTCTCTGTCTCTCTCACTCTCAACTGTCACACTCTACCTCTCTCACTCTCTGTCTCTCTCACTCACTGGGCACGCACAAGATGCATTCAGGGTTGCATTCAGGGTTGCATTCAGGGTTGCGTTGGTTTGCCGCCGCGAGATGGTGACTTCACTCATTCGAAAACAACTTCTATTTCCTGAGAACCATTGATCGCTGCTCTATCCAGTGTTTTACATATATATTGGGTTTTAACAACGCACTTTAATGATAACTGAGATCTATTATTGTCGAATGAATCATTGATGAGATGAAGGTTTCTTAGGTATTGGGAAGGATAGTGGAAAGGAAGCGGTTGTGGTCTATATTGTAAGAACCATCCCAGCAGGACTACAGAGGGAAACCATGATGCACCCCTGTAAAGATGGACGGTGGCGGGGATCGAACCAGGTCTGATATGTCCCTTCACCTCCCGGATCACATGAAGCGAGTGTGTTAACCACTGTGCTGCATGTGCCGGTCTATCTAGTGTTGTTTTGAAGAAATGGCTGATGGACTGACAAACTTGATGACAGCTGTTATTAACTGGGCTGACGTGTACGTAAAGATAGTTCCTTTCATCACTACTTATCTACGCACGGACGATAGTTCTTGAAATGTGGCCAGTGAATTTGTACGTATGTTTAGCATGGGAGGGATAGGAAGTGAGGACACCATCTCAAACCGGCAAACCAACGCAACCCTCAATGCATCTTGGGCACGTGTCAGACCTGTAGGACCCGGGAAACTGTCACTCTCGGCCCGCCATATCTTCCACGTCACGCGGTACACCCTCGTTCAATACTCTCTCAACGTGAAACTTCAGCAGCTTTGCATAATAAAGCTTGCAAGGCTTTACATTTTTGCACAGTTTGATGCCCGTTCACCTCCCGGATCGCATGAAGCGAGCGCGTTAACCACTGCGCTGCATGTGCCGGTAAAGATTACCGACTAATTAGGTACTTACAGATGGCATTGTGTAGAGGTTCCCCAGTGTGTGGGTCCCACACAATAGTGGACTCCCGCTGGTTGGTTATCCCCGTGGCGACGATGTCGGCCGGGTCTATGTCCAGCTGCTTGAGGTTCTCGATGCTCTTCTCGATGCACTCGTTGACGGCTGCCAGTATGTCGAGCGGGTCTTGCTCCACCCAGCCTTCTCTCGGGCATTGCTGCACGATCTCCTTCTGGTGGTACGTCAGCACCTCGGCTGTCTGCGCCGCAAACACCTGGACCAATCACACGCTCATGACGCTACGCAAGCTGGACTAGCGCCCCATTCTCGCGCCACACCATTCACACAAGTCACACAAATTATAATCACTAGGAACTTATATTAGTCATTATCAAATATCTAGATTAAACAAGCCCAAGAAGGACCGCAAAGGGAGGCAATTACCGAACCTCACCCTTCTGATTGTACGCCATGTACAATTACAAATAAAAACAACAGGAAGGTGAATATATCTTGGATTAGAATTAGGACTGTTTCTCTGAGCTACTCGATAGCAACAGCATGGTATTCGTAGCACTGACACTTGACATTGCGTCAATTACTTTTTTTTTTTTTAATAACATCGAAACTTGATACAAAATCATTGTTCCCCAATTAAGGCTGTGGATGAAAGATAGGATCGTTTGGACGGGGCACCACAAGGGCGATCTTACAATTACGAGAGCGTTTTCTCACCAGGAACCGGGCACTGCTTGTTCCTTCATCGATTGCACCGACCAACGGCCCGAACCTTCCGTACGACCGGGACACCATGGTTACTGCAAACAACAACCATTGTTAGGCTGTGCATAGATATAGGCAGGATACTCCTGCAGCCGATAGCGACACATGCTCGTTACAATCTCGCCGGCCATATTGGACATTCACAAATAGAATCTAAGCGGTGTGAAGCTACTGCAGAGACACAAATACGCACGCTTTCTTAAAAACGTTGAGTAACTTATCTCGGTACGGTAATATATATATATATATATATATATATATATATATATATATATATATATATGCGCTGTGCAAGACTGTGATATGGAACCTCTAGTGTTGCCTCTACCGAACTTGGTGTCACTCTCGCATTCATGCAAAATGAAGAATTAAAGTTATGGTACTCACACTTTCAATCCAATGTTAGATTAAAAATCTCAAGTATTAGATCACGTTCCAGTATGTAAATAATGGGTGGGTAATAAATGGGCAGTTTATTGATTTAGTATTCAAGTATTTCAAGTATTTAGTATTTATTTGACCTAAAATAGATAAGTACCGGTACATTGATTCGATTAACAATGTATTGTTAATCAGACATAAAAATCAGTCATTGTATTGTATTGTATGTCTTTATTTGAACGAAATTTGTATAATATAATAAAATATGATATGGTATAAATATGATAATAACTATACAATGATTGTTCAAACGATGATTGTTCACTGCAGAGAGTGGTCTTCCACCCAAACCTAATGAAAGTGGTTTGATTACACCAAGTTATAACATTATTAATTTTTAATTCTATGCATGATGCAAATGAGGTAAAATAAAGTCCAGTAGGGCATACCTAGTATGAGCCAGGGATTCAAGGGAGATTAGATTACAATAGTGACAAAGTTCAAGCACTCCTTTGCTGAAGTCAGCTGAACTAAACATGTAACTCATCATTTTAACAAACCCTTAGAAAATATACTTTTCTGTCAATGTCATCCAATTATTGCTAGGATTTGAGATATTTTAATAACTTCAAGTTTGAGTGATGGAAATTAATATGCATAACAAAAAATACAAGAGCGTTTATGAAATCTTCAAACGTCTTCCCGCATTAACATTGAAATATCACACTACCCCGGTGCATGCATGGATGCCAACATACGATGTATTTCACGTTTCATTACATACATTCTGCACCATGAAGCTAAAATCATAAGGAGTGAATTCCGTAACTATTTAGTTTAATGCTTAGATGGCATTTTCAACAGATAAAATGCTTACAATTGATATTATGTACTTCTTTCTGTAAGGTTGGAATTGTTAAAGTAGGCCTAAGTGAAGTAGGCGGAGGATTAGGCAGCAGTAGTTATTCTGTTTTACACTTGAGAGATAGGATAGTTATAAATAATGCCCGCAACAACTAATACATTGTATGCACTCATACAATAACGATATGTTTATTCAACTCACATGTACCCAGGTGATATTAAATACGCGTTTCTTCACACCATTACAAGGCAGAGTGGCAGACGAACTGAGTCAACTGACACCTTTACACAATACCAACCTTGCAAGCGAATATCCCACTCGAGTCCCGACAGGGTTTGTTTACTTTGCACATCGATGCAACTACAGAAAACATTCTCTGATATTAACTTCTTCAAATTCATGAGAATGATAATCACATATCTTTAGAAGAAAACAAATTATTCTCTTCCCACACATTTTACTGTATACAGTTTTCGTATTAGATCGACGTGTTGAAATGTCCACAAATTTTTGGTTTTGATCCAAACTTTTTTATTCTTCTTATCCAAATAAAAATTTTCTAAGGTACTATGACGGGATGATAGAGGAGATATAATCAAAAGGTGCAGTATTTATTTAATTCATCAAAATTGCCTTGATGATTGACCAAGTCAACGTCACTATAATAATATCATAAATATGGATTATAATTATGCCATGTTTGTACTGTCATTTTATAGAACAGAATGTCTTTATTTCATCATGTATAACATATAAGCATTTCATTTTCTAATACAACTCAGAATAAAAACCATTTAACCATTTTACTGCATTCATAATCCCTATATAAAAAATTATTTATATATCGAACGGTAAGTGCAAAATGACCTCGTTGTCGATGCTCCTTGAAAATCCAACGTTCATTCATTCTTATCGATAATATAAAGAAATTGGATTGAGATTTTGAAAATAAAATACCCTTTCTAATCAACCAGCTCTCCAGTGTTCTCCAAATTCATATATTTTCCATAATAAATGCAAACCTAGAAATGTATATCCATGAAAGAAGGTCTATCAACTAAACAATCATAGAATCTTGAGTAAGTACAAAATCTTGCTGCGACTTCAAGGATTCAACGCTTTGCAAAGATGTAGCTGTGTTTCCAATCGTAAATCTCACAGCTATACAAGAACACCGACGATATTTGTGTTTGTTATTGTGGCTGACAGAATTCTTCTAACGTGGATACAAGCAGATATAGAACAATAAACAAATATGTTAGTAGCAAGATGCATTGAGGGTTGCGTTGGTTTGCCGCTTTCTCATATCAACAGTTTGATATATCAAACCGGCAAATGCAACCCACAATGCATCTTGGTTAGTAGTAATTGGTCTATTTTTTTTTTTAGTTTGACAAATCCTATATTTATACCATGTACCAAATCTAACGGAGAATAAATAATTGGATGAGCGAAGCGAAGACTCAATTACACTATACCGAAAAAAAAGTGCCTGTTTTTTTTTTTTTTTTTTTTTTTTTTTTGTTAGCGCTCCACAGGTCAGACAAAAATTCAAAATCAGTTGAAACTTGGCACACACATGAACCCCTATCTGACTTGATGCTGTATAGTTTTGAGGCACGATCGGTTGAATCACTTCTGAGAAAACTCTTTCCAAAGTTTTCAAAAATCCCATTAGAATAAGCCAGAGGAAAACATTCGTGAAAAATATTTCATCTGAGAGGATTCAAATTCTCAGAGAATTTCAATCTGATAATGATACACATTATTCCGAACTTTTACTCAAATCGGATCAGCCGTTTCGATGTAAAAAAATATATAATGTTATTTGTGTCAATTATTCAAAGCTATTAAGATACCTATTAAATCAAAGCAACAAGTGTCACCACTTGATTGTAAACGATTAAAACAAAGCCTTCTTTATTATTATATAAATTATTAATGGAAAATAGGAGGGCAGTGACGTAATTGTTTGGATCTCAAGGTGTATATATATATAATAACCAATCCAAAGATAAGTTGATATGTTCCAGCTCATCCATCAACGCGGAAACACATAACGCGTTTGCCTAGTACAATAGAATACAACTATGGGTGGATTGCAGAGACGGGGTTTAAACTCCATCTCTGCAATCCACCCTGTATATTTTTCACAATAATTTGAGTAAATTGATCAGAGAAGTGACTTTGGAACACAGGACTAATTCAACGTAGTCGAGATGGGCTAGTAACTATTACACACGATTCATGGAAGAGGAATGGTTTTTATTATCACTTACGCACTACGGAGAATATCCAACGACTAGATAACATTATCGAGTCTCCTAAACTTGAGAACATTGGATAAGAATAATTCTTCTCGCCACCGACATAACACGTCTTGTGAGTATTTGTGCCGACATCCGACGTTACATTACAGCTAGTCAACAACTCGGCGAGCTTCCACAAACAAACACGTACCGACCCACCGCCACTGTTACCAACACACCAACAAATATATAACGAATTTCGTGACATAAAATAATTACTACCCTAATGGAATTATTAACCTAGAATCTCAGCTGATAAGATCATATTTTGATTGTTTCTGAGCAATTTGTCCTGACTGAATATCACCTTTCTCATAATTATATCTATTATATTTCTATTATTTCTAATAGTTACATCTGATAGTTTGAAACCCACACAAACCACATGTGAACATCATATACTGGTGAAAGAAAAATATACAACAACCGCTAGTATTGGGAGCTAATAAGGGTCCGCTAGCTAATTAGAAAACTTAGTTAAGAGAGTAAGCTCTCTAGTTCACTGATGATCATACAAGTTTCATCAACCAAACTTCATGGTTCGCTGTCGCCGAGATATTCAAAGCGTTTCCCATACATTTTACTAGAGATAAATACAATAATACCGTAAGTAAAACATTATTTTTACATATTATAACATATTATGCTACACTCTACAGTGAAACCTCTAAGCATCGTTTCTGGATTCATCGTTTTCCCACTTCCATGATTCCCATAAAACCAGTGTTCAATTATCCTGGATGGATTGTTGTCCTGCATGGATGGTTTATTTCTTCAGGTAATTGACTATTATTGTTTTCTTAACGACCCCACCAACAGCTAGGTAATACGACATACGGGGTACGAATGAGCAGGTGATGATGAGTGCAAGGACGTTTACTAAAACCCATGCCTTATGCGGGACTCGAACCCACGCCCAACGGTGACCTCAGCTGACTGAACTACCGAGGGTGGCATTTCTCCAGGTCCCTTGAAAACGATAGATAGAGGTTTCACTGTATAATCTGATATTGTGCAAAATATTTGAAATTTCCTTCAGTTACCACTTCTTCCAACGTTACTCGTCGTGTTGGTTGACCAATCAAAGTGATTATTCCACTATTCAGGTATTTTGCGCGACATGTTGACTGATTTGCTCGTAACTATGACCGCACGTTGAGATTACAACATTACTCGTCAGCCTCCAACAGGCTCAACAAGGTACAAGGTAATCCCTAGAGAGTAACAACGTCTAGCTTTACACTATGTATACAGGTACGGCAGTGTATCAAACTATTTACCATTTAGTTATCTGTAGTAATCTTAGTTTAAATATCTTTTTGAAAATATATACGATATGACTTTTTCCGATAGACGACACAACATTTACTGTTATATTCAATAAGAATAAATTGAGTACGAATTTCATACGTTTTTGTTAAAATTCTACTCAGATCTGAGGTAATAGATTATAAATTAAAACTGATGAATATGAATAAAAACATGTATATGAAGAGATACGAATCGATCGAGGCATTCAGGTGTATTCTGTGGAAGAACTGAAATATGGTGATAATTGAGATTTCTTTTTGTTGGGTTTGAGGCCCACTTGTTTCTCGTGACTTTGATTGGCTAATCACATTTAGTAGAAGTGTCCCAACCGAAACTTCTCTCTATCGCCATCTTCCACTTGGAGTAGCGTACGTCTCGCTCTGAAAAACAAATCACTCTGTATTACATGCGGACCTACCCACAGCGGGTAACATACACTATCATAGTGGCTGAAACTGCTTCACACCATTACGTAAAGTATCGGTATCTTCTAAACCACTGTTGATCTGTAGTAAGGCGCGGAATCTTTCATTTTGACTAGTGATAACATCGATTCTCAAAATCGGGAATCGATTCTCTAAGCTCCAGAATCGATTGAAAATCGATTTTGAAAGAAAAGGGAAAAAGTTCACGCTCCAAAAAAGTTGTGTAATTTGAAACTTTTTTTTCGACCTTCCTGCGGCGTTCTACGTGAAAAATAGGTGCTAGAGACTTCTTTGAACTGTACTGTAATATTCGGGTATTTCCGTCAACGTTTGGCTGTCAGACGTAACTGAAGGGAATAGCTTGTGTCCAGATAGTAAAATCTCAACAATACAAAATAATACAGACAACGAAATGAGCACGAATTGCGACGTGAAAAAGTACAGCACTGACCCTCTCCAAAAAAGAATCGATTTTTTTATTTGAGAACCGTTTTACATTAGAATCGATTTCATCCCCAGTTTCAACGTAATCATTTGGACATATTGTGATTGGTATTCATTTCATTATACTTTTGTAAATTATTTCTACAAAGATCAACTCATTGATGATCGTTTGATTATTTTCTAGCAGTTGAATAATCGGTTATTCAACGGCCAGAATATAATCAAACAATTCAGTTAGTCGTTTGAGTTTTTCTGTTGAGCGATTGTATTAAATGCGAGGGACTTGCCGTCGTCTGTGACTGCTGGGTGGAACGTGTTGCAGGCGTCTAGCCGCATGTCGTTCAGGTCCCAGGCCTGGACTCCCTCAGCGCTGCCGGCGGCCATTGCTGCGCCCAGAGCCGTCGCCTCCGTCATCAGCGGACGCACTGGAAACAACACGCGCTGGAGCTGATCCCACTTCCCACGCTACAGACATAGCTCACTACGTTTGTCACTGGGTTTTAAAATTATTATTACAGTGTAACCTCTATCCATCGTTTTTCAAGGGACCAGGTATATAAAATCATCCATGCAGGAAAATGATCCATCCAGGAAAATTCAACATTGATTATATGGGAGTGCGGTGAGATAAAATGAATGATACAAGCAGGAAAATGATGGATTTGGGAACAATGCATAGAGGTTCCACTGTAACCAATTTTTGACATAAATAATAAATGCACTAACAGTCAAATAGTATCCACAAAGTCTCCAATGAAGACTTGACCGTGGGAGAAAAAAAAATATTATGGTCTGTATATTTTTCAATTTCAGATTTTATATATCGATTTATTTATTTATTTCACATGACATATTCATTTTCTTCAAAAAAAAAGGCAGTTTGAAAGATGAATATTCTGAGAAATTAAAAATGTGCTCACATAAAGACATTGCTTTCAAGGCTAAACAAGTTATATACAGTAAACCCTCGTTAATCCAAACTCGGTTAATCGAAAATTCAACATATTTTTTGAACTTGAAGTCTGTCCCCGCTGGGCATTCCAATGTTGATTAATATGGTTCAACAAGCTCTAGCTAAACCGTAATACAAACTAAGATTTCAACACTAAAATTCCTTCAACTGTCTCTGGATTGGATATTTTGTAATGGTTCAAGTGAATTCTTCGAATTAATCATTATTAGTATTTTCTCGAATTCCATTTGTTTCATTTAATGCGTAGAAATAGACCTAAGCACGTTGAGCAGTTTGCTGCTGTGAGTGTGTCATCCATCTGAGTGCGGTCTGACCTTGACGAGCACGAGACCTGTTGAGCTCGGAACAGTCGCCCGTCCCAACGAGAGGATGCAGCTCTGGGACGTGCTTCATGACTGATCTATTTTCATTCTGAAATTGGCCTTATATATAACAGTTTATCTCAGTTTATCTCTGAATTTGACTGTTATTGTACCAGTATTACTTTGTATTATTCAATGTAATGTAACTTTGTGTGAAAATAGCATTCATTGCTGAAATAAATATCTACTACTACTACAAACTTCCATCCTTCTCATACGACGATCACGCGTCGTCGAAACTACCCGAGTACACACAATCAGTGAGGCTACTCTCAACGGTTTCTTACACGTAGTTTTGACCAGCGCATGGTTTCATCTCGCGTGCAGTACAAGACGTACTAAATTCTAGCCCAGAAAAGTGATGATTTCGTGGGAAAAGAGCTTTTTCTGGTCAATCCGAATTTTTATAAATTGAAATCAATTTTATTTTTGGTCCCTTCCAATTGGGATTAACGAGGGGGGGTTTGAGGTGAGCGCGATCTTACGGACAGCCACGCCCGTGAGGTCGGCCTGCAGCTGCATGAGGAGGTTGTTAGCCGTCATGCCTCCGTCCACCTTGAGCCGAGACAGCGGGATCCCGCAGTCCTTGTTCATCGCCTCAAGGATATCCCGGGTCTGGAAGCAGACGGCCTCCAGGGCGGCTCGGACGATCTGCGTGCGCGTCGTCTCTTCGCTGATGCCACAAATCACTCTGGAACAGTTATTGTCTACTGACCCCACCGACACACAGGTCCCTTGGGGGATGTGTATCATCATTTCTATAGGACCTGGTTATAGCAAGAAGTATTCCCAGGCCCTATGTACAACCAGAGAGTAATTCTTCCTTGAGCTGGCCTTACATGAACATATCTGATGCGATATCGCTCCCGCATTAGGGAGCGGGACGGTGCGTCGCGATTAAACAAAAGTGCTGCTGCCTAGTAGCAATTCAAGCAAGTTGGTCAAACAGATGGGCGTGTCTATAGTGTCCCGCGATTTTCGTGGCATGACTGAAGTTCGTTGTAATTCTGGTGACATCGCTGGTGTCTTCTCAATAATAATAATAACTATAAAAACAAAATCTCATAAAAGAAGTCGTACGTAAATCCACTAGGCCTACATTTTAAGGGACTTTCGAAAGTGTACGAAATGGACCAAACAATTTTATTCGCCTAGTTTCAATCGTACCACAGCACTTGGGCATCTACACATGACATGTTGCTAGTTGTTGACCAGAATCATTATAGATTCAAGACAGATGAAGATCTGGGTTACAAAAAATAATCAATTCAATCAATGGTAATAAGGTGATGGGATAATTAACCAATTAAAAAACTAAAATTGTTCAATAGAATAATAACTGACAGAATAAAATTAGCTGAATTATTTTTGAAGGTCAACCATGATGGTGCAGTTTAACTGTCTCTACGTATGTAGACTAGGCTTTAAGATGAATGTGAATAGCAATCTATTTCTAGACAATGTAATGAATCACAATAACACTCTAATTTTATGATACAGTGGAACCTCTTTTATACGTTTTTCAGGGGACCAGACTAAAAAAATGTATAAACGTGAAGAACTTATAAATGAAACTATTCAACATGTGGAGCATATGGGTGGGATCAAAAAACAAAACTTATAAATGTAATAAATGTATAAACGAGAAACTTATAACAGAGGTTCTACTGTATTGGTATTGACTAAAGCTGCTTAATGCTTGCAAACAAGGTAATATCAGGTTTACAACATCACAGGTGCTTTTGACAAACGACGTACGGTTATATCACTAACCAATTACAAAATAAAACATTCAAAATTGTTGATACACCTTGAGAATAATTGTCAAACGTATAGAGCTGAAAAAACACATTTTTAGCTGTATACGCTTGACAATTAGGCAATTCAAGTTGAACAGTTATGACTAATATACCATCTTGAAGGTATAAGAAATATCTCTGTTTCTCCGTCATTAGAATATTGACATTTCCAACTTTCTAAAAGTTTTCACCCAAAACCAAGATACATTGAGGGTTGCGTTTGCTTGCGGCCGGGAGATGGTGCCTTCACTTATCTTGAAAACACGTACCATACCGTGAGGACTTTTCTGTGTAATAAGAATCGCTGCTCTATCTGGTGGTGTTTTGTAGAAACGTCTGATAGGCTGGCAAACTTGATGACAGCGAGCCGGCCTTGAACGTAACTTTAGTTCCTTTTATCACCACTCATCTACGCACGGTCAATAGTACTTCAAACGTGGACCGTGAATTGGAACATATTTTCAACATGGGAGGGATAGGAAGTGAGGACACCATCTCCAACGGGCAAACGCAACCCTCAATGCATCTTGCCGAAATGCTATTCTGCTGAACTGCCTCCCGAGCAGTGTTAAAGCTAGCAATGAGAGGTGCTGTGTTTTACCCTCGAGCTTCTCGCTGCCAGTACGGCGCGTAGAGTCCCGAGAAGGCCGGCACGAAGTAGACGTCTCCTGAGGAGGAGACCTGCTCGGCCAGAGACTCGGTCTCCGAGATGTCGCCGAGCAGGCCGCACTGCTTGAGCCAGCCGAACGCAGCTCCGCAGCCCGAGACGGAGCCTTCCAGCGCGTACACCGGCGCGGCGTTCTTCCCTGCGGCACAAACACATCACCATGTAGTGATACCAACATACTTCATCACAGCATAAAGAAGGTGTACCACCACTCGCGTCTTCATAGTGAAATATTTCCGAGGTCAGAATCTGAGTCCAGGGTCCTGATTGCCTGTAGTGCAACTATCACTTTCATTTCAAACTATATACAATAACAATGCTCAACATTGCTATACATGGCTTAGAAAAATTATTATGTTGGCAGTTGAATTTGTTTTGCACAAAAATTATAGATTCTGTAAGTTCAACAATGTACTGTAGCCATGCTTATCTATATCTATTTCTTCATCTATATCCATCATTCTAATTGTATTCATTTCTGCATGTCTTAATTTTTTTTTTTTCTTTCTTTTCAAGGCTCTTCATTGGATAACATAAGAAATTGACCCTGAACATAAATCCACAAAACCCTAAAAGGGTTTATCTGTGGGATGAGTACACATATAACAATGATTAGATAGTGAACAGACATGTATATTAAATTACTTGCTTCTATAAAATTAATATGAATAATGAAACTTATCACAATTTTACAACGAAAACGAAAATACAAAAATAAATAAAGAAATCTTTGAGAATTTGAGAATTGAATAGAAATTGTCACGATAGTTGAATTGAAATGAAGATGGCAACGACAACTAACCACAAGCCTCACAAACATGAGTTTTCCAAATAAGAGGTTTCTATCAACACACGTAGTACTTCAACTTTAAGCACACGTTCGGTGGCCAACGTACCCATCTGGTAGGCGACTGTCGTGAGGAGACCATGAGACGACTGGACCACCTGAAACACAGACAATCACGTAAGACATAACGCTGGCGCATCGCCTCCCCATACATTACAAAACGTTTCATTTTATATCTTGACTGAAATGACGTCAAGTTGACATTGGACTTGTACTGACATCTGAGAGACGGTTTGAGAAATGAGTTGATTATTTTTTTGGCCGACAGAATCTGCTAATGTAATGGAAAATGATAAAATACAGTCAGTTGTTCATTCAAACATCGTTCTGAGCTAAATGTGTCAAATTGACGAGCCTCTGAACGCTAAATAAGTGAAATCGGCAAATTTCTTTTTCCACATATCAAGTACAACAATACATCAACAGAATAAAATAATTTGTTTCTGCTATGAATGTTATGAAAGGCCATCTAAACACAAGCGTCTGTGTGGTATAACAGGGGGAAATCCCGGCCTGAGAGGTGGGTTAGTGACGTAATAACCCGGCTGTCAAGAGGTTAATAGTTGTTTTAGTAATGGAAACAGTCCACTGTCGATAACATCTAACAACTGTAGGCCTAGACTCTTCCGTTGGCACGGTTTCCATCGCTGGCCGCTCTCTGATAACCAACATCTAGGGCCAGACAAGCGGCGTTGCTCTTACCTTGTTGCCGGTGTTGTAGAGGAGGAAACAGCCGGTGCCGTAAGTGCTCTTGGCTTGGCCCTGCTTGAAACACATCTGGCCAACAAGAGCGGCCTGTTGATCTCCCAGGCACTGGAACAAATGTCAACATTGGAACTTGATACAGAATCATTGATCATTCGCAAGGGCGATCTTACCACCCCGAAGAATAACTAGGAAAACGCTATATACGCGTTGCTGGACGAGCGGAAAGTAATAGTATGTCGACTTCTTTGACAAACTTTTGCCTAAATTTGCTAATTAGGTGACATTTAAGTTATAAATGGGTAAAAACTGCTTCGAGTGGTACCAATTTAGCACATTTCATGTTTTTTATTAAAAATGGCTGACCCGATCAAGCTGAGAATTTCCAGAAATTTGTATCAAGGTGTAATTCAACTTCACACAAAATTTTATTTTTTTGGAAAATAAAAATATTTTTATTTTTTTCCCGCCGTGTTATTCTAATAGGTATTTTTGAAATTTCTAAAATTCATAAAAATAAAAGTTACGACCCGATAATGCCACAAAACTATACAGATCTAAGTTAGATGAGTAACCATAGCGAAAAAAAGTTTGAAGTTAATAGCTGTAGCCGTTTGACCCGTGGAGAACCGACAAAAGAACATAAAAAAACAAAAAAAATACATAAGAACGAACACCAATTTTTTTCAGTAAGTCAAATTGAATCCTCGCTAAAGCTCGTCTAATTAATTATGAGATAACAAATTTGACAAATAATAAATCTTTGGGTAATAATTTTAGGGATAGTAAACAATTTGAACATTTACATTAAATCTTGAATGTTATTAGGCATAAACTGTAACTCATCATAGATCTTCATCTTTTTCTCATCATTATCCTTGAATTCTCATTTTCTCTTCTGTCTCGTATTTTTTACCACAATACTACAATATGCCTACTATTGACAATTTTGGTTTTTATACATTTTTTTTTTTTTTTAAATAATCATTTTTCATTTCTTTGTTCAATATGAATGTGACAAGTTCAGTATGGAATGAGAACAGAGCTGCCCGCCTGGCCCAGTCAGCCGAGGCACTGATCTGTGCGCTACAGTCGAGCGAGGGTGTCATTCACATCCGCTCATTCGTAACCCTCAACGACCAGCTGCACGTCAAGCAGACAACCACCAGGAAATAATCTCACTCAAAGACACAACGATTAATTTTAATTATATTTTAATTTTTATAATTAAACTATAATTAGTATAATTATAATTTCAATTTTGATTAATTATATTTGTTGAAATATCTTGAAGTCCTAATTGGTGAAAAATAGATTGTCAAGTTTACAATGTAAATAATAATTAAAGATAATTAGGCCTATACAACTGTTCATTAATAATTAGTCAAGATCCAGAACTGAATCATTTGCTAATTATTAGTTGTCATGAATATTTCTTCCTTATTATATAATAAGAAAGTTTAATCAGCTTTTGAAAATTCTCGAGCATACATCGTATGAAATGATGTACCGGTATGACATGTAGCACTTACTCCTGCTATTGGGACCCCCTTCAACGGCCCGCCGCCCACGGGGCCGTATATCTCCGACGAGCTGCGGATCTCGGGGAGAACGCTCGTGGAGATGTCAAAGAACGAACACAACGTCGGATCCCAGTCGAGCGTGTCTATGTTCATCAGCATGGTGCGCGAGGCATTGGTCACGTCTGTCAGGTACAAGCCTCCGTTTACTCCACCCGTTAAATTCTACAAACAACATTCGCACTAGTTTCAAGGTCGAATATTGGTATGAAACTGATTGAACGAAGGTTAATAATTGTCACTGTGATGGATGGTCGAGTGGCTAGCATACTGAACCATCATTAAGGAGACCGAGATTTGATTCCTGCCATGGTCAACCATCCCGACAGGGTTTTTCGTGGTTTTCCTCTGTCATTTTGTTTATTGTTTATTGTTGGTTCACGATTTTCATACGACACAAATACATTGTATAAATCAGGTCAAGATAGAAAAACTACAAAACTAAAGATTAAATATTTTATGTTCAATGAAATATTTTAAATATTTTAGTTCCTCAACGAACAGGCCACGATTGACTCTTTACTTTCCACAAGCACGTAATAAAATTACCTTTCACCTCATCATCTCATTATTCATTCATCCAACGCCAATATATCTGAGTTCTCCTTACAGTGTGTCGTTAAACCCAATGTAAATGAATAAATAAGAAGGTTGTCCGTCTGCCGAATAATGACGTAAACGTTGGAAATTGGAGAGAAACTAACTTGAGACGTACAACTTGGTGTTTCTGAGCGTGAATCTAATCCTAAAGATCATTGACCACAGCTGTATTACGGGTGATGTTTGTGTTGTTGTTTTACCCATATGAGCCAGGTGTCCATTGTTCCGAAACAGCAGCGTTCTTCTTGCACGGCTTGTCGGACTCTCGCCACGTTCTCCACCAGCCACCTCATCTTCAGCGCGCTGAAGTACGGGCTCAGAGGCAAGCCACACAAGCGCTGCAAGTGGTTCTTGTTCCTGTTCGGGACGCTCTCCAGAAGATGTTCCACTGTGGACGACGTCCTCATGTCTAACCACACTGGAAATCACAAACAAACTACATTGAATAGAGTGGAACTTCCCACTTTTCTGGAGGGATTTGACATCAAGTTTCGTTCACGTGTTTTTTTCAACAATTTTCAACGCAAATTGGCCTTGATAGCATTACATAGAATTTACGTAAAAATGCGCTACTTCATAAAGCAACGATTAGGCTATTTATATCAACTTCAAAATAAATAAAATCTTCGTTTTTTTTCTGGTGAAACTTCGAGATATAAAAATGTACAGGCCTACCAGTATTACATTTAATGGCATCATCGCTTACCTCTATCACCGCTTCCACCCTACCAACCTTACCAATAACCACCCAGATCACTCATGTTCATGTCCTGCCCTGAATCACTTGCCCATTCTTCGAGCCTAACCACGCATCACCATAGCAACACTAAACATCAACCCACAACAACACCAAGAATCAGCTTCCTGTATTTATCACTTACTGTTCAATATTCAACTAAATTGTCTCTACAACTACTGTTTGTTCGTCACCTCGTGCCATTTCCCCGACATCCCAGCACATTACCGCTAACAACGATCTATAAACTAGAAGCGAATAGATGGAATGTTTTACCTATGGCATTGTGCAACGGTTCCCCGGTGAATTTATCCCACGCGATAGTGGTTTCTCGTTGATTGGTGATACCAATAGCAACGATGTCAGTCGGTGAAATGTTTTGTTTGATTAATGATTCTGTGGCTTTGGCGATACACTCGTTGACGGATCCCAGTATCTTGACGGGATCCTGTTCCACCCAGCCCTCCTGCGGATACACGCTGGTGATCGGGATCTGATGGGACGCCACGACTCGGAAGGTGCGCGCCGAGAACACCTGCACAAGTGTTGGTAATACCATGGATGAAGTAGTCTCTAGATAGGCAACGCCATATGACAGAGCCTATGCTCTGGCAATCACAGCGCTCCTATGAGCATTCACTCGCAACAGTGCTCTAGCAGATGGCATTTTCTTGGTGACCACAGCGCTCCTAGCAAGATTACCAGACGTAACACTTCCAGGGTCTGTAGACAGTTTAACCAGGGCTCTACCACTCTATCCCGTAAGGATATTTATTCACTCAACGGTGATACGTACATAACTTTTTATTTAAAAAACATACGAAAAATTAAAATACGGTAGCTAATGTCACTGGAATAGTGATATTTTAAACTTACCAAAAATCTTGTACTGCTAGTGCCTTCATCAATAGCCCCAACCAGAGGCTCACGTTTATCCATTGCACTTGGAATGTATCTCTAGATATCAACACAAAACAAAAAGTAAGCTGAAGTGCAGTCCAAATAGGATTTGATTTGAAAATGTTTGATCACCAGATCTCGGCTATTTATATTACAAGATGACATAATTTTGTAGATAATAATGCAGAGTATTAATAGCATTAACCACAATTCTATTTTTACACACATTCGGACAAGAAATGTCCGAAAACGGTCTTCTTGATTATAATTTGTCATCAATATTCACAGTGAAAATGGAAAAATTCTATGTGGCTCTGATATGTGACGTCACCTAATAGCTAATCGTGGCCAATGCTATTAGATCACTTTAATATTATAAACTTTCTAATCTTGAATGAATGAATGTTATTTAATTCCTTTTTAATACTAGTATTATATCAGAAGGTGATATTTTATTACACCCATGAGCATACGTTACCATTTTATTATTCTTCATAATATATCTGACTTGATTTTTACAACATATCATTTGTCAAACAATCAACAAATAAATACAAATGGTAAATTGAAAGTCACAAATTATGAATAAATTTCAACTTGCAGTGGCAAATATACGGCCAACTGAGATTAAATTCACTGGAGAAATACAGTTTCACCAGCAAGGAGATTTGCATAGCATAATGAATGATTGTATTATTATTTTGTAATAATATTAAGCAGTGACCCTGTTATTAAATCACTATAAAGGTGAGCAAAAAATATACAATACTAGTAAACAATCTGATTGCAATCTTTTACATTGAATCATTAAATCTTGCATAACAATCTTATTACATTATAATAAATAAGACACTTTCACGAAAGTTATTCTTTGTTTCTTAAAATAACAAAAGGAAAAATCTACAGTTCATTTATTAACTAGGCTACTCGACTAGCTAATGTCGTGTACCACTGAATGACGGGTCGACACCCCCAACTGTTAGTGCTACTTGACGAAAAAGACAGTCAATTGAGACCTTCAACTATCGTCACAAAATTTATACCAGGTTGAACCTGCGCCAGAATTCAGTATAGGCCTACCATTCTGGTTACAACGTACGAATCAACTATAGTAAACCATGATTATTATAAGTGAAACTTGAAAATGAATAATTACCTAAAGACTGACAACTTCTTGGTTTCCAGTAATCAAAGGTCAGTGTTATTGTTAGGCAAGAAGGAAAGAGAAATAAGCACACATGCAAACACCCTGCCAGGTATTATTGAATGGCACGCAGCACACTTGTACAGTACTACCAACATTTTGGTATTTGAAAAATAAAATAAATCCATGCTGGTAGGCTATATTCTCACTCTTATTTCATAGAGAATTGCATATAATACATTCAAAATGAGTGATATCTCAAGCAATTTTGTTATTTATGAATTCAAATATGGACTAAATCAACAATACAAAAAAATGAATGGAAATGAAAAAATTGTATATTCAAGGGAATATTGTGTTTCGTGCATTGCCGAACATGTCACTTGGAACTGTCACTTCACTGTCAACAATGCGTTGACATGCGTGCAGCTGTCGAGTGTTTATGTTTTAGTATTTTCGTGTATCCCTCTACAAATTGATTAGTTGTTTTATCCTATTTTGAATTATTTGACATATTATTACATCTTTGTATCGCTGAGATATTCGAGGTTAGTCAAGTATTATTACAAGTTTAATGGGATGAGCCGCCCCGGGCGTAGACCCTTTATGTCTAGCTACAGAGTTGTAGCAGTAGCCAAGGACAGATCATACATATAAGGTTATGACTTTGAAGCCCACATGTTGCAGAGAAGAAAAAAATGGATCCTGTTCAGTAGTGCAATGACTGGGCCTAATATCGTACTGGTATTTAGCTAGAAATATACATAACCTAACCTCTTGTCAAGGCCCAGCCTAGGCCTAGTCAGCGATTTTTATCTTGTAGGCCTAGGTGCTAGGCCTACCAAAATTTAGCGAGGATTGAATACACACATCTCTGTGCAGGATTGGGTAAATTTACTGATTAACGTACCACGCCATTTTTTTCAATTTTTTCAGTTTTTTCTTCATTTTTTTAAAAAGTAGGCTATATAAACTCCGTTCCGCCTGCCGACGGTATACGCGAGGTTTGGACACTAACCTGACCCTAACCTACTGTCCACCTTTGTCATCTTAGTCAGATCACAAAGCATCAACTTCAAGTGAGTAAAAATCATACTAAAACAAACAAAATACAAAATGTCCAAACTACACACCATAGATATAAACAAGATCTATCAGAAAACACAAAAAACGTGAATATGGGACAAAAATTGGTCATGGTGTGTTGATCAATAAAATTACCTAGGATTGTATTCATGTGGTCAACCTTAATCTGCCTACGGGTAAGGATATTGGTTTTTCCGTTCAGCACAATTATTGGTTTTTAATGTTAGTGCGTTTTGACCTACAAAATGTAGGCCATTAATTTGTGAATTAAGTCTTGGCTCCTGCTGATCCATTTATATGCAAGTTTTCATCATGAATTTTTAATGCATTTGTTTAGTTCACTGGTATTGAGCAGATTTTTATTTACGATCAATATGAAATGCCTAAACTGAAAAATGATTCCTACTCGTAATTGTTGAAGAAAGTTTAACCGTAAAATATCCAAGCGTCACATGCAGGATATTGGCTAGAACAATTTCATACAGTTGAGAAATGTACCTACCGGCATGCTACCGGTATCTAATACTATTTTAAATATGTGGAAGCTCGCTGCAATGCCCGTAACTACGGTAACATATTATAGGGCTACATGAAGAAACAAATTTCAACATTTCTATGAAAATTGTCTTGAACCGTCGTGTGGGCATCTTCAAATTATTGGACGGAAATCACTGCTGATCTACAATACAAATTAACATCTAAACCATGTACCGGTATTTCTGTTTCAGAAACAATGCCCTCCGTTGAGTGTGGAGATTCGTCGAGCGCGAGCGTAGGGTCCCGCGTGGAGTCTGCTGGAGACTATGGAACCATCAAGTTTATTGGAGAGGTTCCGCCCACAAAAGGATTATGGCTGGGAGTGGAATGGGATGACACGTCCAGAGGAAAACATGATGGCACATTCGAAGGAGTGCAGTATTTTAAAACCAGGTACCGGTAGACAAAAATATTAATATCATGTGATCAATGCAAGATGTGATGTTATCTCTAATAAAGCTATTTTTATTTTTTTCAATTGGGTTTAACGGTGCACTATAATGGTAACTAAGATCTATTGGCGTCAAATGAATGATTAATGAGATGACGGGATGATGAGATGAAGGTTTCTTAGATAATGGGAGAGATAGTGGGAAGGAAGCGGTCGTGGCCTATATTGTAGAAACCATCCCAGCATTAGCCTAGACTTCTGAGGGAACCACGATGCACCCCTGTAAAGATGGACAGTGGCGGGGATGGAACCAGGTCCAATATGCCTGTTCACCTCCCAGGTCACATGAAGCGAGAGCGTTAACCATTGCGCTGCATGTGCCGGCATCTAGGGCATCGTTGATTGAGAGTTGAGAACTGATTTTGTCCAACAGGTGGCCAACGTCTGGTTCGTTTGTACGTCCGACGAAAGTGAATCTGGGTGTGAGCTGCCCCGACGCAATCAGGCAGCGGTACGGGGAGGTGAAGGACGACGACACCGCGGGCATTAATAGAGAGAACCTGGCCATGTGCCGCAAGAACATCAACGCTCCGTTCCTAGAAGTAGTTGGCTTTGACAAGGTCAACAAAAAACAAAGGTAAGAACTATACGTATTAAAACCTTTTGTATTTCACTAATACAGCTACCGGGTATCTGAAATGTAAATTGTGAGTCATATCAATAATTATTGGCATATTTTTATTATTCAAATTCATTATTTTATTTTTCATTCATATTATTCATTTTTATTAGGCATCGATTCAATTAATAGGCATATGAATTGGAATTTGTTTTCAAATTTGTTGTACATTCTACTATTATCCTTGACTCTTTTTTTTTCAGGTATCTTTATTAATATTATAGCCTATATATATTGTAGGCCTATATAGTATTAATTTTAGGCTTGTTCCAGTTCCTAGCGATGTTATTCTTCATTTTATTTTGTGATCACGCTCGTTTTATGATTTATCAATTATTATGTTAATGCCACAGACAAGCCAGATAGGATTTGTGAGCTCTTATGTAGAAAACATGTATTTTCTCCATAAATACGTCAATAAAAACAACAAGAACAACAACAAAATGCTTTTCCACATCTGCCAAACATTTGTAGGTCTTATCTTATTGTACATCTTATTCTTTTTATTTTACGGAATGTAGCCTATATAGGCCCACTTTGTAAATGACGAATAATGACAATTTTTATACTTACTGATTTTTAAAACTTGTATAAGTGTATACAAAAAGCTAATAAATATGTATGTATATGTATGTCTTTCCAAGGCTTAATTCTAATAGAAAAAATCTTCGAGATAATTTTATTTTCACTGTCATTTCTGACCTCTGCGAGACGTTCTCTCGTGTGTTGTACGTTTGAAGAGCGCAACTTGAGCCGTTTCATAAACAGTCCTGTATTCTGTGTGCAGTCAGTTCCACACTATCCGGGTAGTGTGCCTGCGGGGTCACCAGGTGAACGGGTCCGGGCCGGCGGGAGAGCTCCAGAGCCTCAGTCCCCGGATCAGGGAGCTGGATCTGTCCAACAACCTCGTCAGCTCCTGGCAAGCCGTGGCCGAGATCACCGGTCAGCTCAAGCACTTGAGATTCCTCAACCTTAGGTACGCAGCGGGAAACATCTGTTAACAGTCACACATAGGCAAATGTATTACAATACCTGAATTATGGTTACCAGACAGCGCAGTCCTGGTGTTGAAGTTAATTGGTTTCAAATGATTGAAATGGGGTGGTAAGATCGCCCTTGTGGTGCCCCGTTCAAACGATCCCACCTTTCATCCATAGCCTTAATTGGGGAACAATGATTCTGTAACAAGTTCCAATGTTATTAAAAAAATATATACAGGCCTATACATGAATATATTACCTAGGCCTACTTCTTTTACGAATTTTCTTTTTTCACAAATAAAATTGATTAAATACATTGACAAATGATAATGAAAAAAACATAAATTCTGTAATGAACACAAGTACGAGGAAGACATTGTGGCTGTGAATAGTTCTGTCTCTCTCAGTTTCTCTCACAGTCAACCTCACTGCCACCGCCTGATGGGAGCGCGGGAATACATGTCGCAGGTGTTATTCTATGTTCTGACAATACGTCTGGTTTCCAGCAACAACCGCCTGACCCTCCCCGCAAGCCCGGCAGCTCTCCGGGAGTGCTTCCAGTCGGTCCGGCACGCCGTGATCGGAGGGATGGACTACACCTGGGCCGAGGTCGTCTCCGTGTCGGCCGTGTGGCCGGACGTCGAGGGCTTACAGGTCAGCGCATCCAACAAACTGATTCAACCAGCAGTCACTGAGCCAACTTGTAGTTACTCTCGGTCACCTCGAGCTGACTTATAATCAGTTGATGAACACTTGGTGCCGGAATTATTGACGTGGGAGTAGCTTCAAATGGCAGTTTGAAGTACAGTGAAACTTCTATTCATCGTTTTCCAAAGGACCAGGAAAATAAAACCATCCATCCAGGAAAATTCAACATTGTGGGAGTGGGGCTAGAAAAATTGAATGATACAAGCAGGAAAACGATGGATCCGGGAACGATGCATAGAGGTTTCACTGTAGTTATCACCATAGTTACCCATGCTATCTATTTTCACAATCTCTCAGATACAGACTAACTTCACTTAGGCCCGGTATTACCACGGCCAGTTAGTATTTATCTGACAGTTGGTGAAAACAAATAGCATGGGTAACCATGGTGATAACAAGTTTGAACTGTCAGATAAAGGCTAACTGGACTTGGTGATACCGGGCCTTAGTAATACCGGGCCTTAATCGAGAGTTAGTATAACTGGCCATTACAATTGTCAATTCCTTGCTTATAGAGTAGACCCGGTTAGAAACGTGTCGTAATCCTGATGTCTGTTTTTAGGTCCCGTTCAACAACATCTCTTCTCTGGACTGCCCGCCGCCCGGAATTCTTAGCAAACTCACCTACCTGGACTTGGAAGGCAATAAAATCCTGGACTGGGGAGAAATCAACAAGCTTGGCTCCTTGCTGAAGTGAGGAACGTTAGAGTAATAACTAGGGCTGTGCGAGCAGAGCTTTTTGAGTTCGAGCGAGTTTCGAGCGAGATTGACTTTTTTCGAGCGAGTTTCGAGCAAGTTTCGAGCACAATTTTAGTTCGAGCACAATTCGAGTTCGAGCAGAATTCGAGTTCGAGCAGAATTCGAGTTCGAGCACGATTCGAGTTCGAGCACAATTCGAGTTCGAGCACAATTCGAGTTCGAGCACAATTCGAGTTCGAGCACAATTCGAGTTTGAGCACAATTTTAGTTCGAGCGAATTCGAGCACAATTTTAGTTCTAGCAAGTCCAAGCAAAATTTTAGTTCGAGTGAATTCGAGCACAATTTTGTTTCGAGCAAACAAGCTCAAATCGAGCGAGTGAGCGAAATTACTCAAGTTACACAGGAAATCTAGAATAAAAATCAGTATTTTGACTATTTTCTGAATTCAGATTTTAATCACAATTGAACAGTCAGTAAGTCGTAGTGGTGAAATACAAGTTATAATCAATATTAAATATAATCATACAAATATCTATTGTGTTATACATAGTGTACTTTACAGAACTTTTGCAAGTACAGAAATATTACTAGGCTAAATAAAGATGACATATTTGAAAATGGTGTTGTGCTTAAAGACACACATAATGAAAAAGACCATTTTCAAAATTGAAAATGATGCAGCTGTTACTTCACAGCACTCAAGTCGTAATAGAATCATAATTTGTAAATTTCCAGACATCACAAATCTGTTAATTAAGAAGAATATCACTTATTGGAAAATTGCAATTCAAATGCATACAAAGACAACAATGAATTACATATAGGAACTTGATATGGACCTGGTTACAAATAATAGACAATGAACAAACATAAGTACGAGTAATCAAGGGGAATGTACTGGTACACTGAAATCAGTAACTCATATGATATGGGACCAATTCCATCAGTATCAAAGTGAAACTTTTTTAAAAATACCATCGAAACTTGATACAAAATTATTGTTCCCCAATTAAGGCACTGTATGAAGGATAGGATCGTTTGAACGGGCAACTACAAGGGCGATCTTACCACCCCAAAGAATTGAAAATAAGATAACTCATTCAACAAACAATAAATCTTTAAGGCAATAATGTCAGGCTTACAAAACAATTCAAACATTCACAGTGGAGAGAAAAGCTGGAGTCGTCTTATCATCTTGATATTCTTTTTCTTGTGAAACTGTAAATCTGAATAAGTAAACCCTCGTTAATTCGAATTCCAAGGGACCCCAAAAATCTAAATTCGAATTAAAAAAATTCGAATTATGAAAAAAATGTTTTTCATTTGTATAGTACAGTAGTATACTGTGTGCGTGCAGTTTAATTGACCATGTGCGCCTCGCACGTTGTTTGTTCCCTCCTTCTTCCCCCTTGCTCAAAGGAAGAAAACTTGACAGCCATGTGGTTATCTTCAAGTCAAGTGTTTTCTCAGCAATTTTTACAACACAACAAGGAGTCCCATTAATACTATATATTATCATGCCATTCATTAGGTAACACTTATCACAGTTCACAGTGTTGAAAGAGTCAAATTACCAAACTGGATGTTTGGATTAAAAAGTAAAAAGCGAGGCAATAAATATAAATATTAGGGCCTAGAATGAAATGAATGAATTATTCTCTCTATACATGCACTAGCCGGCTGATTTATTCATTATTGTTTCGTGTTTGTTCAATTTGAATTTCAGCAAAAATTACGAATAAAAGTTGACACAATCACGTCCATTATCCTAAACATTACCGCTCGGGTGTTTTGACCAGCCAGATGTCTGTCCATGACCGTGAAAAGACCCCCTGCCTCCCCCTCATCATACTAGCACGCGCTGCACATGTGGCTGTGACGTATCTCTAGCTTGCCGGTCGCCAGGAATGTTGATGACAAAGGATTTCACGTAATAAAATATCCAATTGTGAAAACATGTATTCGTAATTTTTGCTGAAATTCGAATTAAACAAACACGAAACAATAATAAAGCAGTAGTTTGGACTAATTATCAGTTCGAAATTCGAAATAATAAAATTTCGAATTATCAAAATGAATCAACATTGATATCCCTATACCAGCGGCTGTGATGACTTTCTTTCTGTCTTTGACAGAGTGGGTGTGTATGTATTGGTGAGAGGGGGGAGGAACTGAAAAAGAGAAACAGACGCGTGTGTGTCTGGTAAGGTCTAGCTACGACTCAGCAGAGCTCGCATTGACGCAATCGCCAATCAGTCGCAGACATGCAGTCAGTCCTGTGACATCGTGAGATGTGATGCGTGTTGTAATCATTCAGCAGATTTATAATTAAAATCAAATAGGGAAATGGTTGAACAAGAAACAGAACTTTGTTACAAGTTTCGGACACGGTATATTCATTTAATACCAATCTGTTGAATGATAAAAAAGATGACAAAGTTATTCTTCCACTCTCGCTCGCTCGCTCGATATAGTTCGAGACCCGAAAGTGTTTCGAGACTCGTAGATGTTTCGGGATTCGAAAAAGTTTCGAGTTTCGAGACTCGAAAAAGTTTCGAGACTCGAAAAAGTTTCGAGACTCGAAAAAGTTTCGAGACTCGAAATTTCGATCTGAAAAAAATATTTTCGATCGAGTTCGAGTCTCGAACTCGACTCGAACTCGCTCGAAAATTTCGAGTCTCGCACAGCCCTAGTAATAACACACATCAACCGCATTTCCTGTCGCCATCAGCCAACCAGATATAATAGTAAACCACGGAGTGGCAAAGTACCCAATATTGTTTTGTGAAGTATGATATGAGAAGAATGTACGAGAGAAATATGTACGCCTTCTCAACGTCGAGTAACGTATCTCGGTTATATAGATCTATACTCTCACTCTGCATCATCATCCAGATCATTCATCTCATATCGTCCATCACAACACGATATTGACTGTTAGACCAACAGCTAATAGCTTGAAGTTGAACCGCGATGTGTTTTCAGTTTGGAAACTCTGAATCTGAGCGACATCAGCGTCAGCGACATCAGGTTTCCCGAGGGTTCTACGCCCGGCAAGACGGACCTGTTCCCGGCGCTGAAGAGCCTGAACCTCGTCAGGAACAACATCGCCAGCGTGAGTACGGCTCCGGTTGTGTGGTGAAGTGAAACATCGCGAATCATACAATTATCCATCATCTTTCAATCGGGACGTGAAACGAAATCCACATTTTTCTCTTCATTTACGTGATAGCAAGGCAAAATTACTCGACGTTGGTCAAAAATATATATTTTTCTTCATCTTTTTCTGTCATGAAAAAAATTTTGTCATATTTGTATATATCATATATATATATAATTATATATATTATTTTTCATTCATCCTCACCATCGAAATCTTGACACAAAGCCATTGTTTTCCCTTTGAAGGCCAAGTTTGGAAGTTTAAGATCATCAAGAACAAGGCATCACAAGGGCGATATTATATATATCGGTACATTTTTTGTGTAGTTGTTTATTGTTGTGTAATATAAATTAGTCTTGAGGTAATAATTTGAGGTATAGTTGACTAAATTCACATTGGTCGGAGAAAATCTTCCTATTATATCTTCTCACTTTCATCTTCTTCTTCTTTCTCATTGTTGAGACGATGGTAAGGTGAGCTTGTGTGCCCGCAGTGGGTGTCTGTGTGCCAGCTTCACCTGCTGAAGCGGCTGTCACTGCTCCGCTTCACTGCTAACCCTGTGCTGGAGCTCGAGAGCGCGGAGACGTGCCGCCAGCTGGTGATTGCAGCCGTCGGCACGCTGGAGCTGCTCAACGGCGTGCCGGTCACGGCGCAGGAGCGCAAGGGAGCGGAGTACGACTACCTCAAGAAGCAGGGCAAGGAGTGGCTGGCTCTGGACAAGGGGGACGAGGGGGCCGTCGGCAGGTTTCACCGGCAGTACCCGCGATACGCCTTTCTCGTAGACAGTAAGCCAACCATTCACTACCTTTCAAACAATCGTAACGAGGCAGTGATCGTGGAAAAGAAGTGCCAAAACTAGCAAAGATGGCTGCCTCCATTCGATGTTCATGTTTGAGGGACGTTTTAACAAACAAAAGCCTAAAAATGCAGACATTTCATCTTATCATATGGTTCATCACAGAGGCATATTCAAAATGAATTATTTTCACTATTTATTTCATACTGCGACCCACCATGATATATAATAACTGACCCGTTATTTCTCACTCGTTGATTGGTTTCTAGCACTTATCCGTGTTACTCTGGCAACCGTTAATCAACCGTTAACAAATGGCTGAAAAATGAATAAATAAATAAATGCTGAAACATAAACTACCAATGAAAGCAAGTTGATAATGTGTGTAGAAATTTGTATAATACAAACCCTGGATAATTTTGATGAGCAAACAACATTTTTAAAAGGTCCAATCAATCAACAGTGTGATGTGATTTCAGAGTACGGGGCACCTGAGGAGGGAGAGATGCGCATTCAATCAAACTTGATAGTTGATAATCTAATAAGTATCCTTTACGAAACATATCTCGTTAGCGCACTGGACATGGAGCACACACGGATTAATAATCTGTGCCGCCCCTGTGGCTCAGTCAACCAAGGCACTGCATTGGGAACTGAAGACAGGTCGTGTGTGGGTCCTTTCACTCATCATCTTTACATTGTTACTTACTGAGAAGAGTGGCCGAGTGGTTAATACACTTAACCATCATTCAGGAGACCGGGGTTTGATTCCCGTCATGGTCGACCATCCTGACACGGGTTTTTCGTGGTGTCCCTCTGTCGTTCAGGGCAATACCAGGATGGTTCATTAACTACAGGCCACGACCAACTCCTTCCCACCATCCAGAAACACCTAATAACCTTTCATCTCATTTATCATTCACCCAATAGATCGTAGTCATCAGTAGAGTGCGTCGTTTAACCCAATATAAATAAATAATTATCACTCTTTGATTGGTACCCCCATATAACCTAGCTGTTGGTTAGGTGGTTAGCAGCATCAGAATGTAAGAATCTATTAGACCTGCGCTAGAATCTTAGACATCTGTAAAGTGTGTGTGAAGGATGGTAGTGGTTTTCCGTGACTGAAGTGCAGGTATTGAGATCTTCAGCCCGGAGAGCCTGGGGCCGGCGCGCGTCAAGAAGCTCCTGCCCACGATGATCGTTCAGAAGGTGTCGGGCTACGCACAGCGCCTGTTTGACACGGGCAACAAGATACCCGTGCTGGCGTACATCAGTTCAAAGGTACCACCACACCTTTCTCTCCGTTGCCCTTGCGTTGCGTAGACTACTACACCTTTCTCTCCATTGCCCTTGCGTTGCGTAGACTAGCCAGTGCTCATGTTCATTTATTCATTTGAATTCATTTTATTTGAAAACTCTTGCAATTGCACATAAATGCACGCTGGCAAGTTCCCTCACCATCCCTATCCCACCGCCTCCCTAACCCTCTGACGGAATAACTTTAACCCTATTTTATCCCCCTCAAAAACACTTCTACTAAGCCCTTTCCAGTCCCTTCCTGTGCTATTGAAGAAAAAGAATTTACCGACATCTAATCTAGCCCCCTTTATAACAACTCATGCAGCTCCCCCCACCCCCTCTCTCCCTTTTTTTTCACAAATATCTATTTTCTTTATTCACAATTTATTACAGAGTAGAATAGACCTAGATAATATTTGTCTTATTTTCAGAAGATTGTAAGTCTTAATTAAATTATCGTGACACTGGCAACTAGAACTTGAAAGAAACTCTCTAGATAAGTGTAAGTTGGGAGGGTATGCTGCCCCCACAAAGAAAAATCGTTGCTTACAATTGAAATACATGTTTGTAACATTATTAATAATCTCCAACTCAATATAAACATGGAATTTGAAGAAAATCCAAGATCTATGCATTATGAAATGAGATATACTTTTTGTGAAATTGTTGATTATTGGCTAACACAGCATGGTGTACCATAACAGTATTGTCCGACAGTGAAAGGGTTGAGAGTTGAGACTTCTGTTCCAGAACCCGGGGATCGAGGTCCCGCTGGACAACGACCTGAAGCAGCTCAGTTTCTACTCGATCGAAGACGGCGACAGGATAAGTGTCCGATGGTAGCCCTATCCACCGCCCTGTGCTAGATCAACATCAACTGTGATACATTTTACTAGAAACTCAATAAACAAATTATTATTTATTATGATTTGTCTTAATGTAAAGTTTACAAGTGGAACCGCTTTTATACGTTTTTCAGGGGACCAGACTAAAAAAAAGGTATTAACGTGAAAAACTTATTAATGAAACTATTCAACATGTGGAGCATATAGGTTGGATCAGAAAATAAAACTTATAAATGTAATAAATGTATAAACGAGAAACTTATGACTGAGGTTCTACTGTATCGACATGAGGACTTATTATTACCACAGTATATTACCTCTTCGTGTACTGCTTGCTATTCAGATTTTTATGTATTTAAATATCAGTAAAGTCGAAGTAAAAGTTTTATTTGCATTAATTGTACTCAACATATGACACAGTGTGAGCACAAATGACAAGGTATGAACACAAACCCTTTAGGATATATACCATTAAGGGTGTATGGAAAGGTTTTTTACCATATATAACTTATTAAAAAATAAGTTGATAATATAATACAAGATAAATTATAATAATCATAAAGAGTTGGTATAATATACTGACATGTATATAATGCACCTTGTGATGTTGTAGAAGAAAGCAATACAAATAAATGGAAAACTCAAGTAAAGAGAATCATATAGAAAATGTTTTGTCAATTGGACATTATCAACTTTACCATGTCTGTATATACTTGGTGTATTACTGTTCAAGTGGGTTAATCCTAGATTATTTGCAGCTAATTCAGAAATGCATGGACACTATACCCGAGGCAGGGATGTCGTTGGACCGAGACATGCCTCATATAAGACTGTGGATAGAGATCCTATAAATGTCGGAGCTTACTCGCCAACCATTCCCAAACAGTGCTGCAAAACAAGGATAATTTATAAAGGGAGAATACACAGATTTAGTAGCCCATGCGTTCTATGATATGAACAAAGTTATTCAAGCTGCCGAGTATTGCAACTGTAGATACTGTACTGTATTTCTTTTATCAACATGACACCTTCAATGATTTGATTTACAGTATATATTTGATAACAGTTGAAAATTTATCTTTTGCTTCTATTTTATTTGTGTTACTTTTATAAAGGAAGATTTCAACGCTTTTTAATAAAATTACCAAGCATGCATTTTATTTTCATATTGACCAACTATTGATGCTGACATTTCAACTGAGCTGTATTTCTTTCATAAAATTATTATACTTCAAAGTATTCATGTAATTTGACTTTTTCAATTAATTTCACTAATTTGGCTAATTTGAAAATATCCAACATTAATGAATTTTAATTCTCAAACAGATTTATTTTAAGAATTGATGTGCAGATTAGTGATTGTTCATTCACAATAATGAAATAAATGAATAATAATAATTATTACCATCATTATTATTATTATTAATGTAAGAGCGTAATATTACTGGTAACATGCACAGCAGGCCTGAGCATGTTCAAGTGCCCTGCTTCAACCAGAAGGCACCGCAGCTCCAAGCGCTTATCTAACAGAACAGAGGCGTGGTTGTCCTTCTGCCCTCGTCCTGACGGCGTAGTTTCACGATGCCGCTGAAAGCTCTCAATGCTCCCCCTCCCTCCTCGTCAGCAACCCTCCATCCCACCTCATTGGTCAGTCAGCAAGCCAATAGAAGTCCGGCGTGGGTTCGAGTCCCGCACACATAACGCAGCTGCACATTAACCATCGTAACCATTCAGTCTCACTAAACAGCACAGAGAATTCAATGTTCACACTCGACATTATTATTACAGAGGATAATCAATGTACATTTTATTTGTATTGTAAACTTTTTATTAACTCGTAAATACATAACATTATTCGAACACGTAAGATACTAATCGTCCGGTTACGTCGCAACGTAACTGAACCATGGTTACAGCATGCCATTCATATTTTGTAATTATTAATAATTTATATATAAAGCCCAGACACCTGGGAAATCTTGGCATGTCAAATTATCAAGAAAATCAAGTACAGGTGAAAATAGAAGTAATTTAGTTCTACTTATCTTTGTAAAACATCTAATGTTCAAAGTATCATTATGAGTATCGGCCCATGTGATGGCCGACTCTAGAACGGTATCTGGACAATTTCATCTTATTGAAAGGGATTGAAGGAAAATCAAACATTTTGTACTGTACCGTATTGTGGATTTGTACCGTTTATCATTCAAATGCGTTACTGTAAGCTAAAGGAAATGTAAACAAACGATATTTATTATGCCACTAGAACTGGACTTGAGAAAATGTTGTCTGTGCTTCAAGATGTTGCACACGTCAGCCACTTGTTGACTGATCGTGCACCATGCGCCTATCGAGGAATATTTTCAAACACCGGTGATTTCGACAAGAAAACTGTGATTATACTGAATACTTGTATCTGTGTCATTAAATTGCTTTCAATTTTCCATGAGACCTTTACTTGACATGAAGTGACCTTTAAATCTTTCAGGTTATTGATTAATACATTACAAAATGAACTGATAAGCCAGTGTCCAGCTCTAAAACTACTCACAGGGCAAATAGGCAGCCTTGAAAATGTTTAAAATAAATGCAAAACTTTTCTCTTCGTTCAAATTTTAGGACTAGAACTCAATTCTTTTTTGATTGAATAGTAAGAGTTTCGATAATTTCAACAGAGCGTAAAGTATGTGTAAACCATCAGGTAAATAATACTGCTATCCTCTATGAACCGGTCAGTGATGTGAGATCGCCCTCGAGCGGCCGTGTGCTGTGTCGTCATGACTGCTCGTCGCTATGGCACTGTGGCGCTTGGAAAGTCAATCAATCGGAGACAAATATCAACAAAACTCTACTTTTTTGGTGAAAAAAGTGTTGTTTGCTTCACGTCGGCTTGAATCGAACATTCCGCCAATAAATCGCTCAAGTTTCCCACAGAAGCCCAAGAACTTGGTGCAAAAGCATTCAACTTATCTTGGAAATACAACACTGTATTGAAATTTCTCCCGCATATTTAGGATTGCGACTGTTATCAATCCACGGCCCATGTTGTAGCTTCACGCTACACGTCTCTGTTGTGATGCGAGTGTGTGGTCAACCGAGCCCAGATCCACTCCGACCTCATCCTCTACCTGGGTGACCTCGTCCGGGGGTTCCCACTACGCCTCTTCTCGTCCGTCACAATTCTCCTCCATCCAACTATTGTCCAGAATACGACCGGAAAAAATGCAATCCATCAACAAAAAATCTTATCGTTAAAATTTGTTCAACTTTAATAAAACCGGGTTTTTCCAAGTCACTATTTTGGGATATAGAATATTGGGCAAGCGACTTCTATACACTGCCTTCCGTTTAGAAGGCAGTGAAAATGGGACGTCGTGGTGGCAACCCTGCTGACATGTCGACGACTCTGGACCCGTGCGCTATATCACCAGAAGGTGTTTCATTATCTGTACAGAACATCAACCGAGAGGTCTTCGCACACGACTAGATCTCTGGTGAACCAGATAGTTTGATTTACATCACTTTTCTGGCAATATCGTTCAACGCTATAAGATACCAACATTCTAATTCACAGATATTCTCAATAACCCCGAGACGGTTTACGAAATGACTACCGCATTCAACTCTCTCTGTACAGGTTTCACGGCTAAAAACAGAATGCTAGACTCAAGGTTGGGTGCATTTCATTAACAAGTTGTTGTGTTTTGACATCTTGTAGAGTTATTTACAGTGTCTAGTCATCACCAGAAGGTGTTACATTATCTGTACAGAACATCAACCGAGAGGTCTTCGCACACGACTAGATCTCTGGTGAACCAGATAGTTTGATTTACATCACTTTTCTGGCGATATCGTTCAACGCTATAAGATACCAACATTCTAATTCACAGATATTCTCAATAGCCCCGAGACGGTTTACGAAATGACTACCGCATTCAACTCTCTCTGTACAGGTTTTACAGCTAAAAACAGAATGTTAGACACAAGGTTGGGTGCATTTCATTAAAACAAGGTATTGAAAGTTGTTGTGTTTTGACATCTTGTAGAGTTATTTACAGTGTCTAGTCATCACCAGAAAGCTGATGTCGCGTCATGCGGTATACTTGCTCACGACCGTTGATCTGCCTCAAAGCACAATCACACATGTATAGACAGCTACAATATTCCCGTTACATTTAAAAATATTCGGCCATTAATTTGCCATAAAATAGAATTTAAATTGTTGGGATGGATTTCTTCTAGACTTGATTGTTGCCAACATTATTTTTTTATTGTTTTTTGTAATTAATTAATTGTGTGTTCCGGTCATTTGAATGAAACAATATTTTTTTGTAAATTTTACCAACGGTCGGAAGTTTAAACCAACTTCCTTCGTTCCAAAAAGAAAGCTCACAAGAAATGCGTTCACTCAAGAGTGGAATAAACATGGATTTCTACGTAACCAAACAATTTGATTATATCAATAATATTTTAGAATATTTATATTACAATGGCAGTTTAAAATACAGTAAGTGGGCTGCATCCGTCAGCGTTGTCATTTTAGAGATTACAACCAAGTAGAATTGAATAGGTAAATACTATAATACACAAAACAATGACAAAACTATAGACAGCCTAAAAGCAAAACAAGAACTTACACGGGTAAAATAATGATTACATATCCTCCTAAAAGTATCACGTCATGAAACCAAGGTACAAGGACTCCTCCTTGGTTAGCCGTCAAATTCTATGTCAATAATATACTTGGCTAGTGAAAGAAAACAGGACCTAGTTTAGTCCCTACTTGAACGCCTCGCAGAAGGCATACGACAAACATTTCTTACATATGCTGCATCTGGACAGTTCCTGTTCAGGCAACATGCATGTTGTGGTCCAAGCGTTTCACGAGGGAGTATAATATAGCAATCAAAGAAATTTTAAAACAATAACAATTGATAGCAATTATCAATGGATATTGCATTAAATTCCAGACACACCTAGACAACCAACCGAAAGCTGCAACTTCAGACCGGTAATTACTGGGGATAACATCGATTAAGAAATAAGAATCGATTCTGATGTAAAACGATTCTCAGATAAAAAAAAATGATCTTTTCAAAAAAAAAAAATTTTAAAAATTCATTTTTTTTTTTTTTTTTTTGGGTCAGTGCTTAGAGAATCTTAGAAGCTTAAAGAATCGATTCCAGATTTTGAGAATCGATGTCATCACCAGTAATTACCTCTCTTCGCTGTCAGCGAGCGTCAAGCCTGCGTGCAGTTCCATGGTTGCGTGATGATTGTACAATATTACGCAAACTAGCAAACTGCTGTGAAACTACACGAATCTTCAGTGACATGTAAAACCATCACACGCATCCCAAGTAGAAACTACGTACGGTTGAATTACATGCACGTTGCCCATCCATTACACTCGTTGCCGATAGCATTACAAGGACCCTGTTCTAGCTCTATTGAACATAATTGAAAGTTGAAACACAGTTTCAATCGAGAGAGACATTGGAAGAAGTTCTACAGTAAGTAGTAAGAAGTACACACATTGTCGTCAGTTGCTTATAATAGATCCCAAGCTAAAACATTCTACGGCTTACTTGGAAATAATTTCTCTTTGGGACACGACTGAAGAGTTGAAATGAACGTCTAATGATCAATAGCAAACAGCTGATTGCCGAGAACACCTTTATTTTCATACGTCTCGCAATGACCAGCGTAAGGACAGCAACTGTACGTACTTGACACTTCCGAGTAAATTGGAATATTTTCCTTATTTTAGTTAGTACTTGTAATAAACTAGTATTCTTGTATGTATTGGTGATTGCTTGGGCCACTAGGGTTGTCACTCGGTAATCAAACCTGTGTTCCGTTCGAGCAAGCAGAACAACAAACCTGCCTGTATTCTTAGGTCAATGGCAGATAGAATTGTTGAGATTGATGAAACGAATTTCAGATGACAAATCAAAGACCAGTTTAGAGAAAGTGACGTCAAAAACTTTCGCTACGTTCATCCAGCCATTCCTCATCAATTGATTTCAACATCAAAATATTTACAATTAACAAAATCAAATCGCAATAATTACTGCGATTTGACATCACACAACTCACTGACATTGAATTTGAGTCTGACTTTATATTCAAACGACAAACATGAAAAATTGATTACTTCGGTAAACTCTCGTTGATCCAAACTAGGATAATCAGAAATTTGACATATTTCGAACTTGAAGTCGGTCTTCGGCTGAAGCATCGAGTAAACAAGTATCTAACACGATAGAGTGGCAGCGCCCTGGTTAAACAGTCTACAGATCCTGGTAGCGTTACGCCTAGTAATCCTGCTAGGAGCGCTGTGATCGCCAAGAAAATACCATTCACTGTTGCGAGTGAATGCTGTTAGGAGCGCTGTGATCAGCCAACTTTCTCACTGTTGGTGAGCACTTGGTGGCATAGCTGTCTCTCGCGCGCAATACAAAATTGCTTCAATTCTAACCGTGAAAAGTGATGATATTCGCCGAAAAGGAATTTTTAGGTTAATCCGAATTTTTATAAATCAAAATGATTTTTTTGGGATCCCATGCATTTCGGATCAACGAAGGTTTACTGTACTGCATAATTCAGTGTAAGCTGAAATTCCATGTTTAAATCAAGGATGAATGATCCCCGTAGCCCGTGACAACCCTGACCGTGGGAAGGTTGGCTTGCAGACGGCTGGACGTGTTGTTACAAGGTGGAGTCGGGGGAGCGGTCGTGATGGGCGTTGAGGGAGTTCTGCAGCGCCATGGGCGTGAGCCACTCGCGCGGCAGGCAGCGCTGGAGGAACGGCACGCACGAGCTGAAGTACGCCAGGCGGTTCACCCACGACGGGATCTCCTGGCCGCACAGGATCTGAACAACACACCGTCAGCGTCAGTAGTGCATTACGTTTAACCTTGGAGTTGTAAACACGGAGGTCTAACTCAGAGCTGTGTATCAGATCTCGTACTTACGACGGCCATGTTTGTGTTTCAACTGCCAGTTGGAGCTACTTCCACGTTGGTAATTCAGCAAGGCCTTCTTTATCATTACATATTAGGTAATAATACAGAAGGTCTTGGATAAAAATATAGTAGGTATTGAATTCAGGCATCTTAATATGAAACAAATGTCTGTAGGCCCACACCCGACAACAATCAGCTTGAACGACGAACATGGCCGCCGCTACCCACTATTGAATGTCATCAAGTGGTACGAGTTTTTAACACGGAGTTATACATCCAATCCGACAGTACTAGACATACAAATAACTCCATGGTTTAACAACAAATCAGTGCCTTGGTGAACACTTCTCAACCGTGTGAGATATCAACAAATTGTAGTACGGGACAGATATGTTTGATACCTTCAACGAGATGTGAAATACAATTATTCACCTTAAAACCTAACATTTTCACACCTGGAAAATGTGTTTTCCCTTTAGCCGTGAAAATGATGCGATAAGTTGAATAGTTTTCACTAACCCCATCTTGAAGGTATTTATAATATTTGTGTTTCATTACAATTGTGATAACCGATACTGTTTGGAAATTATCACAAAAAAAAAAAAAAATAATCCCAAAGGCCTACAGTAATATCTTACGATATTATTATTATTATTGATGTTTAATGGCGCGTGAACATCTCAGGTCATTTTGCGCCGGTAATGTATCGCACATTTATGCATTAATTTGGAAAATATTCGTTAGAATGTTTCAAACAACGTCCTTTTATAAAAAATATTATCGTGATATTATTGTCATGATTCATTGGAATGAAAAGGACTAGGGCACGAAATAATCAATCAGTTGTTAAACTAAAGTAAATTATATTCTCGTCCATTACTTACATGAATACTCGCACAACATCTCTCCACAGTAGCTCCCAGTTTAAATCAGGGCGATCATCCGTGATCTTTGCAAAGTTAACAATACACTCGTCAGTGGACTTTGATCGAGTCTAGTCGGCTTCATAAGTAAGTGAATGGAAAAAGTTGAGGAATGCTGACATTTCACTCAATACGCAATATTATGCGTAGTGCTGTACAATAGTTCGATGCATCAGGTGATTTACCAGAATGCAACAACTATTGCATACATTTAATAAAAGCACTCAAATCAATTTAGACAAAAGCCAACCCAGTTTGGAAATGATTAAGAATGAGCGCCCTACATCACATTATCTTGATGGAGTTGAAATTCCTTCTACTGTTTCCTAATATTATAACATGAACACGTTCACAAAAAGTCAACAAAGCCTGATAAAGGCTTATCTATGATTTTACATGAAGAAAATACAATGAAAAAAATAAAATGAAAAAAAAAATGGATTACGGTAATATCTTAATAGCTTACGGGCTTGCAAGTGAGCCCTCAGCTCACCGGTGAGTTCTAATGCTTGCTTGTGATTGGTGGGCATGCAGCAGCTCAACGCAAGTAGTGAATCATGTTCTCGAGAGAGAAGGACCGCACTCACCTGCGTCAACGATCCAGAGTAGTGATTGCAGTTCTTGTTCATAAGGTGATACCGGTCGCCGCGGAAATCCTTGCCCAGCTCGGACACTATTCTCTTGACGTCGTCTTCCGTGAAGTCAGTGTAGCCAACCTGCACAGATTGCCTGGAACAATCACGTGGTTAGCTTCGTCACTGGGCCCAAGTGTGAACAACTTTACAGACTTAAGCCAACAAAATGTTTTACCTGAATTGAAATTGTTCGCCTAGTTCCTCTGAATCCCTGGGGTTTATTTCAAATATTCCAGAGAATGGAAATGGATGTCCCCCGTAAGCATACTCTGTAAAAAATATAGTACAAATGAGCAATTTATTATAGGTAGATATATTTATTAAAATAGTATAGTGAATCTGACAGCAAAAAAAGCTATAGTATATAATGTTAAAAATATCTAGCTTTCTATTATAATTATCTAGTTTCATCTATATACCGGTAGCCTAGTCTAGAGTTAACTGAGCAACGCGTATCAAGTATCGACTAATTGTAAGTTCCAATTATAGATGTCGTTTCTCTTGACTATCTAGATAATTCAGTGAATATAGAGAATGAATTAATAGTTTAGCGGCAGGTCAACAGCGACTTGGTTATCAGCGCTGTTTAAATAATTCATTCAACTACATTACATTATCACTCATGCTCTTGAAAGATAGACCTACTTTCAATCTTAATAACAATCTTAAAGTTATTCCGTCAGAGGGTTAAGGAGATGGTGGGATAGGGGTACTTAGGGAACTTGCCACCGCGCATTTATGTGCATTTGCAAGAGTTAAATAATAATAAAATAATAATAACATTGACGACATGAAATGTATTAACGGTAGGTCTACGCTGAGATCAAATTAGTATTTAAATATTTTGGCAAAATGTTGCATTACCTATGCCATAAATTTCCACTCCCGAGTGAAAAACCCCAAGTCCCAGCGTCGTTGTGTACTCGTTGATCCAGTACTAGAAAATAAAATGGAACATGTTAATGGTATGTAATATAGCCAGATTGCTGTTCAGACATTATTTCGGTAAGTATTGTTCAGAAATACTGGTATCTATAGACATTAGAAAGTGACTTTATAACTCACCATATCGTAGACATTGAGAATGACGGGTTCCCTCATTGTACTTGGGATAAGTTCCTCTGATTCGGGAGGGTAGCCCAAGCAACTCGGGAATGGGAGCTTACAACCTATTCCGGAAGGAAACATTCAACAAATTTGTAGGATCTTGACCAGCATTTTGGATACCATAGTCAAACCACCTAAATAGAAAATGTTTACATTATAAACTCAATCAAACAGCTGTTTGGTTTGCGTTTTCAAACACGTGCGCTTACGAAGTAGGTGCTCTCGCCTTGCCCAAACTCATTAGTGAAGATAACAGTTTTGTTAAATTATGATGAATTATAATAAGTATGGGTTTACATGCTACTAAAGCCTGGATGGGATATTCATTCTTCTCAAAGTATCAATGGATAGTTTACGCTTATCTTACAAAGTTCTGAAATTTGAGTCCACATCACTGAGTGATTGCATTTTGATGTTGTTTTGTGGTTTGAAAACGTGATTTACCGTACCATGTTTGATAACCTTGAACCACAAATTGTTATTTGCCACCCTCGGTAACTGTCAGTTGAGGCAGCGCTTCAGAAACTGAAAGTTATCGTTGGGCATGGGTTCGAGTCCTGCATAGAGCATGGTTTTTTGTAAACGTCTTTTATTTCACCCATCATCACATCATACAGTTTCATAATCACCTGCTTATTCGTACCTCCGTATAATCTAGCTGTTGGTGGGGTCGTTACGCAAAACAATAATGAATCAATCAAATTGTGATTTGAATAAATGGATACTAGCTAGGGTTTGACTGCATGTCCATTCAAAACTCGATTCTCAGTGCTTACAATTTGAGCTGCGTACTGTTTGGTTTTTATTTTTTTTTAAACTATAACGATCGCTTTCAGTTGCAAGAAAGAGGCAGGAATACGAAAATATGAAACGGAATCATTTGTCAATCATCGATACCAATAAATTGACTATACTAACTATTGATGGGGTGTGCTCGCAACCATGATCATCATTCACATAGGCACAATGATCTTACAGCGGCATTGAGGGCAGTCGAATGCTTTGCAAATGGTCATGGTAGTAAATTTGAAACCACAATGCATACATTTAGTTCAAAGTCTCACAAATACCTCACTAGGCCTAGTACTAATGAAAACACCGTGTATTCAAGCTGCGGGTTCACACCAACAGTCACGAAAAACAAATACCACTACTTCTAGACTTGGGACTCCTGGGCAACTATTCAAGTAATGGTAGGCATAGCATCCCATAGCATATAACTAGGGCCTAGTTACTAGACCTATAAATTTAGATTATTTAGATACAGCACAGAACTATGGACCAGTCACTTCACAAATCAATTACCCCACGTAGAAGTGCTCATGAACTGTTGAGAAGCAGGAGTGACCAAAACGGAGCGGGAGTGAGAATGATATCTTGATGTAAGTGTAGACCTAAGGATGCCACTCTAGGAAAGTATTCTATACCAGAGCCTAGGTTAATTAGGCAGACCAAAATACCTCAACATTGGCATATCGTAAGATTCAGCATAATTATGCCTAGGCTTAATCCTGGCCCAAGCCTTAAGAGTAAGGCCTTTATCAGGGACAAGCTGCGAGACCTTGGAGGTCTTGGCAGAGGCAATAATATACATGTGGGCCATAGGATCCTAGCCTACAGTATATTAATTCTATTATAAGTTCTGGATAAGTCCATTCAATCATATTCCATAATACAGAAAACAGTCACTTACCTCCCACCGTTTTCTTGAGATCTTCAATCTGACGGCTGACGTTTATAAACAGCTGTCATCTCTGTCAGAATTCGATTTTGATCGTTCCAGCCGGTTCCAGCTTCCAGCTAGGCCGTGACAAACAAAAATGAGGGAATTAATTTCGTTGTGGCTGGCATCACTGTACAATACAATCCACTCTCTGAGAACTGTCACATCTCCTTCTGTCAAAGTGTGGATTTTCCAGTGATTTGTAAATTTAACAGGAAGATGAATGGTTGGATGAGACTAGATGCTAGCGTTGCTTGAAAAAAATATGTTAATACTTGTAAGATGTTACTCAATATAATTTTCATATCATCCTCGACTTACTAGGCTCAAGCAAAGGGCCCAGACTTAGATATTAGGGCCTAGGACCAGCTCAGTAACAATAGAGATAATTAGCGGATATGACAGGCATAGCTGCAGGCCTAGGCCTAGGGAAGATTAAATAGACATGACTGGTAACTCAGGGGATAAGCTAGACCTTCAATTTCATGGTTCTCTAAAATAGATCCAGATCAAGAACTGCCCAGTTGCAAGGACTTGATCTTGGCAACTATTGAGTCTGTATGTGGGTCCTGGGTCCTAATTAATGGTCAAGGCTAGGGCAGGGTGGGTGTTTCAAGACTAGAAAGCCCTGACTGAGTCCCAATCCGAGAAGCGTATCAACACGACACGGCGATCACACGAGCGAGTGGCACGGGATCACTCGTGTTGCGTAACAGATATACGACACTTTTACGTCATGACAAGTAGCCAAGTCGTTGCTGTGATATCGGAAGAATTCTTTCTTCCGAACGTTTCCGAGCGTTGGTTTGAGTCCTCTGTGGGGGTGTTATAAACAACGTGTTTTTTGAACATTCCGTTTCTTCGACACCTGCTGATTTGTAGCTCCTTCCAAATAACCTAGGTGTTGGTAGAGTTGTTCAGCAAACAATAATCATCTCTGAGGGTTTGTGTATCCCAAGTTCTTCCCACCTTTTTTCCGTTTGAGTTATTAGTAGACCTATAAGAGGTGTATTTATGTGGAGTTTATTTTAAAAACTTGATACCCGTACCTAAATTATTTGCAAATAAATTAATTCACCAGACTTGATAGATCATGAAATCAACTGCCCTTGACAAAAACCTTCTTCACCTAAGAAGAGTATACCATACATAGGTCTACCATTTATTACGTAGGCCTACCATACATTACATAAGTTGGTCTATTTTACCAGCCTAGATTAATATTTTTTCATGTTCAAAACGTTTTTTATTGAAGTCTTGAACATTTAAGTATTCTATTGTTTTATCAGAATGGTATGGTCTTCTTGAATCAATTGAGTAGCATGATGAATACATTTCAAAAAAGAATAACTGACATTTTTTCCTTCAATAAAATTGTTCTTTTAAATTCATAATGAATTTTAAATATGAAGAGTCTATTCTCACAAGCCATCCTTGGAGTCGTGGGAATCCACTCGTACACTCGGTTCAATTGAAAGAAGGAAGTACTGTGCGATTGTGCAAGAAGCACGGCTACAAGACAGCTGCTAGGACCCAGTGGTCGTATAACTCGTTCCCTGTGGGCCGCTCCTTCTCGCTGACTGTTGTTGTTGTCTGCCGCAGGCTTGAAGGGATGGCCAGTCCGCTGCTGGAAGAGGAGGGGGGGCTGCAGGAGTGGGCCCCCCTGACAGACCTGCTGCAGCAGATCCCCATGAAGGCCCAGCGGGGGATCTTCACCCAGGACCTGCACCTCACGTGCGTCGACGTCCTGCAAGAGTTTGTTGCCGTGGGGACCAACCTGGGCCTGGTGTATTGGTACAACCGCGAGACGGGGGACTTGCAGCGGCTCAGATGCGAGGTGGGGCCTTTGCAACCTGGTCATCAACAAACATTGACAAAAGTTGACTTTAAAAAAATATAATTACTTCTGTAATATAATTAAATTAAAGCCACCCTCGTGGCTCAGTCAACTATCGCACTGCGTTTATAAGAACTGAAGTCAGGATGGGTTTGAGTCCCGCATAAGTCATGGATTTTTTGAAAAAGGCCTTTCACTTATCATGACTAACATTGTTTCATTATCACATGCTCATTCGTACCTCCGTATAACCTAGCTGTTGGTGGGGTCATTGGCCAGTATTAAAATTTATAAAATTTAATCATAATTTTAAAAAAGAAAAATGAAGTATGGAAAAATATGAATAAATGAATCAGGTCCATGAACGAAATATATATATAAAATGAATATGAAGAAATTAAAGATGATTTTTTTGCGGTAAAAAAAAACTAAAAAAAATTTAATTAGTTCCGAAATTCATCCAATTCAACTGATATAATTGACCTAACCTAACCAGACTAACCTTAACTTCCCACGAATATTTGAGTCTTTATCTAGGAACCCTAAGAATTATTGAGATTTTCATGACACGAAAAATTCGTGTCTAAAGCCAGTTTGTAACGGTAATGAGTGACTTGCAGAACACGTGGGCCGGCGTGACGTGCGTGAAGGTGGTGTCGACGGTGGACTACATGGTGGCCGCGGGCAACGACAACGGCGTGGTGACGGTGTTCCAGGTGCCGCGGCAGCACCCGGCCTGCGTGCCCGAGAGCCTGAAGCCCAAGCGCACCAAGGTGGAGCGATACACGGTCAACGGCTTGCACGCCGCCCCCGTCACCGCCATCGAGTGGAGCCTCAACGGCATAAAGCTCTTCAGCGGCGACAAAAACGGCCTCGTGGTTCTCACTGAGATAGACTTCTACATGGTGAGCTCACCGGAAATACCGCTTACATTATTTCAAAATACAGTGAAACCTCTACGCATCGTTCCCAGATCCATCGTTTACCTGCTTGTACATCATTCATTTTTTCTAGCCCCACTCTAATATAATAAATGTTGAATTTTCCTGGATGTATGGTTTTATTTTCCTGGTCCCTTGAAAAACAATGGATAGAAGTTTCACTGTAATTCAAATTATTTCGTCCTCAAATAATTGTATCATCTGTATTATTATATGTTTGGGTAACATTATGTACTTTCACCCAATCTTGCAATTGTTTATGTATTTTTTTTCCTTCAACTCTTTTTCCACACAAGCCTTGGCTTATGTGGGTCTTATCATTTTCAATATTGTTTTCTTTCCAACTTGGTCAATTAATTCATAATTGCACTCAATTTCTATGTAGGCTTGTAAGTTACATGTGGAATGATTTTTTTTTTTACCATCATTTCTTTTTGTGTACCAACTTATTGTGTAATATTCATGTTCATGATTTAAATTAGGTTGTTTTCAATCCATATTTATATTTTATTGAAAATAATGATGATTAATGAATAAATATAATAAAATTCCACAAACCAAAAAAAATCGGGCTTTGTTTTTTTTTTCACGGCATAGACGAATACCCTATTACTATCAATATCGGTAGGCTGGCATTTAGGCAGGCAATAAATAACACTAGTGGCCTCAGCGGACAGGACTGACCGTGCTAGAAACTTGCTAGTCATTATGTGTTGTTTGTAATTGTCCACGGCAAATTTGTAGTTGTCCACGGCAAATCAACAAGGCCATTTCCTTCACCATCTTCGATTTTGATCAAACTTGGCATATATATGAAGACTTGCATCTAGAACAATCGTGGAAAATTTTGTGTTTCTAGCTTTGTTAGTTTTTGAGTTACAGCCCGTCACAAAAAAAAAAAAATTTGTTACACCCCGCGGGGTACCAAATTTGTTCACTTCTGCATCGTGCGACATAGAAGCCTGATTTTTTTCTAAATGCAGAGATTTCAATAAGCATTTTTAAAATGTTGCCAAGAGTCCATTCCTACAAGAATATCATGCCAAAAAAATGAAAACAAAATTTTAAACCCACCCCACTCCCAAGAGGGTATTTTTTTTTCCAAAAAAGAATTTGAAAGGGAGAGACTTAGGTGGTACTGGCGTATGCGGCGAATGGATAAGGAGAGAATACCGAGAGCAATGTTTGATATAGCAGACAACAATGAGGTTAAGAGTCGAGTTGGAAGACCAAGAGAAAGGTGGCAGGAGTGAGTCAAGTCGGGGGTAGTCAACCGAGAAGGAAAGTGGGAGGAAGTGGTAGACGAGAGATGGTGAGAGGATAGAGAATGGTGGAGGAAACTTGTAGGAAGAGAAGAAGAAGCAGAGGATAGGCCTAGCAGTAGTGAAGTAGAGGAGGAAGAAGTCGGGAGTGATTCATATTAAAAGTCCGCCCTAGAAGGAGTGATGAAAACACCCCCTGGCCCAATTCAATTGTCTATCTGGGTTTTATTATTATTATTATTATTATTAACTCTTGCAGTTGCACATAAATGCGCGGTGGCAAGTTCCCTATCAATCCTATCCTATCGCCTCCCTAACCTTCTGACGGAATAGCTTCAACCCTATTTCATCCTCCTCAAGTATACTTCTACTAAGCCCAATCCAATCCCTACCTGTCCTATTCAGGAAAGAGAACTTACCGACATCTAATCTAGCCCCCTTAGATATGTCAGTGAAATGGGATTGAATGGTATAGGAATATGCGTGTGACTCTGTTTCAGCACCTGAGCAAGTCGTCGGAGCTGCTGAACGAGAAGTACGAGATCGTCCAGCTGAGCTACAGCCAGCAGCTGCTCCTCGTGTCCACCCTGTACCGCAGCATCGTCTGTCACCGTGACGACCGCTGGATCGTGGCCCAGGTCGGGCACAAGGAGAGGAAAACGTTAGTCCACCCACTCTGGTCCTGGCCCCTCGGCTGCGTTGCTTTGTCAGTCTCTCTTGGCGGCTTAACTTCCCACCCCGCAAATGTTGAAAACGTACCAATTTATTGGCCAAATATCTGAATTCACTGATCGTGAGTAATCTAGTAGTAATACAAGGAACCAACTTACTTTTACGTCGGCTCAGCTGATTACAGCTGTCAGAACTGAGATACTGAGGTTGAATTATTCATTATTAAATTGTTGAGCGATTCATAAAAAGGCAAGTCCTTGCAGAATTTTGACCAATAATAATAATAATAATGATAATTTATTCACAGTATACATTGTGGTGTGTTATATTTCGTCATTTACAGTATAAAAAAACCTTGTTATTCTACAGGATAAAATTCGTTCATATTATATGGTTCCTTGTCTACAAGATAACGTTTCACCTCACGTTTAAAACGATTCACATTTTCCATCATGCGTAGCTCTTCAGGTAATAAGTTGAAACATTTGACACTGTTGAAGTTCAGTCCAGTTTCAAATAAAGCACTTCGATGATGAACAACTACTGGAAGGTTTTTACCTCGAGTGTTGTGTGAATGATTAACATCTTTTTCAAAAATACTTGAATGAGAATGAACGAAGCAAACTAATTCCAAAATAGAAAATAACTTCAATGGTATATTCCTTGATGATTGAAACTTGATAATTCCCAGTGTGTATTGGGTATGTTTGTGTTTGCAGGCTGGGCAGGCTTGGAGCCACGTTTGTGCCGGGACCCGGGCGGCCCCAGGACCCGGTGGTCTACTCAAGCCGCCCCGGCCTGCGCGTGTGGAGGGCAGACAAGAGCGGCGTCGTACAGCAGACCCTCATCTACAAGGTACGAGCTACACTCTACAAGTGCACTTGTTGAATATACTAGGAAAATGCAGAATATGCGTTGTGAGATGAGCTTAGAAGTATGGAAATCTAGAAGGGAAAACATTCTGTCAGCTCAATCCACATCCACGGACCTTCGATTACTTCAAATGTTCAAAAACCTTACCAGCAACTTGTTGATATTTATAGTGCAACCTGTCGCCTATACACTTTGCAAAACCAATCTCAATAAAATGGATACTTTTATTGTTTCCTTAGTTATTTATCATTCGATTGTTGTGAGAATCGCTGAGAATATGTATGGTGGTGTTTTTCATGTTGAGTGAAAATTTAAAAATCTTTGAAAAAATTTTCATATTTGAAGTATTTTCCATTCAAATTATTCTTAAATGGGGATTTTCCAAACTTTCCGATTTTGTTCAGGCAAAAATGTTGGATCAATTTTTCTGAAAAACAATCTCAACCTACGGTATTCTGGTGTGACAACAATTTGTGGAAAAATCTTTGAGTTGATTTTTTTTTTCGTGACCTGTACATACCGCTTACAAAATTACAAAAAAACAAACATAAAAACGAAGCCCAATTTTTTTGGTAGGCCTATATGGAATGGAAATCTTCGCTACACTCATCTAATGTTGGAGAAAAAAATGTTAGATGTTAATGTTAGATCTACTTGGTTAGGTCATATTCAGTCTAGAATATGTGGATCCTTATTGTATATTTTATTTATTATATTACAGTGAAACGTCGACGGATCGTTCCCGCTCCTATCATTCATTTATTCCCACCCTACTCCCATTTGATCAATGTTGAATTTTCCCGGATGGATCATTTCCCTGCATGTGTGATTTATTTTCCTGGTCCCTTGAAAAACAATACATAGAAGTTTCACTGTATGTTCAATCTTACATTATGTTAAAACTCTTTATTATCTATTCAATTAATAGTGTATGTAGTATGCACCAGTTTTATGTAATGTATTATTGAATTGCGCAGTGACGCTAAATGAAGAAACATTATTATTGAATACGATATGACTGAGTGTGTTACCAGCCACACATGCAAGCTAGCGTCACCTCCGACTGTATTGTGTACTAGGAAAACACGTTATTACAGTATTATCCCACAGGAAGCTTGGGCGTCGCCTCACCCAGAAGCCATGCTGATTATTCCCTTATTCATTGGTCCACAGATTTGCACATGATACAACAATAGGAAGTGACAAAAATTGAAACTAGAACTTTTTTTTTTCGATAACATCAAACTTGATACAAAATCATTGTTCCCCAATTAAAAATAGGATCGATTGGACAGGGCACCACAAGGATGGTCCTACCACCCAATTTTAATCATCTTAAATGAAAAATCAAGTACCGCAAATAAGAAGAAAAAAAAGTGAAGAGAAATAAGAAAAAATAAGGAGTAGAAATAAGTGGACAGAAAGAGATGATGCAGAAGCTTGTGAAAAGTAGTCGAGTTTATGTGTGTACTTATTGCGTTGTATCGCAGGATGCGCTGGCGTCTCCGCACCCGGAGGCCCCGCTGCTGAACCCTGCTCCGAGCCACGTGAGGCTGTCCCACGCGGAGCACTCGTTCGGCCCGCTGCTTGCGTTCCGGGGGAACCTGCTGGTGACGTACAGCTGTGAGGTGGTGTACGTGCTGGACCCGGGAGCTATCAGCGTGGTGGCGACCGTGGCAGGCCTGCGCGGGGTGAGGGGGGTGGCCGTCAGCAAGGGGGAGATCTTCGTACTGGAGGGGGAGAGGAGCCTGGTGCGAGTGGCCTACGCCCCGGAACAGTTCCCCGCGCCTCTCACAGGTAAACTTGATTGATAATATCTAGCAACTGGAATTTTTAAACATCTTAAGGGTGATGAAATGTCCTCGCTGTCGGTGTCACTCGAAACGAGGAGGGGGGGTTTTAGTCGGTAATAATCCGACACTCCCCGCAATTCAACCTGCGGGGGTCTCATGCAAGATTTCTCCTCCTTACAAGAAAAAATTAAAAATGACCTCACTCCGCTACATATTTATTATTATTATCATTATTTATTCACAAACAACGAAACCAAGGTCCCACAAGTGCCATGTAATAATAGGAAGGATAGTAGGAAGGAAGCGGTCATGACCAACTTATTGTGGGAACCATCACTATAGCCTAGACTACAGAGGGAAACTATCAAAAACCCCTGTAAAGATGTAACCCCTCTCACCTACCAGATCACATGAAGCGAGCGCGTTAAGCACTTCGCTGCGTGTGACAAGCCCTGACATTGCTTGGTTCTGGTACCAATGTAGTAGGTGCGTACTAAATGCCAGCAAAACACAAGTAGCTCCAAATTAACTTTGTCCACTGGGTACAAATTTGTGCTGCATATCAAAATGTAGAATTTACTGACAACATAAATCATTATAATTTTACGTAAAATTGTAGGCCTACGCATGAAAAATAACCCAGCTCTTGTCTCTGGCCACTGCTATTGGCTGCCTGGAGAATATTCGATTGATAAGCTCTGATTGTTTTCTATTCCAGCTTCCAAGCAAGACCTGTCGCACGGGGATAATACGTTCGCGTCCATTCCCATCCTGCTCTCCGAGACAGCGATAGCGTCGTCGCTGCTAGATCTCACGTCTAAGATCAAAGACAGTGCGATTGTCCCGGCGATCCCCTTCCCGAGCCTGTTTGGGCAGTCAGACGCGGTCGGCCCGAGCAACGACTGGGCTCCGATCACGGCAGCCGTGGAGGCCGTGGAGCTCCCCCCGCTGGTGACCTTGGCCGTGGACGAGGTGGTCGGCCTGCGCACGGACGGCAAGGGCTCCAAGGAGGTGTTCAACAGGTCGCAGCGGTCGACCCTTGATCCCGACTCCAGGGCACAGCTACTGGACAAGATCGGAGAGCAGGATTACGAGAACATTCTGTTCAAGCCGAGCAAAAAGTCTTCCAGAGGATTGAAGAAGAAACAGAAATCAGGTTAGGATCAGAGCTGGGACTGTCCAGATAAGATTGTAGTATAGGGAAATAGCCAGGTTTGATATATAAATTGGGTGAAAGGAAAAGAAAGAACAGCAGCTTACCCAGATTTATGAGTAGTGATAGACTTTTGGCTATTGCCTTGGTCACAGTAGAGTAGAGTGATGATGAAGGCTGCTTGTTCAGGTAGGTGGGGAAGGAAGGAAAACAATCAGTTGAAATTTATATAGCATATATATCAATGCACTGTACTGATGGCTACGATCTATTGGCATCGGTGAATAATGTACGAGTTGGTGGGAAGATGAGATGAAAGTTTTTAGGTAGTGGGGAGGAGTCGGTCATGACCTGTTGTTGAGGAACCATCCCAGTATTTACCTGAACGACAGAGGGAAACCACGATGCACCCCTGTCTCCTGAATGACGGTTGAGCACGCTAGCCACTGGGGACAGCAAGATGCATCGAGGGTTGCGTTTTCTCGTTGGAGATGGTGTCCTCACTTCCTATCCCTCCCATGTTGAAAATATGTTCCGATTCACGGTCCACGTTTAAAGTACTATTGACTGTGCGTAGATAAGTGGTGATAAAAGGAACTAACGTTATGTTCAAGGCCGGCTCGCTGTCATCAAGTTGCATCAAGCCGTTTCTACAAAACACCACCAGATAGAGCAGCGATCTATATTACACAGGATCATAAATTGGAACGATTTTTAGAATTAGTGAAGTCGCCATCCCCCGGCGGCAAACCAACGCAACCCTCAAATCTTCTCATTTGCAATCAACTTATATTGCTTCATTTGTAATTTGTCGTATTTTTGTAAGAATTATCGTTCAACAGTAACGAGGACTAAAATATACAACAACAACAACAACAACAACATTCAAATATTGAATAATTATCCCCCTTTAAAAATATTCCACCATGTCCATATATATGATCCCCCTTAAGGATCACCCTTGTGGTACCCCGCCCGCCCGAACGATCCTATCACTAGCCTTGATTGGCATCTTAGGGGACAGTATCCTGACTGTGTGTCCTGCTTGTAGCGGCAGGCCTGGAGTCCGGGTCGGACACGATGAGCACGAGCAGCGTGCGGTCCGGAGGGTCGGACGGGGAAGATCCCTGGAGCAGCGAGACCCTGGCCGTCCCCAGGCCGGACATCTTGCACGGCACGAGCGCGGACGCGAGGAGATCGAGCCTGCTGGACGTACAGCCCGACCTGAGGAGCCCCGCGTCCATCGAGAGAGACGTGGCGGACAAGGAGCGGATACTGGCCGAGGTCCTCGACCTGGACGCACTGTGCCTGGACCACGTCAAGCCAGCCGAGCCTAGCAACGAGATCGCCGGGTACTACAACCTGTCGGAAGAACTGTCGCACTGCGTCCGCATCGACGACTTGAAGTGCGAGGAGTGTGACGGCGGAACGGCAGACGTGGGCAGCTCGAGCCTCGACAACAGCTCGAGTCTTGACAACAGCTGCGGCCGTGACAACAGCTTGGGTGGCGATAACAACTTGAGCCTTGACAACAGGTCGAGCCTTGACAGCAGGTCGAGCCTTGACAACAGGTCGAGCCTTGACAACAGCTTGGGTTGTGATAACAGCTACGGTCGCGATGGCCTCAGCTACGGACCCCCGTCAGGAAGCAGCCTGCTGCCCAGCGCTCACAGCTCGCTGGAAATGTCTGACGCCACGCAGGAGCTTGTCGCGTACGAGAGCCACTTTGAGAACGTCGAGAGGTCCGACAAGTGGATCCAGTTCAGTGTCCCGGCGCCGATAGCTAGCCTGTCCGTCTGCCAGCGCTACGTGTGTTGCGTGGACTGCAGGGGTGCGGTGTATTACAGCCACCTGGCCGGGCTGGGACTCACGTGGAAGAAGCTCGACTACAAGGCCAGGCAGGTTGCGTTCTCCATGGCCGGCGACCTGGTGTGGAAGCTGGTCAAGGACGTTGCGTACGCGCTGGACAAGCCGTCGGGGAAAGGCCCGTTTGGCGGGGCGTGGATCGAGGCGGCTCGGGACGTTCAGCAGGTTGCCGTGGACGACTGCGCCGTGTGGCTGGTGTCCGGCGACGGGCTGCTCCACGTGCAGACGCAGCTGAGTGGGCGTTGCCCGCTGGGCGTGAGCGTGGCGGTGGCGTGCCCGTGGCGCGTGAGCCAGGTCTCGTGCTGGCACGGGGCGGTCTGGGCGCTCACGCGGGCCGGCGAGCTGATCTGCAGGGTGGGCAACACGCCCGCGTGCCCCGAGGGCAGGGACTGGAGGCGGATCGTGTCACCCCACCCCCCGGTCGGCATGGCGCTGGGACCACGGGGGGCGGGCTGGGTGGTGGGGGCAGGTGGGAAGCTGTACTGCACGGGGGACTACGCGCAGCTGCGGCCCGGCTGGGGGCAGGTGACGATCAGCAGCTGCGTGTTCCAGCGCAGCTCGAGGCTGCAGCAGCTGCGAGACAGGCTGGCGGATAACTACCAGCAGCTGCGCGCAGGTGACGGCACGCTGCTGGCGGTCGGGGAGGACGCAGTGTGGATCGCGGACAAGATGGCCACGTGTGTCAACATGAACAAGACTGAGTTCACAGGTAAGCAACTTACTGGCTTACAACGGTTCAAAGAACCTTTATCACAAAGAAAGATCTTGAACCATTTCAGCGCTTAACCCGTTCCAAGTTAAAACAGAGATAACACGTTCTAACTTTATCACTGTTTCATCCTTATTCCCTATTTACAAAGAACTTTACCGTGAAGTTGACTCTGGCCCCGACTGTCCTCCGTGCCGTTGTCGTGTGACGTCATTGTCTTCGACTGTCAAACAATGTGAGCAAAGAGCGGGATGTCAATTAGTTTGTAATAACGCAATATAAACATCAATTACTTGTTTCCTATAGCTGGATAATATTTAAAATCAAAATGAATGAATAAAATGTTGAAGGCTATATACTTTTAAGTACCAGCCATTTTGGAGAAAATAATTTAATAAATGTTTTTTATTCAACAAATAGATAGAAATGATGGCAAAAACCACAACCTCCTCTATTTAACAAAACAAATAGAAGAGGTTGTGGCAAAAACATTGCTGAGATTCACTGCCTTCTAGATTTGATATTTATCGAATGGAGTTTAATTTATATGCGTCAAGGTGTGTAGTGTAGAGTTTTCAATTACACTAGAGTTAATAAAGTAGCAAGGGTAGAACTACTTCAACGACTTTTATTATACCTTATTCAGATATCTCTCTCATCTTACAACATATATGCTGCGTTTGCCTAGTATAGTTGAATACGTGTAACTGTGCGTGTTGTCTGTGTCAGGTCACCGCTGGAGCAAGGTGAGCCTCAAGTGCTACCTGCCGGCCACCAGGTGGCAGCAGGTGTGTGCCGAGGGGCTGTTTGAGAAGAAGGGGCCTCTCTGGCTCCTCTCCAGCGTCGGCGACCTGTTCTGTTCCACGCCAGACTCGGACAACTTGCAGGTAAGTCTGGCGTCAAGAGGTCTAAGAACTTGGGTCATATCGGTTGGACCACTTCTGAGGAACACCATCTCAAAGTTTCTAAAAAAAAAAACCGTGAGATTGAGCTGAGCAAAATTTGAAAAATAAAATCTGTTCTAAAAATTCAAACTTCCCCTGAAATGTGAACACAAAAATGATACGCACCATCACAAATGTGTGTGCAATTCGGACAAGCCGTTTTGAAGGAAATAATTTAATGAATGTTTTTCATTCAACAAATACGGTAGATTGAAATGTTGGCAGAATTATGTTGGCAGTATCTACGGCTTTCCAGATCCAATATTCACTCAATGAAGTAATTTTTTACATGAGTCAAGGTGTGTGAAGTTCTCGATTATTATACCAGAGTCTACAGAAGGTAGAACTGCTTTATCGACTCTGATTATCTATTTAGATATTTCGCTCATCTAACAACACATATTCTCCGTTTGCCTTGTACCTTATAACAAATTACTCATCAACTTCCTCATAGCTGGAAGTTTCTGTTTGTTACTTCATAATCGATTACATTTTCTTGATCTTTCAATTATTCTACCTTTTGACCAACTATTCTGCGTCCCTCATGGCAGTGATTGTGAGGGAGTGTTGAGACCCAGTGTTGGGGATGTACACTCTTGAAAGGAACTTTCAAAAAGTTCAGTTCTTGTCAAATAAATCAATCTTTATAAAAGTTCAAAGTTTGTTTTCGTGGCTTTGCTGTAAAAGTTCAAGTTCAAATTCACAAAAACATAAGTTCGTTCAAAAATTCACCTTGAAAATTATATGGAAATAAGGGTTCAAAAATAATGTATGTCTCGCCTGGTGACAAGTGATCTCATGATGGAATCCCGAACAGGGAATATTATACATTCGGGATAGACCGTGATGTAGTCGATCTCATTCGGAATTTGGACAGAGAAGTACGAATAATGCGATCGTGTCGAATAGGATGACGAGTGTGATCTAAAATTACGAGCTTCTAAACGAACGTTTTATTTCGTTAAAGATCATTGAAAAATCGAACGTGAAGAAAGTTCAAGATCGTCGGCTGTAAATGTAACGCGTTCATTGAAAAGTTCAGAAAATACGAACGCGTTCATTTTAAAAGTTCATTACCCAACACTATGTTGAGAGGCGGGTACGATGGCTGTTTCAGGCTGTGAGCCTGCCCCCCGGCGTCAGCGTGGCATGCCTGGCAGCGTCGGCCCAGTCCCTGTGGCTGCTCTCGTCTGACGGACACGTGTTCGTGCGTCGCGGTCTCAGCGACTCGTGCTCGGACGGCAGCGCCTGGCGGCAGCTCAGCCTCGAGCAGATAGGTAGGCAACACTCTTCTCATCGTCTCGTCCGGGTGACAAGACACTCCGCCCAACACCTTCCTTCTCATCACCATTACAAACAACATGGGTGGTAGGATCATAGATCTATATCACCGAGATACGTTATATACTCAACGTCAAGAAGGCGTACATATTTGTGTCTCGGCAGTAGCTTCACACCGCTTTGCAGACCAGGAAGTTTCCCACATATTAGGCATATATTAGTGATAATATAGAATAGCTTGCTTGGATTCTATTTGTGAATGTCCAATATGGGTGCCGAGATTGTAACGAGCATATGTCGCTATCGGCTGCAGGAGTAACGTATCTCGGTGAGGTGATATAGAATGCCTTGCTTAGATTCTATTTGTGAATGTCCAATATGGCCGGCGAGATTGTAACGAGCATATGTCGCTATCGGCTGCAGGAGTAACGTATCTCGGTGAGGTAATATAGAATGCCTTGCTTAGATTCTATTTGTGAATGTCCAATATGGCCGGCGAGATTGTAGCGAGCACATGTCGCTATCGTCTGCAGGAGTAACGTATCTCGGTATAAGGTAATAGGACACTCCCCTGCCTGATACCATTCTTCACAGCAAACCACTCTACTGTAAAAGAGTAATAGTCACTCTGTCTGTGTGTGAACTGAGTGAAACCTGAAAATACAATTACAATTGACAGTACAAATTACAAATTACAAAGTACAAATTATGAAACAAAGAACTCTGCTTCTAAATATCCTACAAAGCCTCTGATGAGACTTGTCTGTATACAAGTATTGACATACTACATAGAGTGAACATGATGTAACTGCATGTGTCATTGTACCACATATTACACAAACTTAGACACGGGTCCCTCTAATTACAGTCGAACCTCTTTAGTATGTTTCTCAGGCGACCAGACTAAAAAAAACTTACTAAAGTGAAAAACTTACTAAAAAAACTATTCAACGTGTGGGAGAATATAGATGGGATCAGAGAATAAAGCTTACTAAGGTGGAAAACTTACTAAAAAAACTATTCAACGTGTGGGAGAATATAGATGGGATCAAAGAATAAAGCTTACCAAGGTGGAAAATGTACTAAAGAGAAACTTACTAAAGAGGTTCTACTGAACTACACAGATGAGCTGTCATGAGGAAGATGAATAGATGCTCTGTTTGTGTGTGACGTGAGTGCGTTGTGCGTTGTGCGTAGCCGGAGTCCAGCTGATCCACGTGTCATGCGGCTGCGACGTGGTGTGGGCGTGCGACGTGACGGGCGACGCGTACATGGCCGTCGGCTCCCCGCACCTGATGGCCGCCTCCCCCTTTCCCCCCGTCTGGATCCAGGTCGACGACAAGGCCCAGCGCAAGCACTGCTTCACCAAGGTCAGGCACACACGTCTCTTGTCCTCGTTGTATCGTGCAGCGTTCAGTCTTCTGACGCCAGTGTCGGGTCATTCACCCCGGCAACGCAGTGTTCAGAAGTCAGACATTTCATCTATTAACTTCATCAAATTATTGTTATTATCATTATTATTGTGAGATCTTTATTGCTGGCGTAATTCTTACATTTAACCAGCTTAAAACATAATTCACATACATTTCTGAAACAAAATTAAATAAACGAAAAATACAACAGAATACAGAGGGAGACGTAAATACATACAGTTGTTATTACGTATATGAACTACATAATAGCGAATATATATATAGAAATAGCGTCAGACAATGCTTTTATTCCAAGTATGATTTGGATAAAAAGGAAAGAAGGAACAGCAACTTACTGAGATTTATGAGTAGAGAAGGGCGAGAGCCCGTAGATACAACATAGAGATGAAATGAAATGTACACACTAGATTCTGATGTTTCGGCTTGTGCCTTTGTCAGAGCCTCGGGCTAGTTTCCTTTACACACCAAGTTATTTGATTTATTCCAAGTACAGCGTCTGTATCGCCAAGACGTTGAAATATAGCGGAATCAGATGTTTGTAGCGCTTTATCGCCTTTTCAAAAAAATGATCATAGACCATCAAATGTATTGAAACATGAAGAAACATTGGATAAACATGTGTTAGAGTGCGTGCTGTTAGAGTGCGTGATGTTAGAGTGCGTGCTGTTAGAGTGCGTGCTGTTAGAGTGCGTGCTGTTGGAGCGTGCGAGTAATGCCAGTGTGTCCGCGCAGGTGTTTGTCGGGCCACAGACGTTCATGGTGTGGGCGTTGGACGACAAGAGGAACGTGTTCGTACGAGAAGCCATCTTCAACGACTACCAGCTGGGCACGGACTGGGTCCTCGTCTCGGGCATTCAGGCCATCCACCTCACCGTCAGGTACCAACACGACACACTCGCTCATGTTGTTGTTGTTTTTATTGACATTTTTATGGATGAGATACATGTTTTCTACACAAAGCCCACAAAGCCTATTTTGCTTGTCTGTGACATATTTTGCTTATTGAAGCAATGAACTGTTGACTATGATCTATTGGCATTGGTGGATGATGAGATGAAAGGTTATTTTGTTGGGTGTTTTTGGATGGTGGGAAGGAGTCGGTCTTGGCCTGTTATTAAGATTGACCTGAACGTCAGAAGGAAACCACGACGATGCACCCCTGTCAGGATGTCGAACATGGCGGGAATCGAACCCCGTTCTCCTGAATGACAGTTCGGTGTGCTAGCCACTCGACCACATGTCTCAGTTATATCTGACGTATAGTTGTGAAGCTGTGGTGGTATCTTGCTTTTCGATACGTCTACCTCACGATTAAAACATGTCTACGTCTTACAGAAGCGTTGAATCCGTGAAGTGAGGCGCTAATATGTAATTAATTACCCCATTTTGTTCAGTTATTTAATTGGTAGGTAATTTTCTTCTTTCGTGCGTACCTCTTCAACGCGATGAATAGTTCAAGTCATTTCTGGCCCTATTTGTGTTGTATTATTAGCAGCATTGAAATTAAATATACCAATATATATATATAAATAAAATGTATATATTTATATATCATCGCTTAGTGGTAATACCGCGTATCTCACAATTTGCTATTTGTTCAGGAGACAACAAAATGTGTTTCATAACTTCAGAACTGACTTTAGGAACATCCTATGAATGTGTATTCAGTAATTTGATACCCATAAACGCGATTCTGTTCCTCATTTCCCTCGTTTGCTTCATCCTGACATTATTGATCACTTACGCGGAAATGCGGTGCCGATTTATGCCACTTAGGCGGTGGTACAACACTATACTAAGGAGCATACTAAAACCACGTAAGTCAAACGCGTGAGAAAAGTACCATGAAAGCTGGCTGATACGCGGTTTTGTCGTGGCCATCTGGATATTTGCGCTTTCGTTTTCAGTTCTTAGAGTGTTTTGATTGGTTCCCGTGAGTTTCCCGCGTTACAAAATGAAGCCAATGACACCGCAGAATACAGTCGAACCTCTTTAGTACGTTTTTCAGGGGACCAGACAGAAAAAACTTACTAAAGTGAAAAACTTACTAAAGAAACTCTTCAACATGTGGGAGCATATAGGTGGGATCAAAAAATAAAACTCACTAAGGTGAAAAATGTACTAAAGAGATACGATGTACGAACGAGGTTCTACTGTACAAATCAATCAAAAAGTGATTTTTCGAAAAAATGTCAGATACGCGGTTTTGCCACTTGAGCGACGATATGTGTACGTATATAAATGATTGTGTTTGTTCCCGTGTATATCGTCTTGTCGGTGTTTTCCAGCGGAACTGCTGTGTGGGCTCTCTCCCCTAGCGGCAGCGTGTACCGCAGATACGGGATAAGTCAGAACAACTACATCGGCGACTACTGGCAGAAAATACCGGGCAAAGTTGCGTCCGTCACAGGTAGGGGGGCTGCACCTCAGCCAGACAAAGGCATCGGATTCATATTTCATATACAGTGTAACCTCTATCCATCGTTTTTCAAGGGACCAGGAAAATTCAACATTGGTTATATGGGAGTGAGATGAGAGAGAATGAATGATACAAGCAGGAAAACAATGGATCAGGGAACTATGCGTAGAGGTTTCACTGTAAAAGGCTGCATAGAAGGATGTTCATCATAGAATGTGAAAGAATGATCATAGGATGTGGCATGGAAGTAGCCATCATGCTCCCGAGCATGAAAACCACAATAAATAATAATATTTCATCAAGTGAATAGCTGAAGATGTCAGATGTTAGCCTATACATTACTCTTTAATTCAAAACTTGATGAGCTTCAAAGATACCCGTTTTGAACCATAAATGTTTGAGTTATTGAAATATTTGAGACTGAGCGTATTAGCGTAGAATCCTGTGGGAATCAGAACTATTGTTTGAATCAACGAGAGCTTACTTATTTATTTTTAATAGCATCAAAACTTGATACAAAATCATTGTTCCCCAATCAAGACTATAGATGAAAGGTAGAATCGTTTGGACGGGGCACCACAAGGGCGATCTTACCACCACATTTTAATTATTTAAAACCGATGGACTTCAACACTAGGACTGCTCTGTCTGTGACCATAATTTTTCGCCGCAGATAAGAGGCTTACTGGAGTATTTTGTACAATTATGGTACGGATATAAAATTCTATAAAAAAAGTCTGTTTAAATTGATAGGCACTTTCTTGAATCATTGCACCTGAAATGACAGCAGAAAATAGCATGCACAACTTGAGGGCCTGTATTCATATACGGTACTGTACGTAATTGTTAATCATCTTCTTCGACCAAGATTTAAGAGCCCGCATCTTAGACAGATTTACAGGGTGCACTTTCGCCACATTTATCTCAAGAATGTCAAACACCACGGACTTGGGGTAAAATGAAATACATGAGTAATACCCTCACAATCAGATGTGCCTAGTCAAAAATTGGAGAGTAATTTTTATATATGGAACAATAATTCAATCAAGATGTGCCTAATTTGATGGTTTTCATTGCTTAATTCCTGGTTACCGAATAATAGTGGAGACAAATTACAAACGCACATCTTGAAATTCAACTTTGCTTATCAATATTTGAAATCCTGATTTGCCTGTAATTCTACAGTTTTCCCATTTTCCTTGGCCAAAATGTGTAATGTAACCAGATTTTGTCAAAATTATAAAATGGAAAACTCCTCCATCTAGCGGTGATTACAGGAACTCTTTCCATATTATCCCCCTTTCAACCCAAAACCAAACTTTTGAACGCACTTCAAACTTGGGTCGAGCATTTCGAAGAGAAACATTCTCAGCTAAGATGCGGGTTCTTAAGAGTATGACTAGAAGCCTGTGGATGATCTTACACTGCTGAATATGGAGGACAGTATCTTATTCTGTTGCTTCAGGGAAGCCTTGCTTTCTCATGCCCCATCATGTCGACGCCCAAACTTGTCCGGAGAAGAAACAAATAATTTCTAGAAAACTTGGGGTTATGTAAATTACAGTAGCCTACGTATATTAGGACAAATATTAGATTCGTTTTCATTGACAAATTATATCGCGCACCAAATCATAGTTAATTGAATGTAATGATGACCAACAGAGCCTTTGATGAATTGTATTTTGCGTCAACTTGAAGTCTGGCCTTGTCCGTGTGAAGCTAAGGGCGACTGATTGACGCACTATTTTTTATTTTTTTTCATTTTATATATACGTAGGCCTATTCACATTAGCCTATTTATTCATTTTTCCAATGACAACTTTTTGTTTGCTTGTTTTGCTGATTAAAAGTATCATGATATTAGTTGTAGATTTTCAACACTGTGGTAATTATTATTATTAAGAACCTTGTTCTGTTTTGTTGTTTGTTTGATGACTCACTAGTTTATTACTCATTGCTTTATTTTCTTCTTGCGTAACTTCTTCCAGGCAACCCGCACACAAGAGATCCTCTCTCAAGCGAATTTCTTGTTGTGAAATGTAATGTGAGAATGAAAATGAAAAATGTATGTAAATAATGTTCAAAAACAAGAATAAAGTGTTTTTGAAATGAAAATGAGTGAATGTAATGATGAGTAGTCCTGCTGATTGAAGGCACGCCGAGCGTAGCGTAGTACGATAGCACGCCGGTTGACCGTGTCTCGTGTTTCAGCCTCGATGAGCGACGGCTTGTGGGCGGTCGACGACAAGATGCGGCTGCTCAGGCACGACGAGCTGACGGTGAAACTCTCGCCAACCGCTGACCACTCCGCCCCGACCGCACTCGGCAGCATCGACGACGGGGACTGGGAGGTCGTCTGAGCTTTCGGCTGGGGTCGCGACCAGTGTATATATACTTGATGGTCATTCTACTGTTTATACATACAATTTTTTATTATTTTTTTTTTACCCAGAAATATAAAGTGTACATTTATATTATAACTTATAAGCAATAATATAGACTATTGAAAGAGACAAGTGAGTCAGCATTAACTGTTACGTATATAATTCATTTTGTGATTGGGTAAATTTTTGATAATACCGTATTCACGTTCAAATGATTACAGTAGGTATTTTACGTGGATGTGTGTCAACAAAATGTACCCAAACGTGTATTAGTTACATTTTATTATTTGTACGTACAGTAAACCCTCGTTAATCCAAACTCAGTTAATACGAAATTTGACGTATTTCGAACTTGAAGTCAGTCCCCGGCTGAAGGTATAGGCATTTCAATGTTAATGAATATGGTTAATCCAAATTCCAGCTAATCTGTAATTCAAACTAATATTTCGGCCCCTCAATTTCTTTAGCACTGTTTTCGGATTGGTTAATCCAAAATAGTTTGAGTGAATTCCTGGAATTGAACATTATTTTCCCAAATTTCATCCTTTACATTTGACGCTTAACAGGCTGAAGCCAGCTCAGCTGTTCGCTGCCACTGAGTGCGTCATCCGACTCCGAGTGCGCTCGCCACTGTGTCTGTCCTTGACGAGCGGTAAGCTCGGAACACTCAATCACTCGGAGCGGCCGAGCGCCAACGAAAGCTGGCCATCTAACTTTCGTTTGTTGTCGAAGATAGCCGAATACACACGATCAGTGAAGTGGTTCCTCGCACATGTGGCATAGCTTTCTCTCTCGCACAATACGAAATTGCTTTAATTCTAACCGGAAAGTGTTATGATTTTTGTGGAAAAGGAGTTTTTTGATTAATTCGAATTTTTATAAATCGAAATCACTTTTTGGGGGTCCCTTGTATTTTGGATTAACGAGGGTTTACTGTATTCAGTTATCGAAGGCTAGGCTTATACTGTGGGCCCAAGATAATAAAAGCACGTACATAGGCGGTGGAGCTCTGACATCATTGAGGGGTCAAGATTGATAATATTGTCACGTCTGTTATAGTTGGGCCCATCACATGATTATTGGGGGGGTCAGCCGACCCCCCCTAATCCCCCGGCTCCACCGCCCCATAGCATGTAACACAAAAATGTACGGCATCATACCAGTGAAATTATGAAATAGTTTGAAAGTGATTTTGTGCTCTAATTATCGGTTATAATTATGCAAATGATTGATAATTTCCCTCAATCCTGAGAATGTTTGCTCAGATATCGGGGAATATCGTCGTATCGGGTAGGGCTAGTGAAATGTTGTGTACGGAGAATTGAAACAGATACTAGTTGTCATTTAATCATTCCTATATTTTTCTGCTTCTTTCGATTAGTTTTATAGTAGCCCTGTCTGATATCTTGTGCATCACTGTCTACTTATATACTGTATCTTGTTATCGATGGTTGCCACGCCAGCCTTACTTTGCTCAATCGTTGTCGCGCTAGAAAGCCTAACCTATCACAATACTGTTTAGCTATTGAATACATAGTATTAGTACTTGATACGCCCCCCCCCCCCCCCCCCCCGTATTTTTCTAGCATTTTTTCAATGCTCTCTTCAGTCAGGAGTGGAAATCTCACAATACGTATGTATGCAATATCAAATACGATGAAACCTCTATCCATCGTTTTTCAAGGGACCAGGAAAACTAAACTATACATGCTGGAAAACGATCCATCCAGGAGAATTTTACATTGATTATTTAAGAGTGGGGTGAGAAAAAATGAATGTTGCAACCAGGAAAACGATGGATCCGGGAACGATGCATAGAGGTTTCATTGTACACTACTTTCTAAATAAATACTACTTATTATAAAATAAAGTATTTTTTTATTTCAATGAGCTGTTTTGATGTTAATTTTGTCATATTTTTGTTAATTGTAATTTTGTACTTATTCATAATTGTTCATAATTGTATTCACCAATAAAATGAGCTTGAGCATTTCAATGGGCTGTGGAAAAGTGTCGCCCCTAGCATGCTTGGTGCCCTAGGCCCGGGTCTTGTGGGCCTGTGCCCCGATACGGTCCTGACGGCACGTATAGTGTGACCCGAGTGAAGTGATAAACTACTCTCGGAGACGTGAAATAACTCGCAGATAAGAGTGGATGATTGACGGGTCAGTATTTCACCTCGTGGATCTCTTATTTGAAATTAAACCAGCTAGGGGCCCTAATGACGGCAGACTCTCAACTCGAGCTTGTTCAATAAGAGAGTAGAACATGTAATGAAAGAGAAAGAAAGAACCGGCAGCTTACCTTGAGATACGAGTGGAGTAAGCACGTTTCGGCCGCTGATTACCGTAGAAACGAGCAATGTGAATATAGCAGTACTGGAGACAAGCGTCGTGATGTGAATGTGGTTCAAAGCTCAAACAAAGATGCATTGAGGGTTGCGTTTGCTTGTTGGAGATTGTGTCCTCACTTCCTATCCCTCCCATGTTGAAAATATGTACCAATTCACAGGCCACATTTGAAGAGCTATTGACTGTGCGTAGATAAGTGGTGATAAAAGGAACTAACTTTACTTTCACCTCGGCTAATAACAGCTGTCATCAAGTTTGTCAGCCTATCAGCTGTTTCAACAAAACAACACTAGATGGAGCAGCGATCAATATTTCTCTGAAAAGTACGGTAGTCGGGAAAATGGAACGTGTTTGCTGATGAGTGAAGTTAACGTCTCCCGGCGGCAAACCAACGCAACCCTCGATGCATGTCTTGGTTGAAAAACTTGTTCTGAACCCAGGCTGATGCCAGAGCACGTATGTCTGTATATCAACAAGTACCTACCGAGATGGTCGGGAGGAGATTAATTTCAACCTCGGTGGTTTTTACGTAAGGTCAAGTTCTATTTAATATTTCCAACAGTATTCAATGCTTCTTGCATTTTATCTGCTTAAAACTCATTGAATGTTTTTGTAATATTTTTTTTAGTTTTATGGTTGATTTGTTTGTATGTACGTAATGTCTATTTGCTTATTGTGAAGAGAATCGGATGTGGTATTGGAAGAAAATATAATCTGATTTCACCTCAAGTTTGTTACCAGTGAAGTGAATACACTACCAGCTTAGGCAGGCTTACTATACTAATGGTCATTTTGAAAGTACCAGTGTAATATTAATTAATATATAATAAATATGATCAGTGATATTGTGTAAATACTGGTAGGTCTGTTCATTCTACACAGTGTATATATAATACAGTACTATGTACTGAACTAATAACTTGACATTAAAATATTGATAGTACGTGGCAATATCAAATACAGTGAAACCTCTATCCATTGTTTCTTAAGGGACCAGGAAAATAAAACTATCTATGCAGGAAAACGATCCATCCAGGAAAATTTAACATGGATTAAATAGGAGTAGGGTGGTACAAAATGAATGATACAAGCAGGAAAATGATGGATCTGGGAACGATGCATAGAGGTTTCACCATATATACTATTTCTCGTGTGCATTATGTGCATAATGTATATTTTGCCAAGCGTACCATAATTCATGCCTACGCTATCAAATCATGATTATATATATCCAATGTGTATTTTACTCATTATTTTCAAAATGTTTTTAATATCGTTATCACATTAAAAGTTTCATATAAACTATAAATAAGTCTTATTCTGTTTACCTTTCTTACCCGAATATTCATTGTTACCAGGGACTTGATTGCCAAAACACTGCCATGAGAAATGAGGTAGACAGATAAGGTGAGATTAAGATACAGTTGATGACGTTCTATGCTATACCCAACTGTGAGGTTATCGTCACTCTCTCGTAGGTCTCTCTCGAGGGTCAACTGAGACAGAGGATCAGTCGCTAACGCACTGAAGCGTCATTCAGGAGACCAGGGTTTGATTCCTCTCACAGCCAACCATCCTGCCAGAGACGAGTGGATCAGTCGCTAGCCCCTCCATGTCAGATTCTACTTGCTCTAGTAATAGATTAGAACAAAATAGTTTTACTACTGTTTTTATATACATTTGCTCATCTGTTTTTATCCATGAAAAGGTAATTAGGTATTTAATTTCAACTATAGGCCTATATCCAATTGCAATATGTAAGTAGGCCTATAAGTAGAGTAATTTGTACCGCCGTAACAGCACATTTCTGGTTTTTAATATATAGCTGGTTGCACAGCTCTGGAATGCTGTTGTCTATCCATCAGTACGATTGCTGTAATCCTAGGTAGGATTATAATCTAAATTAGAGGGTGATGAAAGTGGGGAGACGGAATAGCGTCAAATGAAAAAACGTCAAACCATTTATGTAACATGTTCTTTGCAAAACTTGGGTTTTAAAAGCGATTTGACGTTAATCCAGTGGAATAAAGTCAAAAGGTGCTTTGACGTTATTCCACTGAATTAACATGGAGATATCAGATTTTACTTTAATCCAATAAGATTTTATGGTTTAAGAACCATTTGACATTTGATTTGACTTTATTCCAGTGGAGCAACGTCAAATTCAATTTGTATAAGTACTCAGAAACGGAATGAAGTCAAATCGAGAGATTTTGACGTTATTCCACAGGAATAGTGTCAAAATATTAATTTTATGAAATTAAAATATGTGTGAAAAAATATCATTTTACACAAATATTTTGGCGTTAGTCCATTTGCTGCTATCCTTCATGTTGGGGAGACAGTTACTCTACCATGAATACAACTACAAGTAGTAGGCCTATAGTAACATGTAAAATAATGTATACTGTATAATATTTTGTTATAACCACCACCGTGATATGTGAAATTATATCATACACTGTGATAATTATAATCATTATCGTTTTATCATTTTCACGCACCAAGAGATCTTGCCACTGTTCATAAAATGCCGCGAGTGAAAACAGTTTGACCAACAAAACTCAGCTCCGCCCATCTGCGCGCGGGGATGTAAATACACCTGCTTGCCATCTGCATCGCTTTTAGCACTTACGATTTGCGTAATTCATTTTATATCTTTTTTGTCGGCGTACTATTAATAAAAGTATATAGACCTTAGGTTTTACATTATTGATTGGTAATATAATTGATTCTTTGTTATTATATAATGATTAGTGGGTGGTTGTGAGTGAATTCCGTGATGAAGAAATTATTGAAGACAGTGTTCAGGTGTGTTGGGCCTAGGCCCTACTTATAATCCAGGCCATGTAGGCCTACATACGTATTAGGTCAACCTACTTATTTCGATCACTTGAGCTGAGTACGTCAATCCATTGGTAAGCAATAACCAAGTACTGACAGTTGTGGAGCCTATAACTTTCAGTTGGATTTTCATCACAAATTACAAATTGACCCACCATCATGTATATTTGAGGTTATGTTGGAAGTTGATAGTCAGAAAACAACCTACGATTAGAAGGGCTAGGCAATTACTTCGTGCTTAATTGTAATAATGCAGATGATTCATCGTGGGCCTCATCACTTGTGTTATTAGTGGAACCTAGGAACAGATGGTAGGCTTATATTGCATTGTCAACCAGGCCTTGACAGCAGCCAACTTGGTCTCTTCATTCGATAATACAGGGGCTTTTCGTAGTTTCCCTGCTGTAGTCCAGGCTAATGCCGGTATGGTTAGGCCACGACAGCTTCCTTCCCACTATCCTTCCCATTACCCATAAAAACCTTCATCTCACCATCCCATCATCTCATTAATCATCCATCCGACACCAATAGATCTTAGTCATCATTACAGTGCGTCGCTAAACCCAATATGAAAAAAAAAATACATCATGGCATATGATGTCCATACTACGGCGTAGTAAAGATCCGTACTAGGCCCTCTACTCTTCCTCCTCTATATCAATGACCTAGCCACCCACCTCATCGTCGGAACCCTCTCTATCTACGCTGATGACACCAGCCACCTACTCTCCCAAATCCCCCATGCTCTCTCTTCCATCATCGCATAGAAACTTATCTCAGTTGTAATCAGGTGCTTTTTTGCTATGTGCTGTATGTATTTAATGTATACTATATTTGTTCGTAACTATTCGTACCGTATCCTATTTATGTTCTATGTACCGCTATTTCATGAAATGTTATTTTATGAATCGGCCTACCGGTAGGCCTATATTTGTATTACCGTAGGTATGAATAAAAAATGTCAATAAAATTAAACTAAACAAAATTTGTAGGTTTTGCCATAATTTGATATTACCCGGAAGTGGTGTGAGGTATTAAACCAACGTACATCATATGAGTAGTAGAGTTGGCGTACCTGCGTAGAGAGCTACGACATGGTGTCCAGTCATCAGCGTCACTATTGAATTATACTTTCTTTTTATATGTTGGAGAATCGATACTCCCAAAAGTAAGTAATTTTTGTGGAACAAGACCTATCATCATATTTAAATTGAATTACGCCAAAACCCCCAAAAATGTAGGTACTGGTAATAAAATGAGTACCAACCAAATTCATTAAAAAAAGGTATTGGAATTTTATATATACCTATATAGTTACTTGCCTTTTTTTCAATCCTTGGGAGGCCTATATAGCATCATTTTTGGTGAATTACAAAAAATTGATAAAATTATAAATATAATCAATTATTGAAATCCAAATTGTGCTGGGCTCAAAAATTGAAAAAGCTATACCGGTACCATATACGTATATATTCTGTATTATATATACCAGTATATGATTTGCTAGAGATTATCAATTAACAGAAGAATCTGAAAGCTTTAGGCTCTCATTCACATAGAATAAAACGGAAAATGAATACCTCCGGTACCTAGGCCTATACTTTGAAGCACACATATAAATACAATAACAATAAGGGTCTAAATAAAAAATTATATGGTATATCATTTGTATTATATATAATTAATTATAATTGTATGTATCATTACACCGTATTATAATATTTATATAAATAATTACCTAGTTAAATGATTCCACGATCCTCCAACGCATAGTCCCTTTTATCCCTACGAATTTATCCCCACTTTGATTGACAATGAAGTGTCGGTACCGGTAGTTTGAACTTCGAACGCGTGATCTGAGGCACGGTCCCCTTTATCCTTCAAGTCACACCCACTTTGATTCCATGACTGTCGGTAGCACGAGTTCGAAAGTCGAACACAACGGTCCCCTTTATCCCTACGAGTCACACCCTCTTTGATTGACATTGAAGTATCGGTAGTTTGAACTTCGAACGCGTGATCTGAGGCACGGTCCCCTTTATCCTTCAATTCACACCCACTTTGATTGCCAAGACTGTCTGTAGATAAAACTCGAAATTCGAACACAACGGCCCCCTTCATCATCCCTACGAGTCACACCCACTTTGATTGGCAGTGACCCGTCGGTAGTTTGAACTTCGAACGCGTGATTACCGCGACGCTGACGTCATGTGTGCTACGTAATATGGCCGGAGTCTAAACTGCAGTTACTGATAACGGTTGACGACGATTAAAACGAGCCCCTCGAGATATCATATCCAGTTTAAGAGCTTACTTCACATTAGTCTCTGTTGAGATTTCCCATCCGCTTAAAACCATGGTCACTGATCACCCAAACATCATGATTCACTGTCGTCTAGGTGTTTGTTGCCACATAACAAAAGAGCGCTCAATCAGACCTTTGACGAAACACACATCTCGTAAAATAGTCGAACAATTATATTTTAATCTTATTTCTCAGTGAAATTACAATAAATCTATAAGTGTGCTTCGAACTACAGTATTATTTTTCGAAAACGGTCCGAATATAAATTCGGACCGTTTTTAGAACCCTTGATGCACTCCCATTCTATTCTAGTTTTAACGGTACATATGTGTAGGCGACAATTGGGCTCACTCTGAAGAAATTGTGATAAAACTGAAGAAACGACTTGAATTATGTTGAATTTTGACAAGTAATTTGCCGTACTGCAAGAAAGTTGAGCTACAAGCTTGCAGCTTGTGTAGCTGCTCATTCCACTGACAGCTGTGTGTTAGCCCCGTGAAGTTGTGGCCCTCAAATGTTGAATTAGTGCTGAATTAGTGCGTGCTCCCCGCGGCAAATGAATACAAAGAATTGTGGGTGCAGTCGCAACTTTACGCTGGCCCCCCCATGTAACGACGCTATAGGCCCCCCATGTAACGAATCCGGCTCAAAATTACAACATAATTAGTGCTGAATTAGTCTCTGTCGTCTATGCTCCGCACTCCTGTTACATGCGACTCGTAACGAGGCTTGTAACGAGGCTTGTAACGAGGCCTCTTAGTGTAGCTATCACATCTCGAGGAGTGTGGCAACACGATTAGAGCCCGCGTGTGCTCAGTGCCACTCCAGCTGTCATCGCCGTCCTCTCGACGCGTTCTGTCAGTTGCCACACAAGACGCATGCTGCACCGACACTCGGAAACACGTCATATACACTCCACCTGCAGTTAGTTGTTGGTTTGCGTTATTGCTGTGAAACAGTAAGTTTTGAAGACAACATATAAAACTGTATCTCTGGTGTCAAGATTGTTTACAAATTACAGTAGGGTAACAGGAGTTTTAGAGTTTCACGATAAAATTTAAATGACGCTGAACATTTAAGTATGTTCAGAAGGCCCTCCTTATCATTGGATGAAAGTTCAATAAAAATCACGCACAGCGTTTCCCTGTTTTCCGCCCCTAAATAAAATAAAACGTGAATTCTAATTTGGACATGCAAGTAGGCCTAATGGTTCGTACTTTTTGTCAATACCACCCCATTTGGATTAATTTTATTAAAAATCAATTAACTTTCACATTAGAATTGCGCTGTCTGTGACCATACTTTTCTTGCCGCAGATATAATAATATTAATATAATAATAATTATAAATAATATAAATAATATATTTAAGACAAATTTAGCATTTTCTTGGAATTGTTCAAGAGATAAAACCATCTATTCAAGATGATTGTTCATCTTCACGATGACTGACCATGAAGGTTCAGCTTACTTCAAATTCGGAATCGTAATTGCCGAAAGAGAAAAGGAGTTAAAAAATTATAGTAATAAAATCCAAAAATTAATTGTTATTAATTAAATGAGAAAAATAATAAGAATTTGATTTCAAGTTGTTTGGGAAACGTTAAAGAGATGATTGTGGAGAACATGTGACGATTTACGTAATGTTGTAAAGACTATTTCATGAATGAATTGCATTCTATAATTTTTTATGAATGATTTTTATTCACGTAAATCCTACAATTTGGTTCTTTTCGAACTCGATCGAGTAATCTAATCGTGATATGGTCGGAGGTGAGTTGGAGCTCTCCTGTTCCCACTTGAAGGTCAAAGTGCAACACACATGCGATACATCAAGAGCTAGTAGCTCAATCAAGCACACATGTCTACATCTCATCAGCTGTTGATTGCCCCGCGATAACAGGCTGCTTGACAAGCAGTTAATATTCATTATCTCTCGACATTCAACTGACAAGAGGCCCGAAATGATCACCCAGGACAGTATCAAAAGATCCCCCCCCGCCCCCTCTGGATACGAAATGATCGGAGACAGACCCAGGACCGTATTAAAAAATTTCGCGCCCCCAAGCGGTATTCCTTAACGATTTAAAACTGATTTAAAAGATGATACCGAAAAAGAAACAGTAGAAAGGCAATATTATCTTATACCAACAGTAGGCCTATAGACATAGCCACCTTGAATCTTGGGTTCAAGTTATGAATGCTCCGGAATGGGTCCGAAATTGTTAGAATAATGCCCGGTGCCTGATAACTAGGAAAACGCCATAAATGCGTTGTTAGACGAGCGGATAGTAATAGTATGTCGACTTGTATGGCCAAACTTTTGCCTACATTCGCCCATTTGGGTGACATTTAATTCAGAAATGGGTAAAAACTGCTTCGAGTGGTATCAATTTAGCACATTTTATAGTTTTTCCTCGAAATGGCTCACCCCATCAAGCTGAAAGTTTTCAGAAACGTGTATTAAAATGTAACCCAATTTCACGCAAAATTTCATTCTTTTTTGAAAATATTTTTTTTCCGCTGTGTTATTCTAATGGGTATTTTTGAAATTTCTAAAATTCAAAAAAAAAAGTTAACATCCGACAATACCACAAAACTATACAGATCTAAGCTAGATGAGGAACCATTATGAAAAAAAGTTTGAAGTTGATAGCTGTAGCCGTTTGACCTGTGGAGAACCGACAAATAAACAAAAAAAAAACATAAAAACGAACACCAATTTTTTTCAGTATGTCGAATTGAATCCTCGCTAAAGCTCGTCTAATGACAGTATCTTATAAGAGACTTCTCTGAATGTTGTGAAGCAGTTTCACTACACAACATGTTCAGACAGAAAGCCACTACCGGTACGATAGATCATGTGCTATGTTGACATTTTAAATATTACGCTGTGTGTGGGTCCGCTTTGAAAGTCATCCTCCTATTCGTATCCCCAGTCGATGTAGCTGTTGGTGGGGTCGCCTGCCAGCTGGCCTGTAGCCCCCAGCCCACGGCTATTCTTAGCGCACTTGTGTTGTGACGCGACCTGACCAATCAGAAGCTTGGACTAGATTAATTACTTCTTACACTTGTATTCACATCGAGAACTTGACACGAAGCCATTGTTGCCCTTCAAGGGCTAGGGATGGAAGGTTAGGGACGTTTGAACCACAAGGGCGATCTCTCCACCCCAGATACATACAGTCAGATATAATATAGCTCATTCGACACATTGTACAAACTGGGAGTCGATTTAGCGAAATACACCAGTTTTTTGGTTATAACTTTTGAACGGTATGAGATATCAAAATTCTAATACGCGAGAAACACAGATAATTATGATAGCTTCAAGATAATATAAGTTATGACTATCTAAGTCACGTTGCATAACTGTCAAGCGTCGACAGCTAAAAACACATTTTTTAGCTGTCGACGCTTGACAGTTATGCGACATGACTTGAATAGTTATAACTTGTATCATCTTGGAGCTATTAAAATTATCTGTGTTTCTCGCGTATTAGAATTTTGATATCTCATACCGTTCAAAAGTTATCACCAAAAAACTGATATTTCGCTGAATCGACCCCCATGGACTCTGAAGAAATAAGAAGAATTCAAAAGTCGTGTTGGGTCAAAGTTTTCAATGTTTTTTCTGAATACCGGTATATCTTTCTTCAATTTTTCTTATTTTCTTCTTCTCTTCTCTTCCTTGCATCAAACATTACTCACACTTGGGACCCTATCCTGCTAACAGCGTTCTTGAACTGTGCACCCAACCAGCTGTATATACTATAGAAACAAAAATAGATTACACAATGATAACGCAATAATATAAAAAATAAAATAATATTGGTGACTTAATTTTCGAAATACGATAGTGAAAATTCTACAAAACATGTCAAAATCTATCAGCAATGGTTTTACTCGGACTAAACCTACGCTTTTCTCGTATAGCAATTGAGATTGATGCCAAGTCCATATGTGGATGTGGATATATGGAATTTCAGCATCCATTACATACCAATAAAAATTGGGCTTCGTTTTTTTTTTTTGTACGTGGCATACACTTCAGGGAGAAACTAATCTACCTGAAACTTTTTCTGCATTTATTGGTGTTATACACCGGAATAGGTTAGAGTTGTTTTTCAGAAAAATTGGTTTCATGGAAAATCAGGAAAAAAAATCGGAAAGTTTGTAAAATCCCCAATAAGAATAAACCGGAGGGAAAATACTTGAAAAGCAAACATTTTTCAAAAGCTCTCAAATTTGTACTGAATATGAAAGCAGGTATCATCCACATTTGCAGTGTGATTTATACAACAAACGGATGAGAAATAACGAAGAAAACGCATTTATTATGTGAATTATTAAGTAAATTAATAATATATTATATTATATTATATATTAATATTATATTTTAAATATATTGTAATTATTGTAAATTTATTATTAATTTTTTCAGATCATTCAAAGCTAATCCACCAATTAAATCTGAACAACAATTGTCACCATATTAATTTAGAACGATTAAAATGAGTGACAAATGAAACAAGAAGGCAGTGTCACTCCATGGTCTGTAGATGTTGATCGAGCTTTCTAATATTTTTCATTCTAAATTACCATATTTCTAAGCTCATCTCACAACGCATATCCCGCGTCTTCCTATAGGCTTCTGTCACGTAACAAATGACAAACAATCGTTACCATAGCAACACAGCGAACTGATAGACTACCAAACATTCTGATTGGTCAATTCCAACTGATGGACATTGTTGTCTGTCTCTTGCAACAATGGGTGACGTCACTTGACAGAAGCCAGTTTATCTATAACATAATCAATTGTCTTTGCCTGTACCAAGCTTATGAATCAATTCCTCTTGCCAGTCTTTTAATGCCTTTTCTTAATGCCTTGCCAAATATACTGAAAGATGCCAGTGAACTAGTTTCTAAAAATGTAAAACAATGCAACTATTCAGATTAAAAATGCTGGTCTAAGCTAGATCTGAGAATTGTTGAGACAGTGTATTCTAATTTATTCACAACAGCTGAATATAAATGTCCCATTTAACTCATCGTATACTTGATATGCAACTCTCATCTGACGTTCTTTTATACCGTGTATTGATCTCAAAGGAAACAAAACATTATTACTGCATTATTTTTACTAATTTGTACGAAGACGGACAGTTTTTATTTAATTCTGATATAATTGAATATTCTAACTATTCAATTATTATTTATTCAATTATTTTATTTAGGCCCAGTTTTACGAAACTGGATTAGGCAATAGTTAGTGGATTAACTTGTTATCACCATTGGTTACATATGTTATTTTCGTACCTTTAATTAATAGTTATTGGATTAGCACCCTAACTAAGATTGGTAAAACCGGGCCTTATTATAATAATCATAATTAAATATTGAATTTTTAAAAATAATTTCTATCCAAACGAATATTGATCAAATATTTGTATTCATTTCATTTCTTTTTTCCGATTACTAACGTTGGCTATGGACCGGGTCGGGTGTGGTGTACACAGTTGAGTGCGTCTAGTAGTGCGGGTTCGAGCCCCGGCCGCTGTCTTGGCGGGCAAGGTCGCGTGATCTCTGCCAGCACGTCACACGCGCGAGATAGCGGCTCTGATTGACAACGTGTCACAGGAGCCAGATCAAGGTGGTCGCGGGTTCGAGCCCCGGCCGCTGTCTTGGCGGGCAAGGTCGCGTGATCTCTGCCAGCACGTCACACGCGCGAGATAGCGGCTCTGATTGACAACGTGTCACAGGAGCTAGATCAAGGTGGGATCTCTCATTTAACGCAAGGCGGCTCGTTACACACGTATAGCCATCTTCTCAACATTCTGTGGTCAGTTACACTCTCAACATAACATATAAACGATCGTAGTGGCTTCACGGGTCAACTTATTCTATAGTGAAACTGCTTCATTCACATCGTGCAGAGAAGTATCTTATCAAATATTGTCGATTCATAATTAATAAACATTCACAATATGTTACGTGTTATTTGTATGTAACGGTACGCTGTGAGGTGGAAATATCGAGTGTTACTGTTACATACAACTGATTTTTCCCCCCTGTGTTAGTATTCTCTACGAATATTATCTGCATTTTATGATGCATTTGTTCATTTTGAATCTCTGTTCGAGAGTTTGAGGATCATTTTTATTTCATTTTAATGCTGCTTAACGACCCCACCAAGAGCTAGGTTAAACGGGGGTACGAATGAGCAGGTGATTATGAAACTACGAAGTGATGAAGAGTGAAAAGATGTTCACAAAAAGCCCATGTCTTGTGCGGGACTCGAACCCACGGCCGACCTAACGCAGTGCGATAGTTGACTGGAGCGGCTTGTCTGTGCCATGCCCTGGCGGGAACCTGGTGCCCCATGCAGCCGGGGGACGCGTCAAGTCTCCGCTCTGACGTCACGCTTGTTTATGCCGGGGTCACAGCTCGGGTTTATCGGTTACCTGCTAGCTGATTGGCTCATCAGTCGAGCAGGTCTTTAGTGAAATAGTGAAAAAAAGCCTTCGCGTGGTTTTTATTTGATTATTTTCACTGTAATAGATTCAAAAGAACAATTTGGGGCCATCATTTTTCTACGTTGTTCTTGTTTTAATCTTGTTTGTCTGACGGGTTGTCTCGAGTTGAGGTTTGAGCAGGCAACATGTGTTTTTCTTTCTTCGATCCTCAATGAAAACCAATTGACGTCTCGCATTCTCCGCCCCCATGACGTCATAACATCCAATCAACAGGGCTGTTAGGACTGAGGTGACATTCAAATATCCTATAGGGGTATCTCTAAATGACCTCAAGTGATATAGATCTAACTGGCCGACTGGTAAAGCACGCCCTGATCGAGTAATCAATAGCTCAAGAAATCATCCAATTGATTTTCCATTTCAACGTTGCCATGGTTTTGCATGGTCGCCTACTACGTCATAAGACAAGAGAGTCGGCTTATCTTATCTTGTAGACGTCATCAGACAAGATCCAGCCTCTCAAAAGCACGTGTTTTAATAGAATCAACAGGTTTTGAAAGATTTACTTGGGCCTATTTATACCTACAAAGCCGTCTCAAGTCTACTGTTGACTTTTCTATACTTGTTTGTCTGCCGCGTTATTGCATCTAATGACCACATGACACATTCGTTTTACGGAGATTTAGAGTAAAACCAAGAATGCATGAATCTTTGTTCTTTTTTCCTGTCACTTAATCTTTCATTTTATTCCTTTTCACGATGCAAGATCAGAGCTGCGGATTTTGTCTGACAAAACGTTAACATTCTGAAGTTGGTATGATTGTTTAGCCAGCTGAGGAAAAAAGTTCCACCGGTTTTTGTTTTCTGTACAGACAAACTGGGAGGCCTCGACCGTCCATTATTAGATAATCTAACACCTAATAACACCTAATAATTTATAACTAGGAAAACGCGTTATGTGTTTCCCCGTTCATGGATGAGCTGGAACATATCAACATATCTTTGGTAGGTTATATATATATCTATCTTAAGATCCAAACAATTACGTCACTGTCCTCCTGTTTTTTTTCATCACTCATTTCGATTATTTCTTTAATGATGAAGAATTGGCTTTGTTTTAATCGTTCTTAATTAATTGGTGACACTTGTTGCTTGGATTTAATTGATATCTTAATAGCTTTGAGCTATGTAAAAACATAACATTAAATATTTTGTTACATAAAAACGGCTGATCCGGTTTGAGTGAAAGTTCGAAATGATGTATATCATTATTATATTGAGATTCCCTGAGAATTTGAATTCTTTTGTAGTAAATATTTTTCACGAATTTTCTCCTCTGGGTTATTCTTATGGGATTTTCGAAAACTTTGAAATGAGTTTTCTCAGAAGTGGTTCAACCGATTTCAACCGAAAACTATACAGTATCGAATTAAATGAGGACACTTTTGTATGCCAAGTTTCAACTGCATTCGTTTTCTCTTTTGACCTGTGGAGCCGGAACAAAAACAAAAACAAAAAACATGTACTTTTTTTCGAGTATGGTGAAATTGAGTCTTTAATTAGATTTTGTTTTCCTATTTGTATTATTGTTCTTGGATTCTCCCAGAATATAAACAACTGACTGTCCATAGAATAGGGCGTACAGACTTGAACCTCATATAGCATGTGTACTCATTGTCTGCTGCTCTTCTATTCATCAACATCTGGAACTTGACACCAAACTATTGCCCCCCAATTAAGGCAATGGATGAAAGGTAGGATCGTTCGGACGGGGGTATCAAAAGGGTGGTCTTACCACCCTAAATATAATTAAAAATAAGATAACTCATTGAACAAACACTAGGTCTTGATGGGGTATTAATGCCAGGGTTAGAAAACAATTCAAACATTCAGAGCGGGGAGAAAATATTGAATCCTCTCTCTTTCTCTCTGTACTCGTATTTATTATAGAATTGATAATTTAGATAATAGTAGTAAAATCTTTATTCAGATTTCTGCCCATATTCGGGTTGCCGATACGACACAGAATAATAAAAACCAACAAGATACAAAACATATGATAACAGATAACAAGATGGAAGAATGGGTGATGATAAACATTGGAATATGAAGAATGAAATTATGAGAGAAAATAATAATAATAATGAATAATAATAACAAAATCTGAATCGATTCAAACACAAACAAAATTACTGATAAAATGGAAAAAAATAAGAAAATATGTACCTACTCTAACTGATTGAATATAAATGATTCCCAAAAATAGACACTGAACCTTTTAAACATTTTTAACCGTTTAAACGTATAAATAAAATCCCAAATCATGATGTTGGTGTGAGTGTCATGATGTGTAATTGATTGAATGTGCTATCACATGGTTCTTGTGGGACCTCGGTTCCCTTCTTTCATCTAGCTGAAGCCGAGGCTGTAAAACTCTGGACCCATCAGAGTCTGTGGGGCGCTATCTCAACATTCCCTCTTTTTTTTCATTTAAAACTCATTTTATTCTTATCAATTCTAGACACTTTATAATTTTTTCAATAAAGATAAGAAGCCCACACACAGAGAAAATTCTCTGTGTGTGGGCTGAAATTTTGAAAATACTAAATATAATATCCAAGATGACAGTATTATAGTAATATAATAAGTGTAAAAGTTATAACATATTGATAGCACTACATAAGTACAGTGTAGTCAAATTATCAGACGAGCTTTAGCGAGGATTCAATTTGACATACTGAAAAAAATTGGTGTTCGTTTTTATGTTTTTTTTTGTCGGTTCTCCACAGGTCAAACGGCTACAGCTATCAACTTCAAACTTTTTTTCATCATGGTTCCTCATCTAACTTAGATCTGTATAGTTTTGTGGCATTATCGGATGATCATTTTTTTTTTTATGAATTTTAGAAATTTCAAAAATACCCATTAGAATAACACGGCGGAAAAAAATAAAAATATTTTCATTTTCCAAAAAAATGAAATTTTGTGTGAAGTTGAATTACATTTTGATACACATTTCTGGAAATTCTCAGCTTGATTGGGTCAGCCATTTTGAAGAAAAAACATGAAATGTGCTAAATTGGTACCACTCGAAGCCGTTTTTACCCATTTATAACTTAAATGTCACCCAATTGGCGAATGTAGGAAATAGTTTGACAAAGAAGTCGACATGCTATTACTTTCAGCTCGTCCAACAACGCGTATATGGCGTTTTCCTAGTCAATATTCAATTTCTTGAATTTAAAACAATTTTTCAAGACTTAAACAGTATAAACATTTCTTATACATTCCTAAAAATTTTCATGTCAGATAATATCCCAGAGGTTTCAGGTTTGAAGTTTGAAAATGATTTTAGAGATTTACCAGCTGTTTAATCCATATCTTTACCTTAATGTTAAACATATTGAAACTCTTGAGTGATATAATTAAGAGTGGTAATTGATTGTAAATTTTGGGTCCAATAAAGTCTCAATGTTGTTGACCTTCATGTTTGTTTCTTCTAATTCTCTTCACTGTATATTGATCAGTTCTCCTCGTGCAGTGGATGGCGGGCATGTGAACGTCTTTCAATTTCCATCAACACATCGACATCTACTCATAATATTATAAACCATTGGTCTCAATGACTAATCTGTTTGTTTTAATTAACTCCATATAAATGATACTTTTTTTTTTAGCAAGGTTTTTTTATTATCAAAATTACATATTATATTAAAATACTATAGACCCGCAAAGTAAAAAATTTCAACTTGTCTGCGGGTCTATTAACATTTTTAGTACAACAAAAAATATACACTTAATTCAGTTGTTTGGATGATATATAAATACATAGACATAGATATAACACACGTACATATACATAATCAAAAATTGAATCAAATTCAACTCAATAATAAATTCCTTTATGAATTAAACAAAACAGAGAAATTTTTTTTTTTCTTATTGGGTTTTAACGACGCACTGTAATGATTACTAAGATCTATTGGCGTCGAATGAATGATTAATGAGATGATGGGATGATGAGATGAAGGTTTTTTTTTTTTTTTCTATGGGTAGTGGGAAGGATAGTGGGAAGGAAGCGGTCGTGGCCTATATTGTAGGAACCATCCCGGCATTAGCCTAGACTACAGAGGGAAACCACGAAAAACCCCTGTAAAGATGGACGGTGGCGGGGATCAAACCGGGTCCGATATGTCCCTTCACCTCCCGGATCACGAAGCAAGTGAGCTAACCACTCAGCTACTGTGCCGGTAGAGAAATTTTATCCACTAAATAGCAAAAAAAATAATGTTAAACTTCCTCAAAAATGATGTTAAATGATATATACTTCTTTAGTTCAGTTTTTACTTGAAACATTTTTTGGAAACTCAAAAATTCAGAAGGAATTTTATTAAATAAATGAGGGATTCAAAATATTTTTTTTTCCTGTTTGTCATACGAATTAGTGGTTAGCGGCTCTATCAATCTGTCTTTATGACGTGTTTGATGTGAATGCATGAATGAATTCTTGCGTTGCTGCGAAAAATAATTTGATGTGATAAAGAGAAGTGGATGCAATTGACGAATTGTAAAGAAATTGAAATTTGAACTTGGACTGTGATGTTTCAACGAGTAGTACTGTAGTAGTAGTAGTAGTGGGCCCATAGTGTTTATTTCCTTTCACCCTCTTTCGAGGAAATCGGTACACAAGTAACATACCGGTATTCTACAATATAACTTGAAAATAGCATCACAATAATGATTGAGTAAGGCAGTAAGCCATCATTCATGAATTAATAACGAATAAGTAATTATTATATATCAAACAAGTGATACAACAAATATTTATACATTACAAGATTTCAGATTGATCGATACGGAGTTGAGATAAATCAATAGAATTGAACAGATTCTGATGACTTATAATACAATATAGACACTTTGATACTGGTACATAGATATAGATAGCTAGATAATATAGATGATCAGTTGAATAACAAATAAAAACGAATTACTGAATTGATAATGCTCACTAGACCTACACAGCAATAAGTAAAATTAATACGTACTAGTATGAATATACTGAAATAGCTATAGCTATAGTTGATATTGTGTGTACATGATATGTTTTCTATGATTGAAGGCTGATGATTTAATTTGCATGCATTTTGTTGTATGCAAAGTGTTGTGTATAGCATTGACCTTATACATGCTAATAGAGTTGACTTGAGCTGGTGCGTAGCAAGTCAGTTGTGTTCACTTGAATACAACACCGTTCTCAGCTCCCCAAGTCATCAGTCAATTACTGGCGCAAAACAATCCTGCCGTTAAACCCCAATAATCATTCATCTCAGGTCATCTGCCAATTAGTGATTAAAAGCTAACCAGGCGGCAGCACTGTCAAAGTGGGCGATGATTGGCCGTCCGGAGGCAGTTAGGCCTAGATGTCATATTGTTGTATGCTTACTCACATTATAATATTTGTAATTAATATTGTAAATTTAATAATTAATAATGTTAATAATTTTAATTCTATATTTAATATTGTAATTACACATTAACTAATTTGTATGTAATTTGAAAGTATCTGCCTCCGCCCAGTTCACTAAAACGTCACCAGATGTCAGCCACTTTGCTTTTAATCACGAATAAATATCCCTGTTATATTTGTATGGCTGCGGACTTGTCAAGGTGGTATGATTGTTCCGGACGAGGCTCACGATGACAAACGCAGCTACTTCTTTCAAAAGCGTTGAATCCTCCAAGTTGCGCTGATAATATGTAACAAGTGATCACCCAAGTCTTGGCCAGTTGATAAAATAATGATAATGAATTAATGAATTGATGATTATAATTATTCTATAATTTAATAACCATATTCCTGGATACCAGACAAGTGTATACTCGTATTCACAGAAGAAATAAACAGAGGAAAAGTAGAAAAAACTTTGCCAGATTTTAAAGAAACATCACAACCCTGATACTAACTCTAATTAATAATGACTATATTTTTGTCCTTAATTTTAGAGAAAATTAGAAATCATCATCTCAATTTCAGAAATAAGATTTTTTTTTTCTTAATAACATCGAAACTTGATACAAAATCATTGTTCCCCAATTAAGGCTGTAGATGAAAGATAGGATCGTTTGGACGGGGCACCACAAGGGCGATCTTACCACCCCATTTTAATTATTCAAAACCAATGAACTTCAACACCAGGATTGCGCTGTTGGTGACCATAACTTTCCGCCGCAGATAACAGTCTTTCAGTTTCCGAAAGTCCGGAACACATAATAAGTAAAAACCGTTTCTGTGATATATATCCGGAAAAATAAGAATTAATTAATTTGTCCTCCAAGACAAATGTCCTTTTTTTTGGTGACCTTTTTGTTAGTCAGGACGTAGACATTACTCGATTTTGTTCATGTTTCTATACAGAATCAGTAATGCCTACGTCATGACCCCATGATGTCTGGAGGAAAAAACATTGATAGTAATTTCTGAAATTGAGATGATGATCTATAGTTTTCTCCAAAATTAGGAAAACAAATAACGTTATTATTCGTTGAAATCTATTTTCAGTGTTGTGATGTCCCTTAACCATTCGAATGTTGTGGAAGATGTGGTTGTGTATCTAATTGTAAATCTCCACGTCGTAAGAAACGCGTACGGCCGTAGCGGTGACACACGAGTCACCAAGGTGACGGTGTCTGAGGTGGCCGAGACTGACTGACGTTGGTTGTAGCGGTGATACACGAGTCAGAGCCGAGAGTGTGCCCGAGGTGACGGTGTCTGAGGTGGCCGAGACTGACTGACGTTGGTTGTAGCGGTGATACACGAGTCAGAGCCGAGAGTGTGCCCGAGGTGTCGGTGTCTGAGGTGGCCGAGACTGACTGACGTTGGTTGTTGCAGGTGATACACGAATCAGAGCCGAGAGTGTGCCCGAGGTGTCGGTGTCTGAGGTGGCCGAGACTGACTGACGTTGGTTGTTGCAGGTGATACACGAATCAGAGCCGAGAGTGTGCCCGAGGTGACGGTGTCTGAGGTGGCCGAGACTGACTGACGTTGGTTGTTGCAGGTGAGATGCCGGCCGCAGAGAAGCGCACCTCCGGCCCGTACGTGGGCGTGATCGACGAGGGGACAGACGCCGCACGCTTTCTGGTCAGTTCTCTCACTTGTCGCTACCTTCACTCTGTCCCGTCATATCATAACCGTCAGCCACTCATACGTCGGCAGCTAAATAACCCACACAGCTGTACAATTCATCAATTGAAATCAAAATATTTGTGGAAATAACAATGCTGTGTCGTATTTGGCGTGAACAAAAAGTAAAGGACCATTTTGTATTGGTCTGATGCCTATTTTTTTGTATAACATAGAAACTTTATAAAAAATCGTTGTTCCCATTTAAGTCTATTTATGAAAGTAGGATTGTTTGGACGGCGCACTACAAGGGCGATCTCTCCACCCGTCTCAATTATTTTAAATATAAAAAAATTAACTCTGACACGAGGACTGCGCTGTCTGTGATCATATTCTTCGCCGCAGATGAAAGTCAAGATTCAGTTTCCAAAAGTCTGGAACACATTTTAAGTATATAAACTGTTTTCACATTGAAATCCATTGTGAAACAGTGACCAGATCCCAGATCTTATGTCCTACACAGTATCACAAGGTTGACAGATTCTTCAAAGGAAGAAAAGGACTTTTACATTTGGTTCAAGCTGTGCTTAGATTCTTGGAAAAACTTTGAATCACTGAATTTTAGTCGATGTTATTCAACTTCACACAAAATTTCAATTTTTTCGAAAATAAAAAGTTTTTAATTTTTTTCTGCCGTGTTATTCTAATGGGTATTTTTAAAATTTCTAAAATTCATAAAAAAAAAAGTTGATGTCCGATAATGCCACAAAACTATACAGATCTAAGTTAGATAAGGAACCATGATGAAAAAAAGTTTGAAATTGATAGCTGTAGCCGTTCGACCTGTGGAGAACCGACAAAAAAACATGGAAAAAAAAACAAAAAAACATAAAAACGAAAACCAATTTGTTTCAGTATGTCAAATTGAATCCTCGCTAAAGCTCGTCTAAAAATCCACTGTAGTCAAACCTCTAGAGATTTTCACTTCAGTACATATCGCTAAGTTTCATTTCTCGATCCCATTCATTTCCTCTCGCATGTTAAATCTTGTTCTTGTTGCTCCCACCTGTTGAATAGTTTCTTTCGTAAGCTTTTCACTTTAAGGACATCACATCCTGAAACTAGATTTCAACAAATAATTACAATATTCAATCTCTAATTTTAGAGAAAACTAGAAATCATCATCTCAATTTCAGATTTTTTCATGTCCTCCAAAGACCAATACCATGAGTGATGACGTAGGCATTATTGATTCTCTATAGAATAGAAACATGAACAGAATCGAGTGATTTCTACGTCACGGTGCGGAGAAAGAGCCGGGTCCTGGAGGACTAATAAATTAACTATTTATTTACTTATTTATTCAATAATTCCTTTAACCCTCTTCCGAGGAAATCGAAATGGTTAGCAGCTTACAATTATCAGCTTACTAACTCATGAATGTGGCTTATAACATCACATGATATTAAGTAAATCCATTGATGATCAACAATAATGATAATGATAATAATATTTAAAATGATAATGATAATAATATTTGAATTAATATTCAAAATACATAAATGAAAATAGGTTCTTTAATTTTGAACTCCAAATTTCAGGTGATATCAGCTTTCAATAGCTGATGTTTGTTCAATTGTGAAGTTCAAGTTGCAAATACATTTCATTTCAAAATTGGTACTGATTGGAACTATCAGAAATTCTGATTTTTTCAATCAATTTAAATTCTTGAGATGATTATATATAATGTCTGAAATTGAGATGGTGGCTTCTTTTCTTGAAATCAGGTAAATAAGTATTGCCATTATTCTGTAGGCCTAAAACCTAGTTTCAGGGTTGCAATATCCTTTAATAATTTGTACTCTTCTGGTCCCGTGAAGAGCGTACTCGGAAGGTTCCACCGGGTCCGACGTTGTACGTATGTTTTGTGTGCCGCAGGTCTACTCCGCCCAGAACCCGCAGGTGGTTGCCAGCCACGAGATCAAGGTGTCGCAGAAGAGCCCGCGGGAAGGATGGGTCGAGCAGGACCCGCTCGAGATGATCGCAGCCGTCAAGGAGTGCGTGTTCAAGGTCATGGACGTGCTCAAGGGGCGGGGCATAGAGGCCAAGGACCTGGTTGCCGTGGGGATCACTAACCAGCGGGAGACCACCATCATCTGGGACAAGGTCACCGGAGACCCGCTGTACAACGCCATCGGTGAGAAACACTCGAGTCTGTCGTACGCTAGCGAGACGTTGCCAGACCCGACCGGTTTAAACACGGGCTGAGTTGGGACAAGCGTTGGGTTCATTCCTTTAACCCTTTTTCAAAGAAATTGATGTACACAAGCTACATATTCCACATTATAACTTATAAATAGCATTACATGATTGAGCTATCATTTATGAATTATCAACAAATAATGTTACATTTAATAAACTAGGATTAATTGATAGGAAATTGTGATAAATCAATAGCTTTGAAATCATTCGAATCACTTGAGAAACTGTATCTAGACACTTTGATACATAGATATAGATAACTGTATACTATAAATAATCAATTGAATAACAAAAAAAGAAAAGAAAATACTGATTATGCCCATATATGGTGATAATTAAAATTGAAAAGTAATATAGATCCACTGAAATCAAGCTTCAACAAACTAGAAATGTGAATCCTCCAGTCGCGGGTTTCTACTTGTTGTGCGAACGTGCTTATTGATTGTTGAGAGGAGGCCGTACAGTATTGCAGACCTGGCCCATTGTGCTTGTCCCTATTGTCTAATCGGAGCGCACGAAGCGATTCAAGAAACGTTTCTAGTTCTTCGTATTCAAGCTGCTGTTGACGAATTGCATTGTGACCCAATAAATGTACGAGTGACTTTTATACAACGAGCTCTCAGAGAAACTGAATAATTTGGAATTGAAGCAAAATATTTACAAAGATGGTATAAAAAAATATCTTATAAATCATGCCTTTCACACTGTTGAGGAATACAAATTGGGAAAGACATGTGTGAAATCGATGTCACTGTTGGGCGTGGGTTCGAATCCCGCATAAGGCATGGGTTTTTGTAAATGTCCTCTCACTTATCATCACTTCAAAGTTTCATAATCACCAGCTCATTCGTACCCCCGTATAACCCAGCTGTTGGTGGGGTCGTTAAGCAAACAATAATCAATCTACTGTGTTCAGCAATTTGGTAATTAAGCGTAGTGAAACTATCAGGAAAGCTAGATATAGTCCTATCAATTATTACATCTACAATCTCATTAGTTGAATAAATCAAACTTTTTATCTTAAAACAAACAAAAACAAAATAATAAAAGTGTGATTAAAATGACATATGTCCAAATAATACTAAGGCCCGGTTTTACCAATCTTAGTTAGGGTGCTAATCCACTAACTATTAATTAAAGGTACGAAAATAACATATGTAACCAATGGTGATAACAAGTTAATCCACTAACTATTGCTTAATCCAGTTTCGTAAAACCGGGCCTAATTACTATTACCGGTATATTTTTTTTTATGTATCTTTATTTAAATTCATTCAATCATTAATTCATTCAGTGTTAAATTCTTTTTAAAATATATTTCAATACTTGTGAGTCACTCAGCCCTTACACATAAGTGAGTGGTTATGTTATTATATAATGCATTTACGAATGAAATAAAACGTCACTTGACTTGACTTGACACCTTCTGAAACACATTCTCAATCACTTGGTCTTATCCAATCTCAGTACGCCCCCTATCACACAGGGTGGAAACTTAACAACAATAGAAACAAGGTCAAGTCTCCAATTCAATTACGCAGTCCTGGTGTTGAAGTTCATTAGTTTTAAATAATCAAAATCGGGTGGTAAGATCGCCCTTGTGGTGCCCCGTCCAAACGATCTTATCTTTCATCCATAGCCTTAATTGGGGAACAATGATTTTGTATCAAGTTTCAATGTTATTGAAAAGAAAAAAAAGATTACAAGAAGTATTTGTAAGCTGTTCTATATTAGCCTACAATATCTAGATTCAGTTCAAAAGGTGAAGCTATCATTAGTGGGCAGAGTTGGCAAGTAACTACCCAGCCCAATAAAATCCGGCGGGTTTTATTGGGTACACGCCACCTTAAAAACCCGGTTTAACTACCCACAAACGAATTTTTTAATTTTTTGCATTAGGCCGTACTTATTATATAAATATCAGGCCTAGTTTATTTTATGCATTACTTATTATTCAAATGTTAGTTCCCCGAACTCCGAGCAACTAGGGAAATGAGTTGAGCACGGACAGTAGGATAAAGTCACGGTCAAACGAAAATTATGAATGTACAAGTTATCACTGCCCCCGGCCCCTACGACGGATGATATCTTGTAAATGCAGAGGGTCCTTGATCAAAATCACTTTGATTCACTTTGATGAAACCTTCATCGACCACACCGCCACTGTGAAGAACCCTTATTTTGACCGATATGCCCCTACCGCCTACATTGTTGATAGGAAATTTTTAGGGACATGACATGTCCATATTCGGTTTTATTGGACTGTGTTGTCCCTAGAAAGTGAAATTCAATGATTTCCGAGGCGCATACTGCAGGATATGGGAGGAAAACAGGAACCATGTTTTAGGCTAATGTTGAATGATCCGAGATTTTACATTTCACACTCTTCTTTCAGACGTAGTTGAACGACCGTTCAAGATATCTTGAAAATCTCTTCGGAAAACGGTTCAGAACACTCTGAAGGAAATTAAAAAGAATTAATACCCCTTCCTTACAAATTTCAATTTTACGTGATTTTCCAAAGAGGGTAGCCATGAGAAAATCGTGAAAAATCGAAGGGGGCCAAATGATTTCTAATAATTTTTTTATTATTTCTTGAAGTGTTCTGAATCTTTTTCCGAAGAGATTTTCACGATATCTCGAACGGTTGATCATCTACGTCCGGGAGAAGAGTGGAAAATTCATATTTTCCACTCTTCTTTGGGACGTAGTTGATCAACCGTTCAAGATATCGTGAAAATCTCTTCGGAAAACGGTTCAGAACACTCTGAAGAAAATTTTAAAAAATTATTAACCCTTCCTTCCAAGTGTCAATTTTTCGTGATTTTCCAAAGTGGTAGCCTTGAAAAAATCGTGAAAAATCGAAGGGGGCCAAATGATTTCTGATAATTTTTTTATTATTTCTTGTAGTGTTCTGAATCTTTTTCCGAAGAGATTTTCACGATATCTCGAACAGTTGATCATCTACGTCCGAGAGAAGAGTGGAAAATTCATATTTTTCACTCTCCTTTCGGACGTAGTTGATCAACCGTTTGAGATATCGTGAAAATCTCTTCGGAAAACGGTTCAGAAAACTCTGAAGAAGATTCAAAAAAATTAATACCTCTTCCTTCCAAATGTCAATTTTTCGTGATTTTCAAGGGGGTAGCCTTGAAAAAATCGTGAAAAATCGAGGGGGACCAAATGATTTCTTATAATTTTTTTATTTTTTCTTGAAGTGTTCTGAACCGTTTTCCGAAGAGATTTCTACGATATCTCGAACGGTTGATCATCTACGTCCGAGAGAAGAGTGGAAAATTCATATTTTCCACTCTTCTTTCGGACGTAGTTGATCAACCGTTTGAGATATCGTGAAAATCTCTTCGGAAAACGGTTCAGAACACTCTGAAGAAAATTTAAAAAAATCAATACCCCTTCCTTCCAAATGTCAATTTTTCGTGATATTCCAAAGGGGTACGTAGCCTTGAAAAAATCGTAAAAAATCGAAGGGGGCCGAATGATTTCTGATAATTTTCTTATTATTTCTTGAAGTGTTCTGAATCTTTTTCCAAAGAGATTTCTACGATATCTTAAACGGTTGATCAACCACGTCCGAGAGAAGAGTGGAAAATGCATATTTTCCACTCTTCTTTCGGACGTAGTTGATCAACCGTTTGAGATATCGTGAAATTCTTTTCGGAAAACGGTTCAGAACACTCTGAAGAAAATTAAAGAAAATTAATACCCCTTCCTTCCAAATGTCAATTTTTCGTGATTTTCCAAAGGGGTACGTAGCCTTGAAAAAATCGTAAAAAATCGAAGGGGGCCGAATGATTTCTGATAATTTTCTTATTATTTCTTGAAGTGTTCTGAATCTTTTTCCGAAGAGATTTTCACGATATCTCGAACGGATATCATCTACGTCCGAGAGAAGAGTGGGAAAATCATATTTTCAACTCTTCTTTCAGACGTAGTTGATCAACCGTTTGAGATATCGTGAAAATCTCTTCGGAAAACGGTTCAGAACACTCTGAAGAAAATTTAAAAAAATTAATACCTCTTCCTTCCAAATGTCAATTTTTCGTGATTTTCTAAAGGGGGTAGCCTTGAAAAAATCGTAAAAAATCGAAGGGGGCCGAATGATTTCTCATAATTTTTTTAATAGTTTTTGAAGTGTTCTGAATCTTTTTCCGAAGAGATTTTCACGATATCTCGAACGGTTTATCATCTACGTCCGAGAGGAGTGGAAAATTCATATTTTCCACTCTTCTTTCGGACTTGGTTGATCAACCGTTTGAGATATCGTGAAAATCTCTTCGGAAAACGGTTCAGAACACTCTGAAGAAAATTAAAGAAAATTAATACCCCTTCCTTCCAAATGTCAATTTTTCGTGATTTTCCAAAGGGGTACGTAGCCTTGAAAAAATCGTAAAAAATCGAAGGGGGCCGAATGATTTCTGATAATTTTCTTATTATTTCTTGAAGTGTTCTGAATCTTTTTCCGAAGAGATTTTCACGATATCTCGAACGGATATCATCTACGTCCGAGAGAAGAGTGGGAAAATCATATTTTCAACTCTTCTTTCAGACGTAGTTGATCAACCGTTTGAGATATCGTGAAAATCTCTTCGGAAAACGGTTCAGAACACTCTGAAGAAAATTCAAAAAAATTTATACCCATTCCTTCCAACTGTCAATTTTTCGTGATTTTCTAAAGGGGGTAGCCTTGAAAAGATCGTGAAAAATCGAAGAGGGCCAAATGATTTCTAATAATTTTTTTATTAGTTTTTGAAGTGTTCTGAATCTTTTTCCGAAGAGATTTTCACGATATCACAAACGGTTTATCATCTACGTCCGAGAGAAGAGTGGGAAATTCATATTTTCCACTCTTCTTTCGGACTTGGTTGATCAACCGTTTGAGATATCGTGAAAATCTCTTCGGAAAACGGTTCAGAACACTCTGAAGAAAATTAAAGAAAATTAATACCCCTTCCTTCCAAATGTCAATTTTTCGTGATTTTCCAAAGGGGGTAGCCTTGAAAAAATCGTAAAGAATCAAAGGGGGCCGAATGATTTCTGATAATTTTTTTATTATTTCTTGAAGTGTTCTGAATCTTTTTCCGTAGAGATTTTCACGATATCTCGAACGGTTTATCATCTAAGTCCGAGAGAAGAGTGGGAAATTCATATTTTCCACTCTTCTTTCAGACGTAGTTGATCAACCGTTTGAGATATCGTGAAAATCTCTTCGGAAAACGGTTCAGAACACTCTGAAGAAAATTCAAAAAAATTAATACCCATTCCTTCCGAATGTCAATTTTTCGTGATTCTCTAAAGGGGGTAGCCTTGAAAAAATCGTGAAAAATCGAAGGGGGCCGAATGATTTCTAATAATTGTTTTATTATTCCTTGAAGTGTTCTGAATCTTTTTCCGAAGAGATTTTCACGATATCTCGAACGGTTTATCATCTACGTCCGAGAGAAGAGTGGGAAATTCATATTTTCCACTCTTCTTTCGTACGTAGTTGATCAACCGTTTGAGATATCGTGAAATTCTCTTCGGAAAACGGTTCAGAACACTCTGAAGAAGATTTAAAAGAATTAATACCTCTTCCTTCCAAGTGTCAATTTTTCGTGATTTTTTAAAGGGGGTAGCCTTGAAAAAATCGTATAAAATCGAAGGAGGCCGAATGATTTCTAATAATTTTTTTATTATTTCTTGAAGTGTTCTGAATCTTTTTCCGAAGAGATACTCACGATATCTCGAACGGTTTATCATCTACGTCCGAGAGAAGAGTGGGAAATTCATATTTTCCACTCTTCTTTCGGACGTAGTTGATCAACCGTTTGAGATATCGTGAAAATCTCTTCGTTAAACGGTTCAGAACACTCTGAAGAAGATTTAAAAGAATTAATACCTCTTCCTTCCAAATGTCAATTTTTCGTGATTTTCCAAAGGGGTACGTAGCCTTGAAAAAATCGTAAAAAATCGAAGGGGGCCGAATGATTTCTGATAATTTTCTTATTATTTCTTGAAGTGTTCTGAATCTTTTTCCGAAGAGATTTTCACGATATCTCGAACGGATATCATCTACGTCCGAGAGAAGAGTGGGAAAATCATATTTTCAACTCTTCTTTCAGACGTAGTTGATCAACCGTTTGAGATATCGTGAAAATCTCTTCGGAAAACGGTTCAGAACACTCTGAAGAAAATTTAAAAAAATTAATACCTCTTCCTTCCAAATGTCAATTTTTCGTGATTTTCTAAAGGGGGTAGCCTTGAAAAAATCGTAAAAAATCGAAGGGGGCCGAATGATTTCTCATAATTTTCTTAATAGTTTTTGAAGTGTTCTGAATCTTTTTCCGAAGAGATTTTCACGATATCTCGAACGGTTTATCATCTACGTCCGAGAGGAGTGGAAAATTCATATTTTCCACTCTTCTTTCGGACTTGGTTGATCAACCGTTTGAGATATCGTGAAAATCTCTTCGGAAAACGGTTCAGAACACTCTGAAGAAAATTAAAGAAAATTAATACCCATTCCTTCCGAATGTCAATTTTTCGTGATTTTCTAAAGGGGGGTAGCCTTGAAAAAATCGTGAAAAATCGAAGGGGGCCGAATGATTTCTGATAATTTTCTTATTATTTCTTGAAGTGTTCTGAATCTTTTTCCGAAGAGATTTTCACGATATCTCGAACGGATATCATCTACGTCCGAGAGAAGAGTGGGAAAATCATATTTTCAACTCTTCTTTCAGACGTAGTTGATCAACCGTTTGAGATATCGTGAAAATCTCTTCGGAAAACGGTTCAGAACACTCTGAAGAAAATTAAAGAAAATTAATACCCCTTCCTTCCAAATGTCAATTTTTCGTGATTTTCCAAAGGGGTACGTAGCCTTGAAAAAATCGTAAAAAATCGAAGGGGGCCGAATGATTTCTGATAATTTTCTTATTATTTCTTGAAGTGTTCTGAATCTTTTTCCGAAGAGATTTTCACGATATCTCGAACGGATATCATCTACGTCCGAGAGAAGAGTGGGAAAATCATATTTTCAACTCTTCTTTCAGACGTAGTTGATCAACCGTTTGAGATATCGTGAAAATCTCTTCGGAAAACGGTTCAGAACACTCTGAAGAAAATTAAAGAAAATTAATACCCCTTCCTTCCAAATGTCAATTTTTCGTGATTTTCCAAAGGGGGTAGCCTTGAAAAAATCGTAAAAAATCGAAGGGGGCCGAATGATTTCTGATAATTTTTTTATTATTTCTTGAAGTGTTCTGAATCTTTTTCCGAAGAGATTTTCACGATATCTCGAACGGTTTATCATCTACGTCCGAGAGAAGAGTGGGAAATTCATATTTTCCACTCTTCTTTCGGACGTAGTTGATCAACCGTTTGAGATATCGTGAAATTCTTTTCGGAAAACGGTTCAGAACACTCTGAAGAAAATTAAAGAAAATTAATACCCCTTCCTTCCAAATGTCAATTTTTCGTGATTTTCCAAAGGGGGTAGCCTTGAAAAAATCGTAAAAAATCGAAGGGGGCCGAATGATTTCTGATAATTTTTTTATTATTTCTTGAAGTGTTCTGAATCTTTTTCCGTAGAGATTTTCACGATATCTCGAACGGTTTATCATCTAAGTCCGAGAGAAGAGTGGGAAATTCATATTTTCCACTCTTCTTTCAGACGTAGTTGATCAACCGTTTGAGATATCGTGAAAATCTCTTCGGAAAACGGTTCAGAACACTCTGAAGAAAATTCAAAAAAATTAATACCCATTCCTTCCGAATGTCAATTTTTCGTGATTTTTTAAAGGGGGTAGCCTTGAAAAAATCGTATAAAATCGAAGGAGGCCGAATGATTTCTAATAATTTTTTTATTATTTCTTGAAGTGTTCTGAATCTTTTTCCGAAGAGATACTCACGATATCTCGAACGGTTTATCATCTACGTCCGAGAGAAGAGTGGGAAATTCATATTTTCCACTCTTCTTTCGGACGTAGTTGATCAACCGTTTGAGATATCGTGAAAATCTCTTCGGAAAACGGTTCAGAACACTCTGAAGAAGATTTAAAAGAATTAATACCTCTTCCTTCCAAGTGTCAATTTTTCGTGATTTTCTAAAGGGGGTAGCCTTGAAAAAATCGTAAAAAATCGAAGGGGGCCGAATGATTTCTAATAATTTTTTTAATAGTTTTTGAAGTGTTCTGAATCTTTTTCCGTAGAGATTTTCACGATATCACGAACGGTTTATCATCTACGTCCGAGAGAAGAGTGGGAAATTCATATTTTCCACTCTTCTTTCAGACGTAGTTGATCAACCGTTTGAGATATCGTGAAAATCTCTTCGGAAAACGGTTCAGAACACTCTGAAGAAAATTCAAAAAAATTAATACCCATACCTTCCAAATGTCAATTTTTCGTGATTTTCTAAAGGGGGTAGCCTTGAAAAAATCGTGAAAAATCGAAGGGGGCCAAATGATTTCTAATAATTTTTTTATTATTTCTTGAAGTGTTCTGAATCTTTTTCCGAAGAGATTTTCACGATATCTCGAACGGTTTATCATCTACGTCCGAGAAGAGTGGAAAATTCATATTTTCCACTCTTCTTTCGGACGTAGTTGATCAACCGTTTGAGATATCGTGAAATTCTCTTCGGAAAACGGTTCAGAACACTCTGAAGAAAATTCAAAAAAATTAATACCCCTTCCTTCCAAATGTCAATTTTTCGTGATTTTTTTAAGGCCTTGAAAAAATCGTATAAAATCGAAGGAGGCCGAATGATTTCTAATGATTCTTTTATTATTTCTTGAAGTGTTCTGAATCTTTTTCCGAAGAGATTTTCACGATATCTCGAACGGTTTATCATCTACGTCCGAGAGAAGAGTGGGAAATTCATATTTTCCACTCTTCTTTCGGACGTAGTTGATCAACCGTTTGAGATATCGTGAAATTCTTTTCGGAAAACGGTTCAGAACACTCTGAAGAAAATTGAAGAAAATTATACCCCTTCCTTCCAAATGTCAATTTTTCGTGATTTTCCAAAGGGGGTAGCCTTGAAAAAATCGTAAAAAATCGAAGGGGGCCGAATGATTTCTGATAATTTTCTTATCATTTCTTGAAGTGTTCTGAATCTTTTTCCGAAGAGATTTCTACGATATCTCGAACGGTTGATCAACCACGTCCGAGAGGAGAGTGGAAAATGCATATTTTCCACTCTTCTTTCGGACGTAGTTGATCAACCGTTTGAGATATCGTGAAATTCTTTTCGGAAAACGGTTCAGAACACTCTGAAGAAAATTTAAAAAAATTAATACCTCTTCCTTCCAAATGTCAATTTTTCGTGATTTTCTAAAGGGTAGCCTTGAAAAAATCGTAAAAAATCGAAGGGGGCCGAATGATTTCTAATAATTTTTTTAATAGTTTTTGAAGTGTTCTGAATCTTTTTCCGTAGAGATTTTCACGATATCACGAACGGTTTATCATCTACGTCCGAGAGAAGAGTGGGAAATTCATATTTTCCACTCTTCTTTCGGACGTAGTTGATCAACCGTTTGAGATATCGTGAAATTCTTCTCGGAAAACGGTTCAGAACACTCTGAAGAAAATTAAAGAAAATTATACCCCTTCCTTCCAAATGTCAATTTTTCGTGATTTTCCAAAGGGGGTAGCCTTGAAAAAATCGTAAAAAATCGAAGGGGGCCGAATGATTTCTGATAATTTTCTTATTATTTCTTGAAGTGTTCTGAATCTTTTTCCGAAGAGATTTCTACGATATCTCGAACGGTTGATCAACCACGTCCGAGAGGAATTTTCCACTCTTCTTTCAGATGTAGTTGATCAACCATTTGAGATATCGTGAAAATCTCTTCGGAAAACGGTTCAGAACACTCTGAAGAAAATTAAAGAAAATTAATACCCCTTCCTTCCAAATGTCAATTTTTCGTGATTTTCCAAAGGGGGTACCGTAGCCTTGAAAAAATCGTAAAAAATCGAAGGGGGCCGAATGATTTCTGATAATTTTCTTATTATTTCTTGAAGTGTTCTGAATCTTTTTCCGAAGAGATTTCTACGATATCTCGAACGGTTTATCATCCACGTCCGAGAGAAGAGTGGGAAAATCATATTTTCAACTCTTCTTTCAGACGTAGTTGATCAACCGTTTGAGATATCGTGAAAATCTCTTCGGAAAACGGTTCAGAACACTCTGAAGAAAATTCAAAAAAATTAATACCCATTCCTTCCAAATGTCAATTTTTCGTGATTTTCTAAAGGGGGGTAGCCTTGAAAAAATCGTGAAAAATCGAAGGGGGCCAAATGATTTCTAATAATTTTTTTATTAGTTTTTGAAGTGTTCTGAATCTTTTTCCGAAGAGATTTTCACGATATCTCGAACGGTTGATCATCTACGTCCGAGAGAAGAGTGGGAAATTCATATTTTCCACTCTTCTTTCAGACGTAGTTGATCAACCGTTTGAGATATCGTGTTAATCTCTTCGGAAAACGGTTCAGAACACTCTGAAGAAAATTAAAGAAAATTAATACCCCTTCCTTCCAAATGTCAATTTTTCGTGATTTTCCAAAGGGGGAAGCCTTGAAAATATCGTGAAAAATCGAGGGGGGCCAAATGATTTCTAATAATTTTTTTATTATTTCTTGAAGTGTTCTGAATCTTTTTCCGAAGAGATTTCTACGATATCTCAAACGGTTGATCAACCACGTCCGAGAGAAGAGTGGAAAATTCATATTTTCCACTCTTCTTTCAGACGTAGTTGATCAACCGTTTGAGATATCGTGAAAATCTCTTCGGAAAACGGTTCAGAACACTCTGAAGAAAATTAAAGAAAATTAATACCCCTTCCTTCCAAATGTCAATTTTTCGTGATTTTCCAAAGGGGGTAGCCTTGAAAAAATCGTAAAAAATCGAAGGGGGCCGAATGATTTCTGATAATTTTTTTATTATTTCTTGAAGTGTTCTGAATCTTTTTCCGAAGAGATTTTCACGATATCTCGAACGGTTTATCATCTACGTCCGAGAGAAGAGTGGGAAATTCATATTTTCCACTCTTCTTTCGGACGTAGTTGATCAACCGTTTGAGATATCGTGAAATTCTTTTCGGAAAACGGTTCAGAACACTCTGAAGAAAATTAAAGAAAATTAATACCCCTTCCTTCCAAATGTCAATTTTTCGTGATTTTCCAAAGGGGGAAGCCTTGAAAATATCGTGAAAAATCGAGGGGGGCCAAATGATTTCTAATAATTTTTTTATTATTTCTTGAAGTGTTCTGAATCTTTTTCCGAAGAGATTTCTACGATATCTCAAACGGTTGATCAACCACGTCCGAGAGAAGAGTGGAAAATTCATATTTTCCACTCTTCTTTCAGACGTAGTTGATCAACCGTTTGAGATATCGTGAAAATCTCTTCGGAAAACGGTTCAGAACACTCTGAAGAAAATTAAAGAAAATTAATACCCCTTCCTTCCAAATGTCAATTTTTCGTGATTTTCCAAAGGGGGTAGCCTTGAAAAAATCGTAAAAAATCGAAGGGGGCCGAATGATTTCTGATAATTTTCTTATTATTTCTTGAAGTGTTCTGAATCTTTTTCCGAAGAGATTTTCACGATATCTCGAACGGTTGATCAACCACGTCCGAGAGGAGAGTGGAAAATGCATATTTTCAACTCTTCTTTGAGACGTAGTTGATCAACCGTTTGAGATATCGTGAAAATCTCTTCGGAAAACGGTTCAGAACACTCTGAAGAAAATTCAAAAAAATTAATACCCATTCCTTCCAAATGTCAATTTTTCGTGATTTTCTAAAGGGGGTAGCCTTGAAAAAATCGTGAAAAATCGAAGGGGGCCAAATGATTTCTAATAATTTTTTTATTAGTTTTTGAAGTGTTCTGAATCTTTTTCCGTAGAGATTTTCACGATATCACGAACGGTTTATCATCTACGTCCGAAAGAAGAGTGGAAAATATGAATTTTCCACTCTTCTCTCGGACGTAGTTGATCAACCGTTTGAGATATCGTGAAAATCTCTTCGGAAAACGGTTCAGAACACTCTGAAGAAAATTAAAGAAAATTAATACCCCTTCCTTCCAAATGTCAATTTTTCGTGATTTTCCAAAGGGGGTAGCCTTGAAAAAATCGTGAAAAATCGAAGGGGGCCAAATGATTTCTAATAATTTTTTTATTATTCCTTGAAGTGTTCTGAATCTTTTTCCGAAGAGATTTTCACGATATCTCGAACGGTTTATCATCTACGTCCGAGAAGAGTGGAAAATTCATATTTTCCACTCTTCTTTCGGACGTAGTTGATCAACCGTTTGAGATATCGTGAAATTCTCTTCGGAAAACGGTTCAGAACACTCTGAAGAAAATTCAAAAAAATTATACCCCTTCCTTCCAAATGTCAATTTTTCGTGATTTTTTAAAGGGGGTAGCCTTGAAAAAATCGTATAAAATCGAAGGAGGCCGAATGATTTCTAATAATTTTTTTATTATTTCTTGAAGTGTTCTGAATCTTTTTCCGAAGAGATTTTCACGATATCTCGAACGGTTTATCATCTACGTCCGAGAGAAGAGTGGGAAATTCATATTTTCCACTCTTCTTTCGGACGTAGTTGATCAACCGTTTGAGATATCGTGAAAATCTCTTCGGAAAACGGTTCAGAACACTCTGAAGAAAATTCAAAAAAATTAATACCCCTTCCTTCCAAATGTCAATTTTTCGTGATTTTCTAAAGGGGGTAGCCTTGAAAAAATCGTGAAAAATCGAAGGGGGCCGAATGATTCCTAATAATTCTTTCATTAGTTTTTGAAGTGTTCTGAATCTTTTGCCGAAGAGATTTTCACGATATCTCGAACGGTTGATCAACTACGTCTGAAAGAAGAGTGTGAAATGTAAATTCTTGGATCATTTAACATTGGCCTTATGGGACTAAAACATGTTCCCGGTTTATCCCCCATTTATTCCAGAATTATGATGGAGGATTATCAAAGACCGGCTCATAGGGACAACACAGTTAAAAAAAAAGCCAAAAATGGACCCGAAAACCCTCTCAAAATATTTCATCGACCACACCGCCACTGTGAAAAACTCTTATTTTGCCCTATATGCCTCTCGCATTGTTGGCGGTCGATAGGAATTTTTTAGGGACATGACATGTCCATATTCGGTTTCATTGGACTGTGTTGTCCCTAGAAATTGGACTTCAATGATTTCCAGGGCACATACTGCAAGATATTGGAGAAAAACAAGAACCATGTTTTGTTCATGACTTGGCATACGTTCGGGCGAGCTGGCCAGTGCAGGACTGCGCAGACGGGCGCCCAGACGTGGGATAATTATTTTCCCAAGATTTCTTATCGACACATGTTAAGGGATGTGTCGTTGAAGCTGTGACCAAGTGACAGCCTGATCGGGTGATTGGTCCAGAAATGAGGAGCGTTTCACATTTCGATGTGTCGGACGGCCGGGTCTTGGCATACGCTCAGGCGAGCCGGCCACTGCACGACTGCGCGGGCGGGAGCCCAGACTATGAATAATTTTTTTCCCGAGATTTTTTTGCAAACACATGTTAAGGGATGTGTCGTTGAGACTGTGACCAATTTATAGCCCAATCAGGTGATTGGTGAAGAAATCAGGAGCGTTTCGCATTTCGATGTGTCGAGCGGCGGGTTTTAGCATAGGCCTGCCGCTCGGGCGAGCCGGCCAGTGCACAACTGCGGGGACGGGCGCCCAGACCTTGAATATTTTTTTTCCGAAGATTTCTTCGCGACACATGTTAAGGGATGTGTCGTTGAGACTGTGACCAAGTTACAGTCCGATCGGGTGATTGGTCGATGAAGGTTTTCAATAAGGTTTCTGGACCCTTATTCTGTAACTTTAACTAGTTGAAGTTGCTAGTGAGTGGATTTCATTTCGCTCTTTTGGTATTCCATAACTTTTAGTGAGGTCACTCGAGCGACTTCAGCTGTCGACAACTATGTCGCTCTCACGATTTTTGGCCATCATTAAAGGGGAAAACAAGTTACATAATGGCAGTGCTGGACCGACATGATCTGGGGGCAAGGCATCAAAACTCCAGAAAGTCCATACGTCATGGATGAATTTGAATACTGTGCCAAATTAGAAATTTTCCATATACAGTGGAACCTCTATGCATCGTTCCCGGTTCTATCGTTTTCCTGGATGTACCATTCATTTTTTCTAGCCCCACTCCCATATAATCAATGTTACATTTTCCTGGATGGATGGTTTTATTTTCTTGGTCCCTTGAAAAACGATGGATACTGTACTATTTTAATCTCTCTTCTCTCAACAAAGTAATTTTATTGAGACATCATTACTGACCGTATGATTTTTTTTTTCATTTAGCATGTGTTATTTATTCATTAATTTATATTACATGTGTGACTTTGTGTTTTATTTAAAAACCCAGTAAAACCCAATTAAACCCGGATTTTTTAAAAAAACCTGCCCGGGCTGGGCTTCTTTGAATAAACCCGGGTTTTTGCCAACCCTGTTAGTGGGAGAGCACAGCATGATTCTTCCTTGCAGGTCAATTGATAAGGTGAAGCATTGCCCCAAGCTAATATTACGTATGATAGGAGGGACTCGGCCAAGGCAACGTTATTCATTCATTCATTCATTTATTCTATTTTATTTTCATCCAATTTAGATTTACATTGTCTCACATAATACATACTAGTGAGAGTAAGGTTGAAATCTAATTCATAAGGGTAGTCAAAATAAGATGTTGAAATGTTTAGAATTGAATTTATAAAGTAATGAAAGGTGTAACTTATTTATAAATATCGTGTCACGAAACATACATCACAATAATATTAAATTTTACAAAAAGTGTTGAAAATACGTAGTACAAAATGTAACAATTGTTATAAATGAATAATAATAATGATCTAGATTTTAGTAATTCACATTAAACAGTATGATGAATGAATTATAGTTAATCTACTCACAACAGAAAATATCCAACGTAAACTCGGCTGTATTATAAAATGGCTTTTTAATTGGGAATTCTTCAAGAATAATTTGAAAGAATGTTGAACTTTTTATAATTTTTATACAAACTGGTAAAGCATTGTACAGTATTAAACCATTATATTTCGAATCTTGTTGAAACAAAATTGTTTTATGTGCTAAGCCACAAATTTCATTTTCACTTCTAGTGTTGTGGCCATGTATATCCGCTTTAATATCTAGCGTTGCTTTGGATGTCTTTATTCTAATAATTTTTTTCTTATATATATATATATATATATATATATATATATATATATATATATATATATATATATATATATATATATATATATATATATATATATATATATATAATATATATATATATATATATATATATATATATATATATATATATATATATATATATATATATATATATATATATATATATATTTGCTTCAATGATGCACTATAATGATAGCTATGATCTATTGGCGTCGGATGAATGATCAATGAGATGATGGGATGATGAAATGAAGGTTTTATGGGTAATGGGAAGGATAGTGGAAGGAAGCGGTCGTGGCCTATATTGGCACCATCTTGGCATAAGTCTAAGACTACAGAGGGAAACCACGAAAAACCCCTGTAAAGATGGACGGTGGCGGGTATTGAACCGGGTCTGACATGCCCACTACCTCCCGAGTCACATGAAGCAAGTGCGTTAACCACTGCGCCGCATGTGCCGGTCATTGTAACAATGGTGTGTGTGATGATGAGAGTACGGCAGGTGTGATGGGACGTGTTGCTGCTTGCAGTGTGGTCGGACATCCGTACGGACAGCACGGTCGACACGATCCTGGCCAAGTTCCCGGACAACAGCACGGACTCCCTGAAGACTCTGTGTGGCCTCCCGATCAGCCCGTACTTCAGCGCCCTCAAGATACGCTGGCTGATTGACAACGTGCCTGCCATACGCAAGGCCATCAAGAAGAAGAGGTGCTGCTTTGGCACCGTAGACTCCTGGATCGTCTGGGTGAGTAACGCTCTGCTCTCTTATTGGTCAGCTGAGGCACCCGGGCGTTCGAGTCCCGCATGAGGCATGGCTTTTTGTAAATGTCCTTTCACTTGATGTATTTTTTTTTTCGAGGCGTTTTATTCATATTTTGATTATACAACATGATAATAACGAAGACCCACAAAGTCACATAAGTTTCGACTTGACTGTGGGTCTACATACAATAAATAAATTATATTAATTTGAAAATGAACATCTGGATAATTTTGATGATGATAATGGAACAATTTACATCGTTATAGAATGCGTCAAACTGAAACTAGATAAATGGATAACATTCACAGTTCTTCAATGCTATACAAACACTTGTCGAGTAAGAACAGTTTCACATAATGTTGAAAAATATATAAATTTGTAGTGGCTTTTCATCGTCACACCATAGTTTCATAATACCTGCCTATTCGTACCCCCGTATAACCTATCTGTTGGTGGGGTCGTCGAGCAAACAATAATCATCATCAAGAAGAATATTGCACCGCGAATAGTCGAGCGAGAGCGGACTGTCGGACTTGGTTCTTGCCAAACTACTATTGATCTGTGTTTGGATGAATCTTGCATCATCTAAAAGAAAGCTTTTCGAGTACACTCCGAACGCAGCACTGAATTGAATAAGAATTCAGAATTACCTATTTTGAAATGTTTTTGATCTAGCTTTGAAGATGGAAGTGATGAAATAAAATATTACATCTTTCTCGTCTCCCAAAGACTGAGAAATGACAAATTTAAGATGGAATTGATCAAATTATATTTATGTTCGCGGGTTTGAGGAAAGGTGGCGGCATCTTGAACATAAACTCGCCTGATTGATGTCGGCCTGCGTGCTTTTTTTCTAGTTTTGAAACCAGAACAAGCCGACTTTATATTTCAGTAATCTTGATATTTGTTCCAAAAACTGCTCAGGTATGTAATTGTAACAATATAATTGTATGAATACAAGACTTCAACCTTGAAGTTTCTTACGCTTCGAAGCCAAACGCTGAAGACACATTTCATTGATATTCTCTCATTCTTGCAGTTTAAACTATAATCATAGATAAGGAAGTGTGATCAGCTGTTTCCCGCCCGCCTGTTGACGTGTGTTGTGTGTTGCAGAACCTGACAGGGGGCAAGGACCGAGGCCTGCACATAACGGATGTGACCAACGCGTCGCGCACCATGCTCATGAACATCGAGACGCTGGAGTGGGATCCCGTGCTGTGCCGCTACTTCAACATCCCCATGTCGCTCCTGCCGGAGATACACAGCTCCTCGGAGATCTACGGGAGGATTAGCGTGAAACCGCTGGCCGGCGTTCCCATCTCGGGCGTGAGTCGAACCTTCTCTCTAATGTAGCCACTAGATGACAGAAGTAAAGCAATAGACAAACAGTTTGAACATACACCTCGTCTGTTGCCTGCACTTACAGCTGAACTTTGCTTCACCTAATTCCCTGATTAACTTCACCTGTTTACTCATCGATTGATATCAATTTCAATTTTGAATCATTTTATTCACATTCACATGTGTACCAGAATACATACACAGACAACAGAAAACATACACATAAATACTACTTAAATGAAAATAAAAACAGTATCAAGTTGTAACTTAGGTTTGCTGAACTATTAGGCGAGAGGATTATACGATAGCAATGTGAAGCCCGCGTAAGAACAGAAATTCTTGTGTGCGGGCTGAATAATATTGTGTAAACAAAATATGAAATACAGCTGACGACAAAAAAAAAGTAAACGAAACATGTAATACACAGGATATTAATGAATACAAGGACGTGTATTACAATTTAGACAAGTTTTACACTCACATATTATTTACACGAATATCATAAATATAAAAACATAAATGAAACCTGAACGACTCCAAAAAAAAAAAAAAAAAAAAAAATTTGAAACAACAAAAAAAAAAATGGAATTATATAAATGATAGAGTTTCACTATGCATTATATAAATTATATAATTTGGGAAAAACAGCATCAACAACGGGTTTGTTCTGAATATAGCATGTATATATCGTCAATACATTGAATCATAGTGGGGTTATACATTTGTAACATTTTGTCACCTGTTCAAAACCTCAATCAAACAACATCAAATGTATTGGAACACGAAGAAATATCAGAAAAAAACATGCATTAGAACTAGAGGTGTGCGAGCACTTGAATTTTCTGTTCCGTGTTTGAGTCCAAGTTCAAATTTAGCTAAACTGAAAAATTTCGATTTTTTTTCTCAATTTTTCGATGCCTACTTGTTTTGTTCTGAATATAGAATGTGATTATACTTTTTTGATTTTGAGGTCTAGAGAATTCTACTGATGCAAATCTCGGCCTATTTTTTCTTTTAAATCTTTTAAATTTTTTTGGAACTTGAAACTCGCAATTTTCTCTCAAACTTAAATTCTCAAAGTTGCACATCCCTAGTTGGAACGCTTCAATATATGATTGCTCTCACTGCGTACATGCTATTTTATCACGTGTGTACGTACAAGCGTAGTGAATGTGATAGCAACCCGTGCTGTGTGTGTAGATCCTGGGCAACCAACAGGCCTCGCTGGTGGGGGAGATGTGCTTGAAGCAGGGCCAGGCCAAGAACACGTACCGCAGCGGCTGCTTCCTCATCTACAACACCGGCACAAGGGTGAGTGCACCTCCTCTACAGTAGTCATGCTATTCAATAACTCAGAGGCCAATTGTTCCACATTCACATTCAAACAATACATATATGACAGTTGAAATCATCATGAGTACAATAGTAGGCCTATCGTATAGAACTTGGTATATATTAAAAGTACATGAAATAATATTATATGGCGCTAAATGACCTCGCTGTCGATGCGCCTTAAAACCCTAATATTCATTCAATAATATTATACAGTGAAACGTCTATCCATCGTTTTTAAATAGACCACGGAAATAAAACCATCCATGCAGGAGAATTCAACATTGATTATATGAGAGTTAATTTTAAAAAAAATGAATGATACAAGCAGGAAAACGATAGATCCGGAAACGATGCATAGAGGTTTCACTGTACCGAAAAATTATAAGTATTCTTGTGTAATCCTTAAAACTAAGCCTTAAAACATCCTACATTTCTTAAGCTCCTAATAGTGTGCGGCAATTTATTGAACTCTTTCATTCCTGCATTGAATACAGAATTGAACCATTTGTTTCCTTCACAAATTCAACTGCTTGTCTAGTATTAATGTTATGTACCGGTATATATACGCGGATCCACCAGACGTCAGCTTGTTTAACAACTAAATAACTGTAAAAGTCCTGCAGCTTTCAACATTCAACACTTTTCAGAGATGTCGTTGTTATTATACTGTAGTAGTAAACCTGGTGTTGATAACACGTTGGGCTCACGTCTCAGCTGTACAGATATCACGGGCATATTTGTTTTTGTTATGTTAATAGACAACCTTCTTACGAGGATATAATGAGTAGGCCGAGTGCATTGGAATTGTTGTCTCTTGAACGAAATCAAAACACAAAGTGAATATGTTATCATCAATTACAAAATACAAATCACAATGTAAAAATTGAAATGAAAATGAGTGAAATTTAATTGAATTAGGCCCGGTATTACCAAGTCCAGTTAGTATTTATCTGAGAGTTGGTGAAAACAAATAGCATTGGTAACCATGGTGATAACAAGTTTGAACTGTCAGATAAAGGCTAACTGGACTTGGTAATACCGGGCCTTAAATGAATAGAAATGAATAAAATAAAATAATGTGAATCAATAAATGAAAACCATCATTTTCAATATTATAAAAGAGAGATAAAAAAGAAGGTTTAGAAAAAAATTAAAAAAGAATTTTTAAAAAATATCAAGATTACAAAGAGATGAAAGATTTTTTCTTCTCAATGTGAATATTTAAATTGTTAACTACCCTTGAAATTATTACTTAGAAATTTACTGTTTGTTAAATGAGTTACTTCTGAATTATTCTCTCTGGTTGTAAGATCGCCCTTGTGGTGCCCGGTCCGCCTGATCCTGCCTCTCATCCCTGGCCCTGCTGGGGTACAACGAGAGGTATGACAAGAGACGGATGATCCGGTTGTGTCCCGAGTCCAGCAAGTGTTGTGTTGTTGCAGATGGTGCAGTCGAACCACGGCCTCCTCACGACGGTGGCTTACCGCATGGGTACGTTGGGAACAGAGTATTACCGAGTGATGCGACAGGTCTTAGTCTCGGATCACAAGTAGTCGTCGTACGCGGTTCATCTTCAATTGAACAGATTCAGTACGCATTCTGAACTCCCAGCTGACGAGCTGATTTGTTTCCAGTTTTGTAATTCTGACGGAAAGAAAGCTTGAAATTGTCTTCATAATCTAAAAGTCCAATCAAAATGCAACGCTAATATCAACAACTCTAGCATCTGATTATCATTATGATTATTATTATTACTGCATCTAACTTTATTCATTTTTGTGTAGGATACATAATATTACAGAAATTACAATTCACATTCGAGTTCAACAATAAGATAATAATCTAATGGGAATGAAACGGCGAGGTTCAGACATGGGAGCGTTTGCTCTTCCACCTAACCTTATATCTAGGACGGCTACATACCATTTCATCAAAATCCTATCCGTTTGAAAAACTGAATGATCAACTAAAACTGTCGATGTTGATGTAAAATGGTTTTTCCAAGAAATTGAATTTCGAGTCACGCACAGCCCTATTAATTATTGTAATCAGGAATTTTGAAATTGTTTAGAAGTCTTAATCTGGTCATTAATGAGCCCTGATGTTCTGAATGCGTGAGTGCGAGGAGTTGAGACGAGTGTTGTTGCAGGCAAGGCGAAGCCCGTGTACGCGCTGGAGGGGTCCATCGCGGTGGCAGGTGGCGCCATCAAGTGGCTCAAGAACCTGACGCTCCTGAGCGACGTCTCGGAGACCGAGTCTCTGGCCGAGGGGGTCCCGACCACGGGCGACGTCTACTTCGTGCCCGCATTCACCGGGCTCTACGCGCCGTATTGGCGGAAAGATGCTCGCGGGTCAGTTGCCTGTCTTATGTCAAGTAAACAATTGGATCTGGGATAGCAAAGAGATCGATTCGATCCAAATTTTTTTTTCCTCTGGCATGTTGATTGGTGAATATAGACAAGGAAAACGCAGGATGTGCGTTGTGAGATGAGCTTGGAAGTATGGAAATTCAGAATGAAAAAAATAATTCATCAGTTCAATGGACATATATATATATATATACAGACCTTGGATCACTTCAATTGTTTGAAAGCCCTACCAGAATCAATTATGTCACGGCCTTCCTGTTTCATTCATCACTCATTTCAATCATACCAAATCAATTGTTGACACTTGTTGCTATATATAGATTCAATTGGTTCCCTTTAAACGCTTTGATTGATGTGAAAATGCGTTTTAAATCCGTTTTCTTCATCATTTCTCATCCAATTGTTGCAGAAATCACTGAAAATGTGAATAACAATTTTTTTCATATCCGGTGAAAATTTAAGAGCTTTTGAAGAATTTTTGCCTATATCAAGTATTTTTCCTTCGGGTTATTCTTATGGGGATTTTTCAAACTCTCCGATTTTTTTCTGGAGAAACTGTTGAACCGATTCTCCTGAAAAACAGTCACAACCTATCCTGGTATGACAACAATATACAGAGAAAGTTTCAAGTTGGTTGTTTTTCTTCTTGACCTGTTTGCTGCACACAAAATTTAAAAAAAAAAGAAGCCCATTTTTTTGGTATATGAAATTAAATCTCCGCTACGCTCTTCTAATGAAGAGCGCATGGGACATGATATTGTGTGGCTTGTCCAGTTGTCTGACTTGTGTTGTGACGCGTGCAGGATCCTGTGCGGGCTGACTCAGTTCACGACGCGGGGCCACATTGTCCGGGCCGCCCTGGAGGCCGCCTGCTTCCAGACCCGAGACATCCTGGAAGCCATGCACAAGGACTGCGGGATCCCCCTGGCCAAGCTCAAGGTCGACGGCAAGATGACCTCCAACAACCTCCTCATGCAGCTGCAGGCAGACCTGTGCGGGGTACCAGTCGGTAAGACTCCCCCTCTCCCCCTCTCCCCCTCTCCCCATCTATCCTGGCTGCTCATCACGCGTCATCAGGGTTGTTGCTCGAAAACAAACAACAGATATTTCAAAACAAGCTTTTTTTAACTTTCACGCAGATTTTAAATTCTACGCTTGTCTGCATCTAGAACCACCGTCTTTGTTTGGAACTGTCAAGATAATTTGACGAGATTGTGTTTTAACCTGGTTTTTATTTTAACTAGGCATTATGTTCTAAATAGTAGCCTTGAGTGAAAGAAGAGCTGTTAAATTGTACTGTAATGTGTTTTTGAGAAAATTGCTAGAATTATATTGGGATGAGCTCTGTGATTTTTCCATAGATGTCATATAAACAATCGCAACACAGCGAAACCTCTATATTGTTTTTCAAGAGCCACAAACTAAACCATCCGCGCAGGGAAGTGTAGGGTTGTAAAGTGGGGCCAGTGAGCGATGCGTGGAAGTTTGACAGCCATGATCGTGTCTTGCAGAGAGGTCAACGATGGCAGACGTGAGGGCTCTGGGGGCGGCGATGGCGGCGGGGCAGGCCGAGGGGGTGGGCGTCTGGAACCTGCAGGAGGAGGCATCGCAGTTCGTCACCTGCGAAACGTTCCTCCCGACAACAACGGAAGAAGGTAGGCAACCAGCCGTGCGTGATATCGGACCCAGTCATATCTGGGCCAAGCATAACAACTAGGAATAAGATTTTGCTTAGAACATTTCATTACTTTTCTCTGTGAATACATTGACATTGTTCGAAGGGATGTGTGTACGGTGCTTCTATATTTAGAGAAGTCTATCTTCACCATTGTTTTCTATGTTCACAAAGCAGTGTAATTGAATAAAAAAGTCAATCAACTCCAAGACAATTTTATGCTCGTCAATTAATATGACATTCTATTTTTGTGAATTCAACCAGCTTCAAGATAATACGTCAATGAATACCAAGAATGTGGTGAAATTTATTGACATATAATCTTGAAACTAATTGCATTCACAAAAATGTAATATCAAACTAATTGAAGAACATAGAATCATCTTCGAGTTGACGTACTCTTCATTCAATGACTGATCTGCGAACATAGAAGACAACAGTAGATATGAATTTCTCTATTTGGACAAGCACCGTGCTTGAAGATGAGCTGATTGAATTAAGATTCTAGAATATTCCATTCTAGTGATATGTCTTCTGAATAGGTGTGATTATAATGTATTCAACAAGTGCAGGTCATTTATTCAGGTCATTTGTTGAAGTTTGTACTTTCAAAACACTTGACAGCTCTTATTCTTATTTTAATTAATCCCAAAAAAATATAATTAAATATAACAACATTTTTATATTGCAGGCCTATTTACATGATTTTGACTTGACATTTAGTAGGTTATATATATATAAAGTATAAACCTTTATTGAGACTTGTGCGGTACAAGCTTATGCGGCGAATGGAAAAGGAGAGAATACCGAGAGCAATGTTTGGGATAGCAGAACACAATGGAGCTAAGAGACGAGTTGGAAGACCAAGAGAAAGGTGGCAGTAGGGAGTCAAGTTCAGGGTAGTCAACCAAGGAGAAAAATGGGAAGAAGTGAAAGACGAGAGATGGTGGGAGGATAGAGAATGGTGGAGGGAACTGGTAGGAAGAGAAGAAATAGAGGATAGGCCTAGCAGTAGTGAAGAAGAGGAGGAACAAGTCAGAACTAACAGGAACCAATGTTGATTTAAGAAGTCTGCCCTAGAAAAAGTGGTGGAAACACCCCCTGGCCCAATTTAATTGGTTATCTGCGTTGGAGATGCATATAGTATATATATTGGTCCCTGCCTCCAAAGTCTACAATATAACAATCAACATAAAATACATGGGAATATATAATAAAACAAAATTAAATAGGTAACTGAATATTGAAATTATTTAAAATGAAATGAAATTGAAATAATAAACGATAACATCGGCTGCAAAAATTATGACACTAATAATAATAATAATTGAAAAAATGAAATGAATGTAAACGTTGATGGATGATAGTTGTGTCGATGGTTTCTGAATATTCTAATGGAGTCCATCGGGATCTATGCACTGTATACAGTACCGTATAAAGTGGGGTGACTTTGACCCACTGGACCCCTATTCCTGAGATGAATGAGATGTGAGAAAAATAAAAATGAGTGAGAAAACGATTATCTCACTTAAAATGGCCGATTTACCATTACCAATCGGCCATTTTAAGTGAGATAATCGTTTTCTCACTCATTTTTATTTTTCTCACATCTCATTTATCTCACAAATAGGGGGGGTCCTGGTGTGACTTTGTCCTTCTGTTGGAGAAAGTTTCAAACTGCCACAAATGAAAAGTTATGATTTCATCGTATTTATTTTGATACGTATTTTAATTTTGATGAGTATCTATTGAGATACCAAAAAAATGGGTACGATAAAATTAAAACTTTTTCATTTGTAGCAGTTTGAAACTTTCTCCAACAAAAGGACAAAGTCACCCCACTTTACGGTACTATCACCTGGTCAGATTGAAGCTCTTGTTTGATTGTCGATGAAGCTCTGACGTTGTGTGTTGTCAGATCGCAACGCCCGCTACACCAAGTGGAAGATGGCCGTGCAGAGAAGTCTGGGCTGGGCGACCACGAAGAAGTCCGTAGCGATGACAGGTAGGCCCAACGCTCACAGGAGTAAAATGTAGCGGCTTGCCCCTCTCACGCTCGTCTCTCCGTTGCACCGTGGAACAAGCTTGTACGCGACGTGACGAACCTGGCGTAGAAGCCTGAGGCTAGAAACATGCCGATTGTGTTGAAAGGGCAAGAGAGATCACCAGCTTACCTTGAGAGACGAGTAGAGCAACTCATATCTAACGTGCCCAAGGCGAGAAACGAAATAATGCATTCTGAGTGTTTTTGTGTATATGTGTATTCTATCAATGTAGTCTATGCCACAATGGGTTGCACAACGCATCTTCAAGGTAAGCTGCTAGTCTTTCTTCCCCTTTAACCTGTTATACATTTGTCGTGGAGAGTGTTGAGTAGACTTAACAGTGTTATTCCGTTCTCTCTCGACGGATTATTGAATATCTACGGCTGCTTTCTGTGGTTTGCTGTATGTCCATGTCTTTGTTTATTTATTTAAATTGAGTTTAATGGCGCACTGTAATGATTGATAAGATCTATTGGCGTCGGATGAATTATTATTTAGGTTGATGATATCCCGGTCTCTTATGTAATGGGAAGGATAGTGGGAAGAAAGCAGTTGCATTAGCCTAGATGGATCACAGACGGAAACCACGACAAACCCCTGTAAAGATGAACGGTTGCTGGGATGCCGATGTACAATATGCCCCTCACCTCCCAGATCACACGAAGCAAGCGTGTTGGCAACTGAGCTACATGTGCTCGTGAAATGTCTCGGGACGTTGGTCGAACAGCCACAGTCACCCACCAACTGCAGGAGATTGTTGGCCAATGAATGACAGAGGTTTGTCGTGGTTTCTCTCAGTCAGTGAAGTGAACACCGAGGTGGTTTGTTGGATATCAGGCCGAGACATCTCCTTCCCATGATTCCAGCAGGCTCAACAGGCCTTGCGTTGGCTTGACACCGGGATATGAACTACAAAGCCATCCTCGGTAGCTCGGTCAGCTGAGTATTGCTTCAGAAACTGAAGTCACCGCTGGGTGTGGGTTCGAGTCCCGCATAAGGCATAGGTTTTTGTAAACCATCACGTCATAGTTTCATAATCACCTGCTCATTTGTACCCCCATATAACCTAGCTGTTGGTGGGGTCGTTAAGCAAGCAATAATCATGAGCTACAATAAAATGAAGTGAAGTTGACCAAAGTGGGAATGAAAATATTGATTTGCTGAAAATGCTCTTCTGCAAGTAGATGGACTATCCTAGAGTATTGTTTAGAGGGGAATAACTTCAAGTCCCTCTGCACCCCCCACCCCCCACCCCTCGCCCTAATCCTGCAATCCTACAGTGAAACCTCTACGCATCATTCCCGGATCTATCGTTTTCCTGCTTGTATCATTCATTTTCCTCACCGCACTTCCATATAATCATTGTTGAATAATGAATATTCCTGGATAGATTGTTTTCCTGCATCAATATATTTATTGAATGAATGAATATTAGGGTTTAGAGGCGCATCGACAGCGAGGTCATTTAGCGCCTGTAATATATTTTCCTGGTCCATTGGAAAACAATGATTGGATGTTTCACTGTAATAACTATCATTTTGAAACTGTTGCAATTAAGCGTTAAAATTGTTTTTAATTTGAACAAACCTTGCATTTGCCTTTTGTGTTTTGCCAAGTCCTTGCTTCTAAATGTTATGCTTTGAATGTACTTCTTTTGTGTGCTGCTTCATTCTCTTTTGTTTCGTCAAATGTCTGTATACGCTAGCTACCGGCGTACAGTGAAACCTCTATGCGTCGTTTCTCAAGGGGCAAAGAAAATAAAACCATCCATACAGGAAAATTTATCATTGATTATTATATAAGAGTGGGGTGAGAAAAAATGAATGATACAAGCAGGAAAACGATGGATCTGGGAACGATGCGTAGAGGTTTCACTGTATCCCAATATTGTACTATCTACTATGTTCATTGTACGTTGTCTGTCTGCGCCGTCCTCTGAGCTTCCCGTACTACGCTGATTCACAGGGTCTCGAATAATACTGTACCGTACTCTATATCATATTTATTCTATCATTTTGTCGTATTTTATTCAATTGCCCACGTACTGAAGGTAGACCAGAAATATATTACAATAGTGATGAATCAGTTCTGGGTTCTAGCCATAGCGCAATCAAGTTGTTCACAAAAATAAAATATGTGTGTGCCTTTATAGTTTATATAAGTATGTTCCGAAAATGTAGGCCTATATTTATATTTAATACATCAATTGTTGTGATGAATGATGCACTACTAACGGCTTTGATAGACTTGTGGACTGATAATTTTATTGTAATATATTTCCATTGTGCTAGAAATCAGTTGTATCAATTCCGGTAATAATTAGGGATGTGTGAGCACCCGAATTTTCCAGTTTGAGCTCAAATTTAGCTGAACAAAAATATTTCGACTTCGATTTAAAAAAAAATAATTCCATTTTTTTAAAGTCTTCTGTACGCCTACTTGTATCGTTACGCGTATACAGTAAAACGTGATTTGTTTTTCGAATCTCAAGATCCAAAAGTTGCTACTGATATGCAAATCTTGGCCTAACAATTTTTTTATTCCGAATTCAAACTCGAAACTTGTGATTTTTTCTCAAATTCAACTCGAACTTGAAACATCCAACTCGCACACCCCTGGTGATAATTCACCCGGTGTATTATCAGTGAATCAATACGGCTCCACATGTCGTGTGCAGTAAACACTTTTCAGCTCGAAATTCAGTGGACCCAAAAATACTCATTTAGAATTATGAAAGGTTGAGCTCGTAGGAAGAAACTCTGTTCGCAACGAAATTACAGCAAAATTTCAATTTCATTGAATTTCAAATGAACAAGGGCTCACTGTATTTGAACTTTCACGAATGAATTTGTGGAGAGGCCTCCAGATTGATTGAAAAATGAATAAATAAATGAGATATTGTAGAAGCGAAGTGTTTTGTGTGAAATGTTCCGCTGTGTAGTCCGCATGTTTATCCCGGCTGTTCCTCGCTTCATGTTGTTCCGTGTTCTCCTCGTGTTCGTCAACCTGCTGTGTGCTGTGTGCGCTTCTCTCATAGCTCTTACCGGCACATGTAGCTCAGCTGCTGACGCGCTCGCTCCATGTGATCCGGGCGGTGAGGGATATATCGAACTTGGATCGATATCCACCATCGTCCATCTTTACAGGGGTGCATTGCCTTTAATTGCAGAATGTGCATTGTAACCATCCTAATGTCAAGATGGTTCCTACAATATAGGCCACGATCGCTTCCTTCCCACTATCCTTCCCAATACCTTAGAAACCTTCATCCCATCACATCAGTAATTTCATTGGACGCCAATAGATCCATCATTGCAGTGCATCGTAAACCTATTATATATATTTATATATTGAGTCATTACGGTAGTTTGATTCTTGTTGTCATAACGGCGTGCTACTCGGGCCTGCTCGTAGCTCACGAGACAAGTAGCTTGGCTTGTGAAGGACATCACGCAGAGAATTGAGTAAGACGTGATTGTCCATCTGGAAGTAGTTGAACCTTGCTGGGCCACCTGTAGAGTGCAGTGCAGGGTGTTCTTGTGTGTGTGTTATACTGGCACACAAATACAAGCGTAATATCATAGACAGCTTACATTGACTGATGAAAATACATATATCGTACAATGGACCCTCTTTAGTATGTTATTCAGGGGACTAACTTGACAAAAAACAAGTTAACAAGATGGTGCAACTTACTAACGTGACAAATGTACTAAAGAGGTTTTATGTTATTCTTATTATTCACATAGGTATTCAATTATTCAGTTGACATTTGATTAAATTTTGAGAATATTTGAGAAATAAGTAAAAGATGTAATGATAATAATAACAATATATTTATTTGAATTATTTCATTATTGTAAATTAACAAACCCTCATGTGCACGTATTTATAAGATAAATATGCCCAATTTCAGATATTTTAAAATCAGTCAAATCAGTTTGAAATGTCAATTACATAAATATGCTTCAAAGTATCATAATTTTATGAAAGTAATACATCTCAGTTGAAATATCAGCGTGGCTAGTTGGTTAATGTAAAAATAAAATTCATTGGCTATTAAAAAGCGTTTGAATCTGCCTTTATTTATAAAAGTTACACATATAAATAGAAAAGGACGAAGAATTTCAAACTGTTGTTGAATATATAAATCATTTAGGTGTCATGTTGATAAAATAAAAACAGTACATAGTTACAATTGCAATATGGTACTCAGCAGCTTAAATAAATTTGTGTATAGACTTCTATCACGTAACAAATGACAAACAATCGTTACCGTAGCAATACAGCAAACTGGTGGACTACCAAACATTCTGATTGGTCAATTCCAACTGATGGACATTGTTGCAACAATGAGTGACGTCACTTGACAGAAGCCTATATGATAGTAAGTCGTGTAAGAAATGTGGAGTGCAGTGTGTACTTGTTTGTCTTGACAGATGAGCGCTATCGTCTTCTAGCGTCTATACCCGCCAGCTGGTTCCTGATCCTCACGTTCGGCATGCTGGCCCTGTCGGAGGAGCTGGTCAGGTGACATCGCTAGCGGCCAATAGACTCGCATACCTAGAGCTCAACGGCCAATAGGCTCGCTGCGTTACCTAGGGCTCAACGGCCTGTAGGCTTGGTACCAACACGCGTGCTTCTACTAGAGGCACGCATCGTTACCTAGCGTTAAGGTTGCCGTCCAGTTACACAGATTAGCAAGCAATCATTCTACAATTAGAAAAGCAACGATTGGAAATCAATAACTGATTATTCGATGAAATGATTGGCAAAGAAGTGTATTGTTATTTTTTGTTTTTTAATAACATCGAAACTTGATACAAAATCATTGTTCCCCAATTAAGGCTATGAACGAAAGATAGGATCGTTTGGACGGGGCACCACAAGGGCGATCTCACCACCCCATTTTGATCAGATAAAAGCCTTTCAGCCTGTATTATAGGATGAATATCAGTCACAATATATGTTGGAACAATCAGCCTGTGTTTGTATAGGAGCGTAGCTATGCTTGTGGGAACCCACCAGTTGTCTCTTGTGACAGATATTCAACTAATTATTTCCTTCTTTGTCTGCTTTGATAGCAACCTGAACGGTTAGTCTTGTGAGCACAGAGCAGACTTTTAGACAGAGTTTCTAAACATCAATAATCGTTGCTTGATTGATTTCAAATGATTGCTGGCTGATGAGTGATCCAACGTCTGATGACCAGTAATCGGCAGCGTCTGCACGTTGCTAGGGTCGGCGTTCGATGTGAGAATTCAGAATTGCAAACAATATCGAAACTTCAATATCGAATATTGATCGAAATATATCAAAATGATCAATTCTCAATCGATATTGAATGGAAAAATTGATGGAAAATATTGAAACTGGACGGCAACTCTATTTATTACGTATTAGTATTAAATATATTTGTTGTTTTTCTATTATTTAAATGATTAGAGTATTGATAATACTGAGTGTGCTATTGTAACAGGTGTTCACTTTAAAAGTGCATCTGATTGTTCCTCCAGAGTGAAACAATTCATCTCAATGTAGGCTTATAACTAGGAAATTAATGGGAATTAATTTTCCCATTTCGTAAACGTTCAACTGCAAGTCAGTGTGGGCGTTGAAGCGTTCAACTGTTCAATCGAAACAGAAGCTTCACGCTTCGGTTCGAGGCAAACTGAGTCGTTCGTGTAGTCAATCACACGCCAAGTCAAGTACGCTTTATTCTTAGTCAACGAACGGAAAGAGAAATCACGTCGTGAGTGTGGGAGGTGAAAGGTCACTCGAGTAGGATACGATCCCAGTGATGTATGGGATTTGTCCCGAAGGTCTCACGCCTCTCTCCGTGTAGGCACGGCTAGTGCACATGTTCTTCCGGGCACCAGTAGGCCCAGTTCAAACTAGATCAGCCAAGCTCAGTCGTAAGTACTTTTATCTAAATGGATGGCCTTTGGGACATGAAAAACTAGGAACAATTAATTAATTAATTAGTATAATAAGGTGCAGTACATAGTTATTTTTTAATTCATCTTACATTTTAAATTATCACCAGGCATATTCTGTACTTAAAATAAATGCTGGTGTTGTTTTTATAATATTTATTACCGGTATCAATTTTTTAAATGTAAGTTATATAGGCTAATTTTATTTTGAAATGGTTGGTGATTTGTGATCATTTTTACTGATGCTGATTGGTTGTTTAGATTCTATTGGTGATTTGTTGGGTTGAAGTATGCCGGTAATGCAGTGGACTCTATGACGAGAGCCCTACACCAAGTGCAGGGCTCACGTCGTATCGTTACCCCCGGCAACTGATATCCAACTCTGTATTGTGAACTTGTTGTATTATTAAATATTGTTACAAGGTGCTAAATACTTTCTCTGGCTTCAATTCACTGCTCAATATCTTGTTATCGTTCCAACGACGTAGAACTTGTGGTCTTGTGGAAACTCTTGTATGACGTCATATGCTTGAGGTCCGTATCACACGGTGTTTGCCATCGTCTCTTTCCTCAAGGTCACTCCAACCAGCCAATCGATCTGTTACACTCGACTGTATGGCGTGGTTGGTTCACAGCCTTCTCAGGCACAGCCTTCTTGTCACAATTTACAAAAATATCACGGCAATATTCAAAGTCTTGCTTCTAAATTTGATCGAAAGAAGTTGGCTGCAGGCTATCTTGCAGTGCTACTAGAAATAAACAATGCTGAAAGTAAGTAATAGACTTCAGTATTAATATATGACGAGAGTACGATTATTCGCCAGTAAAAATAACAACAGAATACGCTACTGTTTTCAATACGGCTAGCGAAGTGGAGAAGCAAAACACTACCGACAATAGTACGTTTTTAATTGATGTAATTGTTGCAATTTGCTCGCTTCTTTTGCACTTTTGGTAAGTTCTTCAGATTAACACTAGCTGCGAACTTGCAACTTTTACTGGCAAATATCTGTCATCGCCGTGAGAAGTGAGTTGTGAACTGCTGTATCTTACGACAGAACTGCAAGGCAAACGTTGGTCAACATTCTTGGTGACATGAACAATAACAGACAATACACAAAACTAAACTCTCTGGACTATTAATAGTGTACAGTGAAACGTCTATCCACCGTGTTTCAAGGGACCAAGAAAACTAAACCATCTATGCAGGAAAACGATCCATCCAGGAAAATTTAACATTGATTATATGGTATGAGAGTGGGGTGAGAAAAAATGAATTATGCAAGCAGGAAAACGATGGATCCGGGAACGATGGATAGAGGTTCCACTGTACTTGTAAACCTGTTGCTGTATGTATGTAAGAAGAAGTCTGTGATTGATGAACAAAAAAATAAAGACATCCGTAGCACAAAATTATCTTGATTGTTCACACTTGACAATATTAATCCTCAATAATTTCCCTTTTTTTCCTCTCTGAGTCTTTATTATTATAATCATATCATATTTTGTATGTACTGTTCGTTTATTCTAGGCCAATATCCAATGATATTATTCAAACTTTATTTTCAATTTCAATTTCAATTTCGATTTTTCCTTAATTTGTCACTCATTAATCATCAATCATTTACATATTATCATCTGACAAGACAAAAAGGCGGTATTCACTGCTTGTAATTGCTGTGATGTTCCATACAACCTTATTTTACTCCCTATGCCTAATTCATAAATAACTAATAATGACTGATACTAAAACAATAGTAATAATCGTATTATCATCATCAATAATTAACAGTGATGATAATAATACCAACAATAGGCCTAAAATAATAATAATGAGGTAGAATAATATAATAATATAGTAATACATAAATTGGTAATATAAATGAAAGTTAGACATTTTATTTCGAGTTGACGTTTGTTTGTTTTCTAATGGTGATGCCACAGTCAAGTCCGAACAGGCTTTAAGGGCTCCGTTGTAGAATACATGTATCTTGTCCATAGGAAACGTCAATAAAACTTCAACAACAATGGCTTTGGGTTTAATTGATGAAAATTGAAAACGATCAATGATGATTCATGTTGATGGAGACATTGAAAACAATGTTGGACTATAGCTTATCATTTTTGGTTTGTCATCAGTTTCAGTCATCCCTATGACACACATTTCCAGGACTGCTTTTTGTCAGTCTCCCTTCGAGGCAGTGAAAAGAGACTATGCCACTTCTTAGTCATGGCACGTCGTATACGATAGCTGCAACCTGCTAAATATATATGTATAAACATGGTTATGTCAGGAAACCAAGTACAGTAATTTAAAGTGCTTTCGACAGGAGTATCGTTTCCATGTTTTAAATATAATTCTGATATTTTTTTTTTCTGAAAATTTTAATACAACCCTTTTACTCCTCCCCAAAAGATGATACCATATTGTGAAAGAGACTGAAAATATCTGTGATGTATTATTTTCAGAGAATGTAATTTCAGTTGTAGACTAGGGATGCGTATCGCGTAGCATGTCTTGGTCAATCTTACCGACAGAACATTCATGTGTGCATCAATCAATTCAATCAATCAATCATTCTCATCAATTTATGGTGAGTACAATTCACTGAGCATCACTGTTTGAAAGTTTCCTAATAAAATACTCTTCGTTTTTCAATTATACGACAATAATAATTATAACCAATGCATTACAATCTTTTGAGATCTTTCAAGTTTTTCTTTGTTTTCTTATTCACACATAATCTGCATTATTTATTTGGCTAATAAGTTGAATCAATAAGATAGATAATAAGTAAGGATTAAGAGAAACTATTCCGCTTTTTTCAAGAATAAAAATAACAAATATGATTTGCCAAATAAATTTATAGATTCTATTGTTGTAGACATATTGAAAAGATCAGTACGGTACACATTCATTTCATTACTATCATTTCTTCCCCTTATCCTCTCTTCTTTTGTATATTATATTCTTACAATATTTTTATTCACACCTCTACATGGCTTAACAAACATGTTCGTAACAAATGTATTATTTAAATTCCTTATTGCTTTAGATTTTTGTTCTGTTATTTTATAATTATATACATTTTCTTAATCTATCGCCATTCTTTCAATTATTCCTACTTTCAAGTCAAGTCCCTACATCAGGTCCTACTTTCCAATAATGTTCAATTATTCTGTGTCACTTATCTCGGCTATTATTTGTGAATGGCAGAATCTAAAAAATGATTTCCAAAAAATGATTTTTTTTTTTAAATGATCTATTTGAGTTGCCTAGATTCAAAATTATCAAAGTCCAAATATTGAGCAAAAAATCTGCGCAGTGCAATTTATTCTTAAAGACGTTTTTAATCCATATGAAATAATATTAGGTTTAGATGAGGCCATTTGACTGTTTGCCAGCCTGATTAGAATTGAGTTCAGTTCAAATTCGGCCATTTGACAAGCAAGTAGCTAAAGATTCTGTTGATTTTCTACAATGGACTTGGATGGTTTTGAATTTAGGCGACTCATTTATTCATTTATTTCAATTATTTTCCTTTCCTTATAATTAACATAACACAATAGAAAAAAAGATTAAATGGAACACAGATTACAACAATAATAATAAAATTAACAACAACACATGACGAGAAGGAAAATATATTACTGAGTGCAAGAAAGAAGAGATCTTGAGTTTGCACTCAGATTATAGGAACTAAAATTATAATACAAGTCTTTATTCTATGAATATATGGTGAATTGGACCGGAGATTATTAAAATGAAATAATAAGTATGATAATAGCTTCGAAAATTGATGGAAAAGTACATTTATTTTTATAACTACACATAATGATGTAACAAATTGATAATTATGATAGCCCAACTTAAGTATCTATAATTACATATTTCATTTGGATTGAAATTATTTCTTGATTAGTTAACTCTTACCTTACGTTCTTCCATTGTCATTTTATTATTCATTCAAATATGTTATCATTCCTGATCTTTATATTGCAAAAGTGAGATAGAATCATCATTCAAGATATATATATATATATATATATATATATATATATATATATATATATATATATATATATATATGTATATATATGTATATATATATATATACATATATATATATATATATATATATATATATATATATATATATATATATATATATATATATATATACATATATATAAATATATATATATATATATATATATATATATATATATATATATATATATATATATCGTGATTGTTATTGATAGTAATTATTTGAAAATATCTCACATTTTCTTCCCTGGGAATTCTTGCCTACAATTAGACAGTTAGGCAACTTTCTATACACGAGTAATAGCGATCACGTGACCAATCTGCTTGACCCTCTAACCCCACGTGACTGAAATCCTGCATCCCCATTGGTCTAAGCACTAATCGCGCTCCCTCGTTCTTTTTTGATGGCTGCATTTCACTTCATTTCACGTGTTGCTTGGATTTCAACAAGTAAATCGTAGAAATAAGATGACATCGGCGAGGAAAGTAGTGAAAAGGTATGTTAATTGTATTCAGTTGAATGTTAGCAACAATATGTCAGTATTTAATAGCCGGGATATTAGATAAATCACGAGTAATCTGTGTTGAAACTTGGCCATTGGCCGCCTATTGAAGTTGGATTTTTTAGCATATGAACTTTCCATCTTTGGTGGTTCTATAATTCTATCCAAGATGAAGAAGTAGTTGTAGTAGTAGTAGTAGTAGTAGTATCTTTATTTTTAGCAAAAATGTGCCATTCTTTATACAATTGTAGTTAACATGAAATACACTGCAGGGGGGGTTACTGAGGGTTCTCGACTAGGCCTACATCTCTTGGTACCTATGCTATTTGTTTTCACCAACTCTCAGATAAATTCTAACTGGCCGTGGTAATACTGGGCCCAAGTTACTTCTTATCACTTATCACTTGTAATTCAACTTCTGCCTTCTGTTATTCAATTATTTAATGTAGTGTCTAACCATAGTAATTTTTTAAAGTGACGATTTCTATATGTGTATCATATATATGTCCAATGATTGAAATAAAATACAATACAGTACAATACGTTGGTTTGCCGGACTCAAACCGGCAAACCCACGTAAAACTCAATTCAATGCATCTTAGTTCTATCTGTCTGTCTATGGTTTCTCATCGTTCTAGTGAATATTAACTAGATATTCTTTGCCCAGAACCACCCAGTATAGAACGGTAACTTTAAGTGATTAAAAAACATATAAAAACAAACAAAATACAAAATGTCCAAACTACACACCATAGATATAAACAAGATCTATCAGAAAACACAAACAACGCGAACATAGGACAAAAATTGGCCATGGTACGTTAATTAGTAAAATTACTCAACAATGTAATGCTCGACGCCTGAAAGTGAAAGTTAGGCAACTTTCCATACACCCCCGTCTCGAGCGGTAATCTTTGAAAAAAATTCTTCTGATCATGTTCCATTCCATCACGTGACCATTAACTACACCGTCCTCGATTGGCCCGCCGACCCCACGTGACTAAAATCCTGCATTCTCATTGGTTTAGGCACTACTCGCGCCACGAGCCTTCTCTTCGATCGTTCCATCTCAATTCAGCAACTTGTTGCTTGGATTTCAACAAGTAAATCGTAGAAATAAGACGACATCGGCGAGGAAAGTGGTGAAAAGGTATGTTAATTGTATTCAGTTGAATGTTAGCAAGAATATGTCAGTATTTAATAGCCAGGATATTAGATAAATCACGTGTAATCCGTGTTGAAACTTGGCCATTTGGCCGCCTATTGAAGTTGAGTTTTTAAGCTCTGATTGTTACTGAATATTACCTCAACTACTATTGTTCTAGGGTCTGTTATACAGTCAATTTAATACACTCGCCCTCTGAGTAGAAGGAAGAAGGAATGATGAATGAGGCAAGCAAGCTTATTGGATAGAAAGGAAATAAGAAGGAAATCACAGAGATTGTATGATGTTGTAAGCCTATAATATAGGCTTACAACATATTATACAGGATGCCCAGGTAAGTCTTCCAGGCCTAGCTGGTTCAAGTCTTACCTTTTACTTTTATAATACTTCTGTCTTTCACGGTATTATACTGTACACAGAATACATATGAAGGTATATTTTCTCACAAGAAGAAACACATAGATAAAGATATAACCACATATTTTATGTAATGGAAGTTTGTGGGTACAAACTGAGACTTGCAGTAGCAACAGTTTTGTGTTTAGCATTGTTGTACAGGCATTAATCGAATAGGCCTAGTTTATTTGGATATCTTTGCTTTGGTGGATTGCTCCTTATTTTACACATAACTGTACGGTATAGCTGTTTAGCCAAAAAGCTAGACTAGTTAGTTGTAAATCTTCTGTTCAAGTCCACTAATATACAATAGTATACACTTCTGGTTAGGGTAGACTGTATTGATATCACACACAATGTTATTATTAAGAAGTGGAATTGATTATTATTAGTGAAATAGCTGTGTTAAATATTAAGTCAAACTAACATCCATTCCATAACATTATGTTATAAATATTGTATTCTTAATTATTGGTAATTTCAATGGATATGTCGAACTAAACTTACTCTATGGATGAAATATGAAATAATCTAACTTGAACACTGATCTAAATTTCACTCATGAATGACAGGATATTCAATAACAAATGAAGGGTACACAGGAATAACGATACAAGTCACATATTGTGAGTTCTGAGATAAATGCAATTCAAAGTTCGAAACCATATCACTTTCTATGGGAGGTCGATATTTCAACTCGACTTTTCGTGGACTTGTATCATTGTTACCTAAAATCTCAATCCATATTCAGAAAGCTTGTGAAAAACCCTGATAGATGGCATATCTAACTCATTTTTTCTCAAAATGTGACTTGTATCGTTATTCCCGTGTACCCTTCAAATTGTTGATTTTTAGCACAAAAATTTAAAATTCATAGGCCTATTCATCAATACACGAGCATTAGTACGTTTCATTCCAACAAAGCTATTTACCGGTAATTACCAATTAATAATTTCACTTGTTGACAATAAAACATGTGATCTCGATACATTTCACAGACTTCATCGCATGTGGTAATATTTACGTCATACAACGTTGGAAATTAGAATATGAAATATCACTACTTTTATCATTACAATATTGTCTTAGTGATCCCAAGATACTTAGTTCAAAGTGGAAGATAATAGAATAGAATTTTATTAGTTTAGCATTTTTGCTATTTTGTATTGTACATAATTATAATATATGAGTAATAACAGTAATAATTGTTTTACATAAATGATTCATCATTGAAGTTACAAATTCAATATATCTAAATATTGTACATACATAGAAACATGATTACATGTACTTAGAATTACTTAATCTATGTTACTAGGTCCCAATATTTAATTACCTCAGAAGGTTTGGGAGTTAGCCCATTTTCTTTAATTAGTAGACAATAATAATAATAATAATAATAATAATAATAGTTTATTGGCAGTTATAAGTGATATAAGTTATGCTTTGTCATTATAGTATACAGAACTCATTACAGTAGGCCAACTTTATTATAATAGTCGTCAATTGAATAAAATTCTTTTTCTATTAAAAATCTTTTCACATGGGATTTAAAAGAGTACATGTTTGATATTGATCGGACATCAGGTGGTAGAAGATTGAAAAATTTGACATCGTTGTGATTTAGCCCTGTTCCATATTGGGCAGTATGGTGATGGTCTATAGCGAGTACATTCTTACCTCTAGTGTTGTATGTGTGACTGGATTTGTTATCAAATAAGGCAATATTATACTTAACAAATAGAACACATTCGAGAACATAAATACACGCTACAGTTAAGATAATAAGAGTCCTAAAAACACCTCTACAGCTATCAGTCTTCCTACGATTGTTCATCACCCTGACTGCGTACTTTTGCAGTTTAAAAAGTTTGTCCATACAGTGAAACCTCTATCCATTGTTTTTCAAGGGACCAGGAAAATAAAACCATCCATCCAGGAAAATTTAACATTGATTATATGGGAGTGGGGCTGGAAAAAATGAATGATAGAAGCAGGAAAACGATAGATCTGGGAACGATGCGTAGAGGTTTCACTGTATCCCTTTTGTTAGCTTCCCCCCCCAAAAAAAAACGATACCATGTCTGACAATTGACTCAAAATAAGTAAGATGAAACAAACGCAGTTCAGGAGTTACAAAAAGATTTTTCAGCGTTTGAAGTTTAAAAATTGTCTGTCTGACCTTGGTGCACAAACAGCTTAGCAACTTTCACGTGTTTTATTTACTCTTGATACCATGCTGGTAATCTCCGGATATATGTCACAGAAACGGTTTTTACTTATAATAAGTAACGGATTTTCGGAAACTGAAATACTTTTATCTGCGCCGGAAAATTATGGTCACAGACAGCGTAGTCCTGGTGTTGAAGTTAATTGGTTTTTAATAATTAAATTGAGGTGGTAAGATCGCTCTTTTGGTGCGCCGTCCGAACGATCCCACCTTTCATCCATTGCCTCAATTGGGGAACAATGATTTTGTATCAAGTTTCGATGTTATTAAAAAAAAAAAAACATATTGTCTTGTGCTTGCCACCAGCTTACCTTGATAGCTACGTTGGACTATTTCTGTACGCTTCCAACCTAAGGTATAGACTAGAAGTACAGCTCATAATAAACCAGGAAACAAATTTGAATAAACTAGTTGAATAGAAAGTTTGTCTACCTCCGGCTCGCAGGGAATTTTTGGAAATTACACCAATTTTTAATATGGTTTAGCGTGCTTCAGATGCCGAAATCATTCTACTTATGACTTTAAAAAATGACTCCAAAACCAATATTTGTGGCTGCTGCAGAGTCGTTCTGTGTCATTTTAGCACCCCTAGCAAGCACTCAATTGTGCGACCCCAAAACTGAGTGTGCATATCGATGGGGCATGCAAACGCCCCAAAGGAAAATGTTTGAAAATTCCTTTTTTCAGAAACAACTCTACGGGTTTCAGGAACTACACGAAATTTCTGGAATATATGGATTTTAACAAGGCTTTTTTTTGCCAAATGGCTGTTCCAAGTAAATGTAACGCTAAAGAAATCTATCTATAATCGTATGATGATTGATAATTAATCTGTAATTAATATAACAGTGATATTTGAATATGAGAACATGTACTCCATCCATTGATGTGAACACAATATAATTAATTTGATTCAAAAATTGATTTGTTTTGCTGATGGAAAGTCACAAATGGGCGCTGATAGCGCTCCTCGAATTTAGCCACCAGGCAGCCGCCCTCTTTGCACACCCCTAGAAACAACCCTCGACGTTATTATCATCAATTATCCAGGGTACACTCATTTATTTCACACACAATAAAAACTACCGGTACACAAAGAACAAATCCACTCCACATTTTCCACAAAGCCTAAAAGAAGGCTGACAGAAATTAACAATAAAGAATGAAAACACCGTACCTGCTTATAAATAACATACTACATAGTACCATAACATAACATAAAGTACCGGTGGTAGTAATAATAATAATAGTGAGAATTAGCAGACTAAGAGCGTAATGGAAGTAAGATATTGTTATGAGACTCCTCTCGATAATAACTCTAATATTAACTCTCACTCTTGATATTGATGTTACTCTCAAGATGAGAAAACCGATTGATTGGAAGCCAAATACTTCTTCCTTGAATTGATAATGAAATCCCCATCTCCAGTTGATACAAGGAATGTCTTGTAGTTTCAGAAGACAGTTTAAGTGTTACAGCTACAGGTGTTGCTAACTCTAGGTTAATTATCTTTCTGTTGTTATAACTAGGAGGACCTGAGAGGAATCCTGCTAGAAGTGAACGAGACATAATCAGCCCAGCAGAGAGACGGCCACAGAGGTAAGAACACTGCTTGAGATCAATAGTCTAGAGGACTGAAATAAAAGTCATTATTGTTATTATAAGCCGCCTCCTTCGGCTCATCCAGCTGAGCAACAGCTTTGAGAACCGAAGTCGAGATGTGCAGGATTCATGCGAGATGGGTTTATTGTAACTGTCATCATGCATGCTGTTGTATGTATTGACACTATCTCGTTATCTCTGTTTCAGACAACAATGCTGTGTGTGGTCTGAGCAACGTGATGTGAAATCTTCGGAAGGACTCGTACAGGGGGAATAGTGCATGAATCTATCTATTCTGTCTCGAGGATTAAAGTCACGTTAGATAGTTTATCGATGTGTTTTATTTTATAAAATAGCTTGAATCTATCACGTCCCGGAATTTGAAGTAGCGTTAGATATTGTATCCATGTATTCCATTCTATTGACATTACTGACACTATCTCGTTATCTCTGTTCCAGACAACAATGCTGTGTGCGGACTGAGCTACGTGATGTGAAATCTTCAGAAGGACTCGTACAGGGGGAAATAGTGCATGAATCTATCACGTCTCGAGGATTAAAGTCACGTTAAATAGTCTATCCATTGTTTTATTGTATAAAATTGCTTGAATCTATCACGTCCCGAAATTAGAAGTAACGTTAGATATTGTATACATGTGTTTTATTTTATTGACCGTACTGACACTATCTTGTTATCTCTGTTTCAGACAACAATGCTGTGTGCGGACTGAGCTACATGATTTGAACTCTTCGGAAGGACTCGTACAGGGGAAATAGAGCATGAATCTATAACGTCTCGAGGATTAAAGTCACGTTAGATAGTTTATCGATGTGTTTTATTTTATAAAATAGCTTGAATCTATCACGTCCCATAATTTGAAGTAGCGTTAGATATTGTATTCATGTGTTCCATTCTATTGACCGTACTGACACTATCTCGTTATCTCTGTTTCAGACAACAATGCTGTGTGCTGACTGAGCTACGTGATTTGAACTTATCGAAAGGACTCGTACAGGTAGGGGGAAATAGTGCATGAATCTATCACGTCTCGAGGATTAAAGTCACGTTAAATAGTCTATCCATTGTTTTATTTTATAATATTGCTTGAATCTATCACGTCCCGAAATTTGAAGTAACATTAGATATTGTATCCATGTGTTTTATTTTATTGACCGTACTGACACTATCTCGTTATCTCTGTTTCAGACAACAATGCTGTGTGCTGACTGAGCTACGTGATTTGAACTTATCGAAAGGACTCGTACAGGGGGAAATAGTGCATGAATCTATCACGTCTCGAGGATTAAAGTCACGTTAGATAGTCTATCCATTGTTTTATTTTATAATATTGCTTGAATCTATCACGTCCCGAAATTTGAAGTAACGTTAGATATTGTATCCATGAGTTTTATTTTATTGACCGCACTGACACTATCTCGTTATCTCTGTTTCAGGCAACAATGCTGTGTGCTGAGTGTACTTGATTCGAACTCTTCGGAAGGACTCGTACAGGGGAAAATAGAGCATGAATCTATAAAGTCTCGAGGATTAAAGTCACGTTAAATAGTTTATCGATGTGTTTTATTTTATAAAATAGCTTGAATCTATCACGTCCCGAAATTTGAAGTAGTGTTAGATATTGTATTCATGTGTTCCATTTTATTGACCCTACTGACACTATCTCGTTATCTCTGTTTCAGACAACAATGCTGTGTGCGGACTGAGCTACATGATTTGAACTCTTCGGAAGGACTCGTACAGGGGAAATAGAGCATGAATCTATAACGTCTCGAGGATTAAAGTCACGTTAGATAGTTTATCGATGTGTTTTATTTTATAAAATAGCTTGAATCTATCACGTCCCATAATTTGAAGTAGCGTTAGATATTGTATACATGTGTTTTATTTTATTGACCGTACTGACACTATCTCGTTATCTCTGTTTCAGACAACAATGCTGTGTGCTGACTGAGCTACGTGATTTGAACTTATCGAAAGGACTCGTACAGGGGGAAATAGTGCATGAATCTATCACGTCTCGAGGATTAAAGTCACGTTAGATAGTCTATCCATTGTTTTATTTTATGATATTGCTTGAATCTATCACGTCCCGAAATTTGAAGTAACGTTAGATATTGTATCCATGAGTTTTATTTTATTGACCGCACTGACACTATCTCGTTATCTCTGTTTCAGGCAACAATGCTGTGTGCTGAGTGTACTTGATTCGAACTCTTCGGAAGGACTCGTACAGGGGAAAATAGAGCATGAATCTATAAAGTCTCGAGGATTAAAGTCACGTTAAATAGTTTATCGATGTGTTTTATTTTATAAAATAGCTTGAATCTATCACGTCCCGAAATTTGAAGTAGTGTTAGATATTGTATTCATGTGTTCCATTTTATTGACCCTACTGACACTATCTCGTTATCTCTGTTTCAGACAACAATGCTGTGTGCGGACTGAGCTAAGTGATTTGAACTCTTCGGAAGGACTCGTACAGGGGAAATAGTGCATGAATCTATCACGTCTCAAGGATTGAAGTCACGTTAGATAGTCTATCAACAATGCTGTGTGCGGACTGAGCTACGTGATGTGAAATCTTCGGAAGGACTCGTACAGGGGGAAATAGTGCATGAATCTATCACGTCTCAAGGATTAAAGTCACGTTAAATAGTCTATCAACAATGCTGTGTGCGGACTGAGCTACGTGATTTGAACTCTTCCGAAGGACTCGTACAGGTTGGGGGAAATAGTGCATGAATCTATCTACCACGTCTCGAGGATTAAAGTCACGTTAAATAGTCTATCAACAATGCTGTGTGCGGACTGAGCTACGTGATGTGAAATCTTCGGAAGGACTCGTACAGGGGGAAATAGTGCATGAATCTATCACGTCTCGAGGATTAAAGTCACGTTAAATAGACTATCCATTGTTTCATTTTATAAAATTGCTTGAATTTATCACGTCCCGAAATTTGAAGTAACGTTAGATATTGTATCCATGTGTTTTATTCTATCGACCGCACTGACACTATCTCGTTATCTCTGTTTCAGACAACAATGCTGTGAGCGGACTGAGCTACATGATGTGAACTCTTCGGAAGGATTCGTACAGGGTGGAATAGTGCATGAATCTATCTTTCACGTCTCAGGGATTAAAGTCACGTTAGATAGTCTATCGATGTGTTTTATTTTATAAAATTGCTTGAATCTATCACGTCCCGAAATTTGAAGTAACGTTAGATATTGTATCCATGTGTTTTATTCTATTGACCGCACTGACACTATCTCGTTATCTCTGTTTCAGACAACAATGCTGTGTGCGGACTGAGCTACGTGATGTGAAATCTTCGGAAGGATTCGTACAGGGTGGAATAGTGCATGAATCTATCTTTCACGTCTCAGGGATTAAAGTCACGTTAGATAGTCTATCGATGTGTTTTATTTTATAAAATTGCTTGAATCTATCACGTCCCGAAATTTGAAGTAACGTTAGATATTGTATCCATGTGTTTTATTCTATTGACCGTACTGACACTATCTCTTTATCTTTGTTTCAGACAACAATGCTGTGTGCGGACTGAGCTACGTGATTTGAACTTATCGAAAGGACTCGTACAGGTTGGGGGAAATAGTGCATGAATCTATCACGTCTCGAGGATTAAAGTCACATTAAATAGTCTATCCATTGTTTTATTTTATAAAATTGCTAGAATCTATCACGTCCCCGAATTTGATGTAACGTTAGATATTGTATCCATGTGTTCTATTTTATTGTCCGTACCGACACTATCTTGTTGTCTCTGTTTCAGACAACAATGCTGTGTGCAGACTGAGCTACATGATTTGAACTCTTCCGAAGGACTCGTACAGTTTGGGGGAAATAGTGCATGAATCTATCTATAACGTCCCTAAATTTGAAGTAACGTTAGATATTGTATCCATGTGTTCTATTCTATTGACCGTACTGACACTATCTCTTTATCTCTGTTTCAGACAACAATGCTGTGAACGGACTGAGCTACATGATGTGAACTCTTCGGAAGGACTCGTACAGGTTGGGGGAAATAGTGCATGAATCTATCTATAACGTCCCGAAATTTGAAGTAACATTAGATATTGTATCCATGTGTTCTATTCTATTGACCGTACTGACACTATCTCTTTATCTCTGTTTCAGACAACAATGCTGTGTGCGGACTGAGCTACGTGATGTGAACTCTTCGGAAGGACTCGTACAGGTTGGGGGGAATAGTGCATAAATCTATCTTTCACGTCTCGAGGATTGAAGTTACGTTAGATATTGTATCCATGTGTTCTATTCTATTGACCGCACTGACACTATCTCGTTATCTGTTTCATGCTGAATGTCACAACAATGCTGTTTGCGGACTGTACAAGATGTGTGGTCTCCGGAGGGACTCGTTCGTACACGTTGGGGGAATAGTGCATGAATCTATCACGACCCGAGGATTGAATTTACGGTAGATAGTCTATCCATGTGTTTTATTTTATGATATTGCTTGAACTCATCATGTCTCAAAATTTGAAGTAGCGTTAGATATTGTATCCATGTGTTCTATTTTATTGACCGTACTGACACTATCTCGTTATCTGTTTCATGCTGAATGTCACAACAATGCTGTTTGAGGACTGTACAAGATGTGTGGTCTCCGGAGGGACTCGTTCGTACACGTTGGGGGAATAGTGCATGAATCTATCACGACCCGAGGATTGAATTTACGGTAGATAGTCTATCCATGTGTTTTATTTTATGATATTGCTTGAACTCATCATGTCTCAAAATTTGAAGTATCGTTAGATATTGTAGCCATGTGTTTTATTTAATTGTTTTATCTGTTATATATGAGCAGAGAGAAGAGAAAGATTGAAGAAAAAGTACAGCTGCAAGGTCAAGAACTGGAAGAAGTAGAAGAGTTCTCATATTCGGGAAGTGTTGTCAGTGATACGGCAAAAGAAGAGCTAGAAGTGAATAAGAGAATAGCTAAGGTGGACGGGCTATTTCAAAAAGTAAGGAAGCTGTTTTGGAACCAAGATTTTCCAAGGAGTGGGAAGATACTCATTCATAATGGGTACTACTTGCCCATCTTGACTTAAAGAGCAGTTACATGGTCAATCGACTGGAGAGGAGAAAAGAAAATGGAGGCAGCAGAAATGAAGTTTGTAAAGAGCATAGCAGGAGTGTCAAAGTTAGAGAAGAAGAGAAGCAGTAATATAAGGAAGGAAGTGGGAGTGGAAAGGTTATCATTTAAATTGGAAAAGTAGAGTCTTGGGTGGTACGTGCATATGCGGAGAATGGAAATGGAGAGAATACCGAGAGCAATGTTTGAGATAGCAGAAAACAATGGAGCTAAGAGTAGAGTTGGAAGACCAAGAGAAAGGTGGCGGCAGATTCGGGGTAGTCAAGTTCGGGGCAGTCAACCGAGGAGAAAAATGGGAAGAAGTGGAAGACGAGAGATGGTGGGAGAATAGAGAACGATGGAGGGAGCTCGTATGAAGAGAAGAAGAAATACAGGATAGGCTCAGCAGTAGTGAAGAAGAGGAAGAAGAAGTCGGAACTGGCAGGAACCGATTGATATGAGAAGTCTGCCCTAGAAAAACTGGTGGAAACACCCCCTGGCCTAATTCAATTGGTTATCTGGGTTTGAGATATATATATATATATATATATATATATATATATATATATATCTGTTTCATGCTGAATGTCACAACAATGCTGTTTGCGTTGCTGTGAGAAGGAAGGACGAACGAACCAAAAGACTCTACACAAGGAGGGACTGGCATCAATCTAAGTGAGGTAAGAATCATAGATTTCATCCTTCTTCTCTTATGTTACACAAAACTTGATATTTTTGGATTTTTTCCATATTTAATCATTCTCATAGTTTTCAACTGTATTCAATTTTTACTCATATTTTTATTTCTGATTTGAATATCTATTGTTCACCATCGACTTCATCTTCTTCTATCTCCAATCTTGTTTCTACGGAGCTGATATTAATAATACGCTTAATGAGGCTCACAAGAAGTTTCAGTTCATTTGCACTTTCACCCAATTAATATATCTCAATGAAATTTTCTTTTGTTTTAAAAGAGATTTAAAAAATGTAACTAGTCGTGGACATGTAAAAATAATATTGATTCAATTTCGAATGTTTGAACATTGATCCAAGTCATATTATCTTTATGAGCATTAAATTCTCATAGGTTCAAGAGCTTTGCCATTATTCAGATATTACCCAATAGAAAATATTGTCATGATTTTCTCATTCGAGAATTAAGAAATGACAATCTTATGCATTTCATTTTACCTCAGAATTACTTCAAGTGTATCAAATACAACTACAAAATGAAAGAAGAAGATGAATAAAGTGAACTCAATAATATGGTGGGAAAAAAAGTCAGTAATAATATTGAATTTGTGATGGAAAAATAAATTGAGTATTCATTTTTAGAATTGAAATTGCTAAATTTTGTTTCATGAATGCCACTGATGGTTGATCTGATCAATCGATTATTGATTATCAAACATCAAATAACCAATCGATATCAGACATCAAACAAGTACAATTAATTACCGTAACAATGATTATTCATTTGATTATTCGTCGATATTTGTAACCCTGATCAACATTTACGTGCTCGCTTCCAAGACAAATGGTCAGCTACATGTAAGAGAGGTTGTCAAAGCTTTATTTTCATGTGTTGTTCAGACACTCAATACAAATGATTTTTTGTTTTCAATAATTTTCTTCACAGGTATTTTTGCCAATTTGTTCTTCAATTATTCATTCAAATGATCTGTCATCGATTAACCATTCTTTGTAATAAAATGATCAATTATCATCTCATTGATTGCCACTTCTTGGCATCTTAGGCCTACTTACTACAACAATGAAATGTTTGAAAAATTAACATTATATTATCACAGTTCACAACATGATCTTTTCCTGTGTTTTTTCAGGACTGGTAGCCTCTGGTGAGTATCTACAGGTGTTTCCGTGTGTGAGCCTAACTCGTCGTTGCTTCGAGCCTCACTCTCAGGTCAGCTCGTGAATAACATCTCGTATCAAGTCGCGTTGGCCTCCGAAGGCTCGTTCAGGTCGATAACTCTAGCGCTGGGACTTCCCCGTGGGATTAAAGACAGGGAACAATCCCCAATAATTGTACAAGCAATTCCCCCCCAGTGAGCTGTTCATTTGACGCTAGTTAAACTCCCGACATGTCTCACGGTCCGGGACTCGCGACTAGACCTCACGGTCAAGAAACTCCGTAAACTCATTTGTACGGTCTTAGATTTGTCTGCAAGAAATATGTTATAAACTCAGTGTAAGTTTCCTTTGGCTTGAACGTGCTATGTTCACAGTCACCTAAAGATAGCGTCACGGTCGGAGTTTTAGTTCTTCTGCCGAGAGGACTCGAGTGAACTATTGTGATTGGTTGAAATACTTGCACAAGCAAGGTGTGTAAATAATAATACACCCTATAGAGTCATTACGCCAGCCAGCGATACAGAGCTGACATCCAGACTTCTCAAGGTAAGATATTATTAATAATAATAATAATAATAAAATTTACTTTATTTATAAGTGGAAACAAATGACATGATAATAAATTATAAAAGTAGACTATAAAAGGGCGATATTCAGTGTGCGATCAGACCAAGTATGGACTAGATGTACAGCTCATAATAAACCAGGAACAAATTTGAATAAACTAGTTGAACAGAAAGTAATAATAATAATTGAGATTTAACCTGGGGAAGGTTAATTCTACAATAGCTGTCTGCGTTTGACATAGCTTGAACTATAGTATGCCGTCACAACAAGTATATCCATGCCCTGGCTTTATTACATACGTAGCGTGCAGCGATGTTTGGTCTTTAGCTCGAATGCTTTGTTCAGAGGATGGAAGAACATAACGGGAATAATCAGTTATAATGGTCATCTACACTAGGTCTATTTTTGAAAGACTTTGGTATTTTCAATTGATTATGTGCAGATTTCTTGCACTTCATATGAAGTGAATTGAATGTTCCATGTATTGAAGTGAATAGCACAGACGGTGGTTTGACCTGCGCGTAGTAATAATATATTGTCTTACACAACGCATCGTTCAAGTCTGATGATTGCGTGTATAATCTTGCCAAAATAATTCTGCCAACATTTCTATCCAATTGGTGAATAAAAAACGATTTATTAAATTATTGATAATATTACCGGTAATTAATATTAATTCAATTCTTAATTCTCTGCGATGATAAGTGATTGATAATAATTATATTTAAATATGCAACTTTAATAGACCTTGTAAAAATAATTTCATAAATCTACTTGGCAAAAGATTTGATGTTATTATGAATAAAATAAATATTTATATAATATTTATAAATATATTTATATATATATATTTATATATATATATATATATATATATATATATATATATATATATATATATTTATATATTTATATATATTTATATATCTATATATATATTAATATATTTATAATATATAAATATTTATGAATATTTTATATAAATATTTATATTTATAGTGTTATTATAAAAACCAAACAATAGATGCATCCTTTCTAAGCGGTGTTTAATAATGAAATAATAATTGGAATGTGAAGTTAGGGAAGAATAATAATCTGTTTGAGATTATTTCATTGGACTCGGAAATAATAATTATATTATCACGTATGAAAATAGTTTTGGTCCTGCGCACTGGATCTCACAATACACGACTCGGTTTCTCGCGCGGTTCGCAGTTTCCTCAGTTTATTTTCAGCAATAATGCAACGTAGTCGACTTGATTTACGACGGTGAGAACAAAATGACTATTCGAAATGCTGTTCGTGAATAGTATTAACGCATCTCGCCGCTAGATGGCAAGGATGTTCAGAAGCCCATTAATAAAGTTTCGCTATATCCATACGCCATTGATATTTATTCTAGTGTCATACACTTATCTTTTTTCCGTGCTCATTAGTTTATTGAGTGTTACAAAAAACGTAGGAATATTATAGACTTTCTTCATAAACCAACTAATTAATTTTAACGATCATATATCCAGCGATAAATCAAACGTGAATCGGACTACTTTTCGTGCGAGAGCAGATGACAATATTATTGTGGGTGATCAGTGGAACTACTTAAAATGGCTGACACTTGTTGGTTGTTGTGTGAAGTGTAAGTGTCGAGTGGTCGACGATGATGTGCCTTATCCCTTGGACATTGAAAGTGAATTTTTATCATTTTTACGTCACTTTGCACATACGTTGCATCGTATAAACTCAGTTTCGGTACCGCGAGTGAAGTTTCGTGTTGCGACCGAGTGATTCTAATTAGAGCCCTGCCCAGGCTAGGCCTACCTTTACATATCAGTGGAAATGTTTACGTTGGATTATTAAATTTACTACACATTTACAATGGATAACGCTTCTTCTGGGACCACGGACAGGTAATCAACTGACATTCAATGTTGTTTACAAATCGCAGACGTCTCTGGTTTTTAGCCGGGAAAATGTTATCTTGGGCCTACGTAGACTGTGCGGTAGAACCGAGTTTGGTCCACAAAGGAACAATGCCTACACCTACAGACTAGGCAATTACCACACAGACAGGAATTTCCTCGAGTCCTAAGACGAAACCTAATTTTATACGTACTTAATTGAGGTTAGATCCGTATCAAGTATGTATCAATGAATACATTGTCTCTATAAGATTGTTGATGATTGATTGCCCACGACTAGGATTGTTCGAATAAGTTTTATTGAATGTCTTGAGAGCGCCTTGTAGTTAGGCAATGCACGGAGTTTGGACCTGCCTACATTGCCTTTAGGTAAATTAATTCCAAACATACGAGTCAAAACCACATCACACACATTCAACGTATAATTTTTGATCCTGACCAGTTTTTCAGCTGATACTATTATTAGGTCAATCTGTTTGAAAAGTGACAGCTCGGTTGTTTGTTAATCCAGTGGGTGTGATGCGAAATAGTTGAGGGTTACTCCAATGACAAGGTAATCACTTGCAATATGTCATGATGTCACGAACGTGTTTACATTGCGAGCGCTTCTCTTGGTGCGAGCAACAGGTAGATGGAAACACCTAGCACTTGTTGCATTGTACGTACAACACGGCGGTGTTACGAGTGTGACAGTTCACGGGGGGGATTGGAGGTAGACATGATTCTGTTGGATTTCATCGGTTTTCAAATTGTAGCTCAATTTCAAGGTTTTTATCCCCGACTGAGGTTCGTTTTCACAAGAAATGGCAGATATTTCCGCTTGATCCGACATATTCGACTGGGTTTAAATTCAATGACAGATTGACAGTTGTAAACATGGGGTGGTTTCATTCTAAATGTTTATTAAAAGTAGGTCTAAGGGAATAAAATGAGAAATTAGTCGCGATACGAAACGGTAGACGTCAGCCCAGCCCATACCCTATACCCTATACCCTATAGCCACACAGACGAGGATAATGTGCTATTTTTAAATGGTTTTCCTCTGCGATAAGCGATGATGAGTAACTAACTATTGCTTCATTGCAAGCATCGACATTTTATTGATACATGATTTGATAATATAATGATAATAATATTAAACAGACTTTATTTTTGAGGTATAGCATTATGGATACATAATATGGCACACATTTATTAGAAGAATTGTTTACGCCAAAACGATTAAATTACCATAGCCTCACCTCGTATTGAGGTTGCAATGTTGAAGTATTTTTTACCATTTTAAATGATGAATCATGACCTACCTTGTTGTCAAAATTCATGTAGTATAACGACCTAACCAGGTGACGTGTTCAGTGCGCCCAGCATCCGCCTTCTTATCCGGAATAAAAGCACCCGTTTTTAAACGATTCTAATATAAAAGTGATGATACCAACTTATTCTGGTCATCAAATAGTTTCTAGAATGTTGATAAATTGACTGGGTAAATTTACTGATTAACGTACCTTTTTTTTTAAATTTTTTTAAATTTAAATTTTTTTTTTTTAAAGTATATAAGCTCCGTTCCGCCTGCCGGCGGTATACGCGAGGTTTGTACACTAACCTGACCCTAACCTAACCTACTGTCCACCTTTGTCGTCTTAATCAGATCACAAAGCATCAACTTCAAGTGAGTAAAAACCATATTAAAACAAACAAAACACAAAAAGTCCAAACACTACATCATACATACAAACAAGATCTATCAGAAAACACCTCAAACAAGAATATCGGACAAAATTAGCGATGGTACGTTGAACGATAAGATTATCCTTGATTGAACAGAGTAGACATACGAGCCACGAAGAGCAACTCGATCCTTCAGATCCTCATGTATTAATGGTGGGTATCAATACCGCCCTCGGTAGCTCGGTCAGCTGAGGCACCGCTTTAGATACTGAAGTCACTGTTGGGCATGGGTTCGAGTCCCGCATGAGGCATGGGTTCTTGTAAACGTCCATTCACTTATTATCACGTGATAGTTTCATAATCACCTGCTCATTCGTACCCCCGTATAACCTAGCTGTTGGTGGGGTCGTTGAGCAAACAACAATCAATCATTAGTAAGAAATGAGTACCGGTAGCAATATATTCAAGGGGGATGAAATGAGGGTGAAACAATTAGGTTAGGGAGGTGGTCAAATTGATCACAGAAACTGAACCCTTGCCTCTTGAATGACGGTTCAGCGTGCTAGCCACTACTCCACCCGTCTCAGTGAAAGAATAATAACTCCATGGCATCACATACGATACTATATTTCGAGGGGTGAACAACTAGTACATTACATTTTACATGTAGGCCTGATTTCAGGTTTCAAGGGATTACAGGGAGATTTCACAGGATTTCAAGAAGATTTGAAGGGATTTTATGAAAGATTTCACAGGATTTCAAGAAGATTTGAAGGGATTTTATGAAAGATTTCACAGGATTTCAAGAAGATTTGAAGGGATTTTATGAAAGATTTCACAGGATTTCAAGAAGATTTGAAGGGATTTTATGAAGGATTTCTTGGGATTTCAGGAAGATTTGAAGGGATTTTATGAAAGATTTCCAGGGATTTCAGGAAGATTTGGAGGGATTTTATGAAAGATTTCACAGGATTTCAAGAAGATTTGAAGGGATTTTATGAAAGATTTCTTGGGATTTCAGGAAGATTTGAAGGGATTTTATGAAAGATTTCCAGGGATTTCAGGAAGATTTGAAGGGATTTTATGAAAGATTTCCAGGGATTTCAGGAAGATTTGAAGGGATTTTACGAAAGATTTCACAGGATTTCAAGAAGATTTGAAGGGATTTTATGAAAGATTTCACAGGCTTTCAAGAAGATTTGAAGGGATTTTATGAAAGATTTCACAGGATTTCAAGAAGATTTGAAGGGATTTTATGAAAGATTTCACAGGATTTCAAGAAGATTTGAAGGGATTTTATGAAAGATTTCACAGGATTTCAAGAAGATTTGAAGGGATTTTATGAAGGATTTCTTGGGATTTCAGGAAGATTTGAAGGGATTTTATGAAAGATTTCCAGGGATTTCAGGAAGATTTGGAGGGATTTTATGAAAGATTTCACAGGATTTCAAGAAGATTTGAAGGGATTTTATGAAGATTTCTTGGGATTTCAGGAAGATTTGAAGGGATTTTATGAAAGATTTCCAGGGATTTCAGGAAGATTTGAAGGGATTTTATGAAAGATTTCCAGGGATTTCAGGAAGATTTGAAGGGATTTTACGAAAGATTTCACAGGATTTCAAGAAGATTTGAAGGGATTTTATGAAAGATTTCACAGGCTTTCAAGAAGATTTGAAGGGATTTTATGAAAGATTTCTTGGGATTTCAGGAAGATTTGAAGGGATTTTATGAAAGATTTCCAGGGATTTCAGGAAGATTTGAAGGGATTTTATGAAAGATTTCCAGGGATTTCAGGAAGATTTGAAGGGATTTTATGAAAGATTTCCAGGGATTTCAGGAAGATTTGAAGGGATTTTATGAAAGATTTCACAGGCTTTCAAGAAGATTTGAAGGGATTTTATGAAAGATTTCCAGGGATTTCAGGAAGATTTGAAGGGATTTTATGAAAGATTTCCAGGGATTTCAGGAAGATTTGAAGGGATTTTATGAAAGATTTCCAGGGATTTCAGGAAGATTTGAAGGGATTTTATGAAAGATTTCAAGGGATTTCAGGAAGATTTGAAGGGATTTTATGAAAGATTTCTGAAAGGGATTACAGGAAGATTTGAAGGGATTTTATGAAAGATTTCAAGTAAAGTGTACACCAGATTTCAGGAGTTGTTAAGCCCTCGTTATATTTCAACCCCGTCTGGTTCTCAAAGGCTATTTTATATTTGATTCAACTAATATCGATATTGACGTCGGATGAGTGATCTAAATACAGCAATAAAAAGAGATGACAGTAATGTAGATCCGCAGGCCCGTTAGACTGGTGCTTCAAGCCACCTTGTAGTTCTGTCTTCAAGTGCAAGTGAGATGGACTCAGAAGCAGTGGCGGGTGACGATTAGTGCGAGACTTGTGTTGGGGAGCGTTACCCGTGGGTCATAATAATTAACCACTCAACGCGTTATACGATTCCATCAAATGCGGGCCACTGTCCCCCCCCCTCCCCCCCTCCCGTTGAGACGTTGATTTATGAATGGCTTGATTATCTTGTCTGTGATAATTGTGTTAGTAAAGTTGTCACATGCCGGCTAGACTAGATACTGGCTATAGTAGTAGCTTGATACCGGTGCTGCCTGGCAGATATAACACTAGTGTAACGACAAGTGGTCGAGTGGCTAGCACACTGAACCGTCACATGTCGGCTAGACTAGATACTGGCTATAGTAGCTTGATACCGGTGCTGCCTGGCAGTTATAACACTTTTGTAACAACAGTGGTCGAGTGGCTAGCACACTGAACCGTCATTCAGAAGACCAGGGTTCGATTCCCGCCATGGTCGACCATCCTGACAGGGGTGCATCGTGGTTTACCTCTGTCGTTCAGGTTGATACTGGGATGGTTCCTTAACAACAGGCCACGACCGACTCCTTCCCACTATACAAAGAACACCTAATAAAATAACCTTTCATCTCATCATCCCATCATCTCATATATCATCCACCGACGCCAATAGATCGTAGCCATCAGTGTAGTGCGTCGTTAAAACCCAATACCGGTGTGGACCAGGACCCGCATTAACAAAAGAATCCTATCCTTAGGACGTCTCAAGTTAGGACTATTTCACTGAGTTAGGACCAATATTAGTCCTAACTCAGTGAAATAGTCCTAACTTGAGACCAATATTGGTCCTAACTCAGTGAAATAGTCCTAACTTGAGGCGTCCTAAAGATAGGATTCTTTGTGAATCCGGGCCCAGTTCACGTATTCCCCACATCGGCTATTAAAGGGCATCACAACCTGGGACTGGATTTGATTGAGTAATGACGTGATTTTAGTCCCTAACTTCAGAATTTAATCAATTTATTTCTCCTCCAGAAACTCCGAGTCGTGACGTAAGCATTACGGTACCCGATGTCGTATCGAAACGTGAACAGATACGGTACCGGTAATGCTTACAACAGGTGACTCAATCAAGAGTCTCTGGAGGAAAAATAAATTGATTGTGATTTCTGAAATTGAGATGAGAATTTTTAGTTTTCTCTAATTACCAATTCAATTAGGCCTACCAATTATTCAGTTAGGCCTATCACTAATTTTTTCTCCATTGTAAAGTGATAAACTTAACATCTGCTGTTCATGGAAAGCAATAAACATTGGTTTTAGGGACTTACTTCATATCACGTACCGGTAGTTGGACATGGTTCAGTTCAATACATCAACACTCGTGTGAGCGGCACATGCAGCGTAGTGGTTAACGCCTTGCTCCATGTGACCCGGGAGGCAGTGGGCATGTCAGACCCGGTTCGATCCCCGCTACGTACTTACCCGCATACCCGCGTGTACTTCTCGGTCGGCATGATAGGCGTGCGCACAGGCTACGCCGGGACGTACTAATGAATCACTAGGAGGGCACACAGAATATCTTGACCTGAATTATCTCCAACAATATATACCAATTTTTTCAAATTTATTCACTACTTTAATTCTCTGCATTTTTAATACTGTACCAAGAAATGTTGAAACATTGAATTTCCCTGCGGTGCTACATACATAGCATACAGTACAATAACAAGGCATAGGCCTACAATTGAATTGCGAGTTTCATTAAAGCTTTGTCTGAATTTGTTTTTCCGGAATTAGGTTTCAGATTGATTTTGATTTAGATTATATTAGTTCAGGATATGTGTTTGGTTACGTTAGGTTGATTGAATTAGTTGGATTTGGTTGTTCAGGTTACGTTTGGCTACGCGCAACAACAACAACGTCTGCATGTGGTAGGGGCGGCCTACATGGACTGATAATATGGGTGGAAAGTAGTAGGCTGAGGAGGTAGAAAAGGGGTAGTTAGGGAACTTGCCACCGCGCATTTATGTGCAATTGCAAGAGTTTAAATAATAATAATCCGATGAATAGCGGTTGGCTGTAGTTGTGTATTGTCCGTGACCGTACGATGCTTGTGTGTGCAGGTTGTCTGGAGGCGGCACGGGCCTGTCCAACGGCCCCTCGTTCCGTCGCTCCACGCGGCCTGCCGTGGGCCCGGTGGACACGGGCGGGACGGCACACATAGCCGTCGCCACCTTCATCGTGCACAAGGACGACAATGGCTACGGCATGAAGGTGTCGGGAGACAACCCCGTCTACGTTCAGTCCGTCAAGGAAGGTAAGACCACTTTCTGACCTCACAAAACATACACAACCTGACCTAACCTATCCCAACCTAACCTAACCATACCTCACAAAACATACACAACCCAACCTAACCTAACCTAACCTAACCTAACCTATCCTGACCTAACCATACCTCACAAAACATACACACATTGTAATCAAGAGGACTGTTTCAGACTTTTACCTCATGGGGTTCACAAGTGTCTTAAGTAATGACTTATCGTGAAGAGGTGGAATAGGATAGTGGGAAGGAAGCGGTCGTGGCCTATATTGTGGGAACCATCCCGGCATCAGCCTAGACTACAGAGGGAAACCACGAAACACCCCTGTAAAGATGAGCAGTGGCGGGGATCGAACCGGGTGTGATATGTCCCTTCACCTCCCGGATCACATGAAGCAAACTTCGTGTTCTTGTCTCTAACGTGTCTAAAAGTAGAATCCTGGTTAAAGCCACCCTCGATAACTCGGTCAGCTAAGGCACCGCTTCAGAAACTGAAGTCACCGTTGAGCGTGGATTCGAGTCCCGCATAAGGCATGGGTTTTTGTAAACGTCCTTTCACTTATCATCACTTGTTAATTTCATAATCACCTGCTCATTCGTACCCCCGTATAACCTAGCTGTTGGTGGGGTCGTTAAGCAAACAATACTCAATCAATCAATTGTGGTTAATGCTATCTGCTATCAGAGTGCTTCATCTCTGTTCCATCTTAAGTCATTAGACTCATCAGGCTAGAAACTTGAACACGTCGTTCGGACATTGTTCAATGTTCAAAGCTGCGGCGAGTCCAGTGTGTGTAGATATTTCGAATTGTTAGACGTTGTTGTCCGCTGACGGACAAACTTGCCCGCGACAGTTTTCTGCGACTTGTTGAAGACTTGTAGAGATTCCACGTGTGCTGACGACAGTCCACGCTACAAGATGCCGACACCTAACAACACCCAGCCCAACGTAACCAACTAACCAAACACACCACCGAGACGTGTGGCTGAGTGGTTAATACACTGGACCGTCATTCAGGAGACCGGGGTTAGATTCCCGCCATGGTCGACTATCCTGACAGATGTTTTTCGTGGTTTCCCTCTGTCGTTCTGGTCAATCCTGGAATGGTTCCTTAACAACAGGCCACGACCGACTACTTCCCACTATCCAAAAACACATAATGAAAATAATAACCTTTCATATCATCACTCCATCATCTCATATATCATTGACCGACGCCAATAGATCGTAGTCTAAGTCATCAGTATAGTGCGTCGTTAAAACCCAATATGAATCAATAAATAACGTGGTCCATGTTGTCGTCATGATGCCACATCATGTGTGTGGAGGTTGCTAGGCGACGGGGAGAAGTGATGACGCGACGTGAGAGGTTGAAGGGTTGTACTGACCGGAGATGTGTGTTCGCAGGTGGAGCTGCCGAGAAGGCCGGGCTGCACAGCGGGGATAAGATCATCAAGGTAAGCAGGATCTACGTACATCATACATCATAGCATCTTAGATATATGGTACCTTACCGAGATACGTTACTCCTGCAGCCGATAGCAACATATGCTCGTTACAATCTCGCCGGCCATATTGGATATTTACAAATAGAATCCCAGCAAGGCATTCTATATTATCACTGATATATGTCTAGTATGTGGGTAACTTCCTGGTTTGCAAAGCGGTGTGAAGCTACTGCCGACACACAGATATGTACGCCTTCTTAACGTTGAGTAACGTATCTCGGTAATATATATATATATATATACAGTATATATATCGATGATAGCATTAAACAATAGCAACAGTCATAGTGTGACACAGTATCCAGTTATAACAATTGCAATCATTGTGTTGTTGATACTAACTAGGAAAACGCTATATACGCGTTGTTAGACTAGCGGAAAGTAATAGTGTGTCGACTTCTTTGTCAAACTTTAGCCTAAATTTGCCAATTGAGTAACATTTTAGTTATAAATGGGTGAAAACTGCTTCGAGTGGTACCAATTTTGCACATTTCATGTTTTTTCTTCAAAATGGCTGACCTGATCAATCTGAGAATTTCCATAAATGTGTATCAAAATGTAATTCAACTTCACACAAAATTTCAATTTTTTTGAAGAAAAAATTTTTGGAATTTTTTTTCGTCGTGTTATTCTAATGAGTATTTTTGAAATTTCTAAAATTCATAAAAATAAAAGTTACCACCCGATAATGCCACAAAACTATACAGATCTAAGCTAGATGAGGAATGATAATGAAAAAAAGTTTGAAGTTGATAGCTTGAGCCGTTTGACCTGTGGAGAACCGATAAAAAACATGAAAAAAACAACATAAAAACGAACACCATTTTTTTCAGTATGTCAAATTGAATCCTCGCTAAAGCTCGTCTAATGAAATATGGGGACTTTCTTTGTTGGGAACCTGGTTTGTTCAGGCGTCACCAATTCAGGGTCTAGGGGTTTGATAGTTAAGCACCCTTAGGTGTCCATTTAATGAATGTCATTTGGGTGACAACTTCCCAACGGTATGAGATATTGAAATTTCACTGCGGAGGAAACACAGACACCTTCAGTACCTTCAAGATGGTATAAGTGAAAGCTCACATCTTATGTTGCTTGATGTCAAGTGTTTACAGCTAAAAAGTGTTTTTCCCAGCAGTATACATTTGACAATTATGCGATGAGTTAATGGTTTTAACTTTTACCATCTTGAAGGTATTCAAAATAGCTGTGTTTCTATCGTCTCAGAATTTTGACGTCTCAGAATTTTGACGTCTCATACCGTTTGAAAGACATCACAAAAAAACAACAACGATATTCAATAAATCGACTCCCTTACTCTCGTAACAAAGGCCATAGTGCGGAGCTCTGTCGTTCGATGAACATACTCTGAACGTCAACAAACTTTGTCACTACTCGATATAGGTAGGCCCTATATATATATATATATATTTATTAGGCAAACGTGTTATGTGTTTCCGCGTTGATGGATGAGCTGGAACATATCACCTTATCTTTGGATTGGTTATTATATTTACATACACCTTGAGATCCAAACCATTACATCACTGCCATCTTATTTTCCATTATTAATTTCTACGATAATAAAGAAGGCTTTGTTTTAATCGTTTACATTTAAGAGGTGACACCTGTGGCTTGGATTTAATTGGTATCTTAATAGCTTTGAGTGATTCACAAAAATTACATTATATATTTTTTTACATCAAAACGGCTGATCCGATTTGAGTGAAAGTTCGGAATAATGTGTATAATTATTATATTGAAATTCCCTGAGAATTTGAATGTCTCGGATGAAAATTATTTCACAAATATTTTCCTCTGGGTTATTCTAATGGGATTTTTGAAAACTTTAAAGTGAGTTTTCTCAGAAGTGTTTCTACCGATTGCGCCTCAAAACTACACAGTATCGAATTAGATAATGACACTTGTGTGTGCCAAGTTTCAACTGATTTTGAATTTTCGTTTGACCTGTGGAGCGCGAACAAAAAAAAACAAAAAAAAACAAAACAAAAAAAACAGTCTCTTTTTTTTTCGTGTATGGAGAAATTGAGTCTTTGCTTCGCTCATCCAATAATGAAGGGGTTGGCTAATTATTTTGTGCAATTATTGCCTGCATCTTGTGTCGTATTTATTCATTTCATTTCCTACACTGTTGATGTCTGTCTGTAGAATCTATCTGGCGGGAACCTTGTTCACAGCGCTCTCATGCCTTGTTGCAGGGTTGAGAAAAACCCGGGTTTCATTGAAAAAAAGCAGCCCTGTGGGTTTTTTCAGGGTTTCCGGGGTTTTTGGGGTTTTGGGATTTTTTTAAACATAACCCTAACATGAGTAACAAATTACCATTTTGTACAGTGTGTGCTCTTTTGTCCTTTTAAGTTGGTGTTTTGTTTAATTTTTTGGTAATTTTATTCTCATTTCTTACGTTAGTCGTTACTGCAACTCGTTTAAAATGCCTTCAGGCTCACACACATAGCTGTAATTCTGAAAATATTTGTTGTGTACTAGCAATGTAATTATTAAAATTATTAAACCTAATTTATAAAACTATTATGAAGTGTTTTGGTATTTGATGATGAATATTTTCCTAAAACCCCAGAAACCCGCTTTTAGCCGTTTTTTTTTCATGTGGGTTTTTGGATCAAAAACCCACCGGGTTCTTTTGGGCCGGGCAATATTTCTCAACCCTGCCTTGATGGGACACGTTGGGCTAAACTTTTCCTTTATGAGCCCATGGGAGTAGATTTAGCAAAATATCAGTTTTTTGGTGATAACTTCTGAACGGTATATGTGATATCAAAATTCTAATACGTGAGAAACACAGATAATTGTAATAGCTTCAAAATAATATAAGTAATAACTATTCAAGTCATGTCGCGTAACTGTTAGAGAGTATACAGCTAAAAAATGTGTTTTATTATCTGTATACGCTTGACAGTTATACGACATGACTTTAATATTTATAACTTATATTGTCTTGAAGCTATTATAATTACCTGTGTTTCTTGCTTATTATAATTTTGATATCTCATAACGTTCAAAAGTTATAAAAAACCCCCTGATATTTAGCTAAATCGACTCCCACGGACTCTTGATAATGTTTGTATAATTGATAATATATTATATTACTAATATTATTATATTAATATGTTACATAATATATTGATAATGTACTATGTTTGTATTTTATCATATTGCACTTGTGGTGCTTGCCCTGTTGCCAATAAAGACTTGATAAATAAATATGCATGTAATACATGCGTAGAGCGTATGCGTAGTTGTGCCAAGTGATGGATGAGTGGACAGCGGATGAACGCGTGTAGTAATGGCTGTGTGTTTCAGGTGAACGGGGTGAACGTAACGCAGTCGACCCACACAGACGTCGTCGCTCTTATCAAATGTGAGTACTGAACAAACTCCCAACCTGTCGTGTGACCTGTAACGCGTGCTAGCCAGGCTACTCGTGTCGTGTGACGCGTGCTAGGCAGGCTACTCGTGAACCAGCGGCTGTACAGTCCGTCCGTGAACCAGCGGCTGCACAGTCCGTCCGAACAAAGTTATTACGTATTTTTTCAATTGTTGATTTAGCGACATCTCAACCCTGAAACCAGATAATAACCAGTAATGACAATATTCATTTTCCTAATTCAAGAGAAAACCAGAAATCATCATTCACAATTTCAGAAATTATCTGTAATATTTCTGTTGCCTCCGGAACCTTGAGTCATGACGTAGGCATTACCGATTATTGAAGCAAACAGAATCGAGTAATGTTTACATTACAACTCGGAAAAAGGACCGAGTCCTGGACGACGAATAAATTGATCCTAATTTCTGAATTTTAGCTGATTTCTAGTTTTCCCTAAATGTAGAGAAATAAATATCACCATTACAGCCCGTTCGGTTGTTTGAACTTCAAACAATTAATATCTAATTTATTTGTCTGAGTGTATATTGAACGCAGCTGTATGAAAGAGCAAGGACCGTGTATAACGATGTAGGCCTACAATAGTCGCCAGCTAGCCGTGTAGGACTGGCTTGTTGCGGCGCCCAAGCACAGTTGTTAGAGCATCGTCGGAATGTTTCACTGCGGCAAACAACGAACGGTACGATCTAAAAGACATTCCTAACACATTCCCAATCTGGAGGAATAATTGAGCGCCACAATTCCTACAACACAGTTTTCACCTCGCGAAGTTGATCACGGACCTTCTTTCCTGTCGGGTGGCAACTCCGTTTCTTACCGGCCCAGTTGAGAGTCTCGTATTTTTACTCGATATAATAATAATAATAAGTCGATTTGAAAAAAAATTGAACCATTACATTCGTGCTTCTTAGTTACAATACATAGTGGTGCAAACACTAATTCATATAATAGCCATCTTTACACTTGAAATCATGAGAGGGAGAATCTGTATGTTCGTGCGTGCGTACCTGCGTGCATACGTCCGCTATATGAAATACCTGGTAGGCGGGGGCTTCGGTGCTGAGAACGGGCTAAAGTGTCGGATAGGGGAAGGCGAGGAGGTGGTGAACTGTAGAGCGGGGGCTGCGGTTTCGTCCGCGCGAGGGTTGCGGCTCGGGTTACTTTGAGATGTGCAATTGTGCCTAGGGGGGGGGGGGGGGAGTGAAGGTTGGCGCTGCGCGCAATTGCCAACAGTTTGATAAACTTACGCACACATTTATTAAAACAGTTTATTACGTACACACCTTGAAGAACGTGACGTAGGTAAGCGTACCACGCACGTTTCGTTACAGCCACTTTGACCTGTAATGTCAGCCTATAATAGAGAGAGAAACATCTTTCAAAGAGGGAAACTGTGCATGTGTGTGTTTGAGAAAGAGGGAGAGAGAGAGGAGAGAGCAGAGGAGGGGGTGGGGAGGGATAGCTAGGGGAGGGGGAGAGCTTTTCGAAAAATGAACAGTACGAAATCCATATAAACATAAATAAATATAACAAATATAACAATAACAATTTCTAATATTGCCAATTTATTTAGTGATTATTAATAAGCTACAAAATAATAATTGAATAATAACGACTTGCGGACTTATTGCAAGACAGAAAGCTGTCAGAAGTTGACGACAAATGAAACAAATTAAAAGCAATGTGAATTGAAAGAATCCGCCAGTTGTAAGATATCGCCTATCGGAGGAAATACCCGACTAGCCAAGCGCTGTGAGTTGATCTCCTACCCTAGTGGGGGCCTGTTGGCGCGCTCCAATCAGGCGTTGTCGTTCACAACCAGCGGTTTCAGACACGTTGTGATTCGGAAGGAAAACTGAACTCTGCATGAAGGAGACATGGGCAATAGAAACTGAACGACTTTGACAGTCTGACGAGAACGAAAGGGAGAATGGAATTAATACCGAAGGATAATATCCCATAAAGTATATTTGAGTGAAGCACATTGTTGGATTTTCCCCCGGATATTAGTCAAAAAATTGGAAAGCAACCGAATATTACTTCTTTCTTCGTTGGTCCACATGTATATTGTAGTTGATTTCCTCCATAGTTTCTTATGCGTAGTGTCTTCTATGCATTTCTTTAGTACGCAAGTCGGGGCGACGACAGAAGTAGTTGCAGGCAAGCTATTACTGGTAAACAGAAGTTGCTGTGATTAAAGGACGACGCAATCCTGAAACCACATTTCAATGAATAATGACTATTCATTTCCCCAATTCTAGAGAGAACTAGAAAATCATCAACTCAGTTTCAGAAGATGTAATTAATTTTTGTCCTCAAGAGACTATGAGTGATGACGTAGGCATTACTGATTCTGGATGGAAACATGAACGGAATCGAGTGATGTCTACGTCACGACTCGGTGGAAGGGCCGGGTCCTGGAGGACAAATATATTGATTATAATTATTGATATTCAGATTAGGATTTCTAGTTTTCTCTAAAATTGTGGAAATAAATATCTTCATGAAGAGCCCACGGGAGTCGATTTAGAGAAATATCAGTTTTTTGTTGATAATTTTCGAACGGTATGATATATCGACATTCTAATAAGGGAGAAACACAGATAATTATAATAGCTTCAAGATGATAAAATTTTTAACTATTTAAGTCATGTCTAAAATATAGAGCTAAAAAATACATTTTTTATCTGTATACGCTTGACAGTTATGCGACATGACTTGAATAATTATAAATTATATCATTTTGAAGCTATTGTAACTATCTGTGTTTCTCGCGCATTAGTATTTTGATATCTCACACCGTTCAAAAGTTATCAACAAAAAACTGATATTTCGCTAAATCAACTCCCGTGTGCTCATAAAGGGCTTCAACAGCGGCTTGCACTGAGGGTGTTGCTAGCTGCTTTGTTGCTGGTTCCTGTTGCCATGGCACCTGGTTGCTCATCTTGACTTTATTCCGGTATACGCTCCTCAGCGTCCCAGCCTCTAAGGCGGTGCCTCACGAGACTGAGCCACGGAGGGCGGCTCTTGCCATCTCCTCAAGCCCTCGAGAACTATATACAGACATTACACACTAAACCAGCCGACAGAACAGTCCCCCCTCCCCCCCCCCCTCCCCCCCTCCCCCCCTCGACTCTGTTTCCGCTGTGACGTAATAAATCAAGTAACCGAGCACGATTCATCCGACACGGTCTCTGTGAAGCTCTTCTTTCTGCTTGTTTTTGTGCTCGGCTTCTGTGTGCGCGCGCAGCTCGGACAGCTGTTCCGGCGCACGTGGCTCGGCCCCTCATTGGTCGACACGCGTCACTCGACATTGTTGATACTGGCTATATCGGATTGCTGTGGGTCGATCTGATGCTTGACGACCCCACCAGAGGCCAGGTTGTGTGGGGGTACGAATGACTGGGCGGACGGGATTCGAACCCGAGTCCGTTTCGAATGAACGAATGTTTGTTTTGAGGTGCGTGGACGTCGAAGTCATTTTGCACACTGCGCCAATGTTGATAAAATGACCGATAACTCGAAACGCTTCCAGTGGCGCTGGGCAAGATGTTTGTGTGAGAACGACATTAGCAAGATTGGTGGAACACGGAATTAAAAAGGGCAACACAAATATTCCCTATAATCTCATATCACAAATTCGAATTATTGTCAAACCTGAGTAAACCATCGCGCGTTTATTCATTTATTTATATTGGGTTCAACGACGCACTCTACTGATGACTAAGATCTATTGGCGTCGGTCAATGATATATGAGATGATGAGATGAAAGGTTATTTCATTAGGTGTTCTTTGTATAGTGGGAAGGAGTCGGTCGTGGCCTGTTGTTGAGGAATCATCCCAGTAATAACCTGAACGACAGAAGGATAACATGAAAGAACCCTGTCAGGATGATCGACCGTGGCCCTGGTCTCCTGAATGACGGTTCAGTGTATTATCCACTCGCCTCAGCTAGTGTTGTGGGGTGGGAGAGACAGCCCCCGACGCCGATGTGTGTGGCTACATGATCCCAGTGCGTCGTTAAACCCAATGAATGTCAGAGATGAGACCAGCCCCTGGTGACGCCGCGTGGCCGACACGTGCTTGGGGTTTAGCCCGGGCGCGATAGGAGAGCTGTACGTGATGTGTTGGGGGCGCACTTCACCCCTAGCAGCTGCCGGGGCGGTTGGGGGGGGGGGGGGGGTAAACAGTACTCACCATGAACTACCCGCAAATGGGGCTCCATTCAGATCAAGGGTAGATCTACACTTTGTTATTATTTCGATAGAATGTCATTTCACTTCACAGCAGTAAGCCTATATACTGACTAGTAGTTAACTTCTTTACATTCTATTCAATGTTATTCAACTCTGGAATAATTACCGGTGTACAACGTTTCATTGGAATGATCAGCTAAGCTAGCTCGCATCTTCAAGGCGTCCCCAGCCTACATAGGGCAAGATGTTCCCGCCAGGGGGGTCTCGCAGATATCTCGACAGGGCAAGATACAAAATCAACAAATACATCACAAGATGCAGATAATATTGGTCGAAAATGCTAATGAGTCAAATATTATTATTATTTTGAGTTTTAACGACGCACTGTAATGATGACTTTGAAGATCTATTGGCGTCGGATGGATGATTAATGAGATGATGGGATGATGAGATGAAGGTTTTTATGGGTAATGGGAAGAATAGTGGGAAGGAAGCGGTCGTGGCCAATATTGTGGGAACCCTCTCGGCATTACAGAGGGAAACCACGAAAAACCCCTCTAAAGATGGACGGTAGCGGGGATCGAACCGGGTCCGATATGCCCTGTGTCTCTCGGATCACATGAAGCTAGTGCGTTAACCACTCGGCTACATGTGCCGGTGAGTCAAATGTTATAGTGAAGATCACTTGTATGTAACAGTAACACTCGATATTTCCACCTCGCAGCGTACCGTTACATACAAATAACACGTAACATATTGTGAATGTGCATTATGGATGGACAGTATTTTATAAGATACTACTCTGAATGGTGTGAAGCAGTTTCACTACAATACGTTGCTACTGAAAGCCACTACGATCGTTTATATGTGATGTTGACAGTGAACATGTCCTGCTTGGGTAGGTTCCCTTAACTTGTTTAGAGTGGTAGTAATAAATCTCTCAAGCTATACGTGTGGGGCGGCCCCGATATCATTAGGGTGGACCAAACAGCATATAATGGTAAATAATTGAATGAGTAAATTATCCTCCATACAATTTGCCCCTTTCTCTCCTCGCCGTGCAATTAACGCGGTGATTCAGAGCCCCAGCCTCGTTGTTGACGCGTCTGATCGACACTGGCGCGCGGCTGGTTCGAGCCGGCTGCTGAGCAGTCATCGAGCTACGTCACCACATGCTGTTGTTGTTGTTGTTGTTAATACCAACCTAACTAACCTAACCTAGCCACCCTCGGTAGCTCGGTCAGCTGAGGCACCGCTTCAGAAACTGAAGTCACCGTTGGGCGTTGGGTTCGAATCCCGCATAAGGCATGGGTTTTTGTAAATGTCCTTTCACTTATTATCACTTCATAATTTCATAATCACCTGCTCATTCGTACCCCCGTATAACCTAGCTGTTGGTGGGGTCGTTAAGCAAACAATAATCATCATCAATCAATCCTAACCTAACCTAACCTAACCTAACTAACCTAACCCAACATCCTGAGCTAATTCAATGGGACCGTATACCTGGCTATGTCTTGTTCCTGCACCTGTTGCTCAGGAATTAAAGAACAGATTGTTTGTATATACATGCTGTTCAGATCTCTGGACCACTATTCCTGGGATAAATGAGATGTGAGAAAAATAAAGATGAGTAAGAAAACGATTATCTCACCTAAAATGGCCGATTGGTAATGGTAAATTGGCCATTTTAAGTGAGATAATTGTTTTCTCACTCACTTTTATTATTCTCACATCTCATTTATCTCAGGAATAGGGGTCCTGTTATGACTTTGGGCGGAACAGATTCGAATAGAAACAAAAATTGATAGTTTTTAGCATTTTGGTTCGGAAAAATGGAAATTTTTAGGATTTATGACATTCGATTGATTTAATATATTTTGAAAACTTTGATATGTTGTCCATGCATTCATTCCGTAGCTTCAAGTTTGCAACATACATGTATGGATTCTCTGTGAAATTCTGAGATAAAGGTACATTTATTAGATGAGCGTAGCGAAGTCTCCATCCCACTCTGATAGGGCTTTGTCTGTGTTTTTTTTTTGTTTGTTTGTTTGTGGGCACTGCACAGGTCGCAGGGTTGACTGATCGACATGAAACTTTTTTTTTGTACGCGCCAACTTTTACAACTTGGAACTGTATAGTTTTTGGAATGAATCGGTCGATTAGATTCTGATAAATATCATGTCAAAGTTTTTAAAAACCCCATAAGATAAGGCTGGGTGAGAAAATTAGAAAAAATGAATCCTCTCCGAAAAAAATAAAATTCTCTCCGAGTGTTCAAACATAGATGATACACGCCTAGTACTAAGAATTCTTCTTCTGAAATGACGGGCATTGAACAGTGGTGACATTCGGCCTAATGCGAATAGCACTGCGCATGTCACTGAAATAAGTTCCTGAACCCAATATAATATGAAACGGCTCACATCTGACGGCACAAGAGACACAAGGGACGTGTGTACACATGTTTTCCGCGCGACGTGTACACGCGTGTTGTGATCCGACGGTCCAGGTGCGAGTGCCAGGAGAGAGAGAGAGAGAGAGAGAGAGAGAGAGAGAGAGAGAGAGAGAGAGAGAGAGAGAGAGAGAGAGAGAGAGAGAGAGAGAGAGAGAGAGAGAGAGAGAGAGAGAGAGAGAGAGAGATGTGGACCACAGTGTCCCTACAGAGCTAGTCGGGCTGACGAGTCGAACAAAGCCGCACGTCGCGACGTCAGTGCTATTCCCAGCCGTGTGCGCGCGACTTGGATCGCGACATCCCACCGCGCGCAGTGATAAGACGTTGCTTCAAATCTGCCTAGTTTGACCTAGTGTGAGACCGCGTGTTGAAAGTGTCCCGCACAGCGGAAATCTCGATGACAGTGAGTTTGGTTGATCAGGACCTTGGTGACCGTCAGAAGACAACCAATAAACACTTGGTAATAATAATAATAATAGCATTCATCCACTATAACATGTGATGCACAGTGATGATTATTGTTTGCTCAACGCCCCCACCAACAGCCAGGCTATACGGGGGTACGAATGAGCAGTGGAGTGATGACAAGTGGAAGGACGTTTACAAAAACCCATGCCTTAAGCGGGATTCGAACCCACGCCCGACGGTGACTTCAGCGGTGGGTGCCTCAGCTGACCGAGCTACCGAGGGCGGCTGATATACGATGTTGTTGATTAACAAGTCAGGTTAAACAATTTAATCATGAAGTGATTCTAAACTGACCCAAAGTAATCACCTAAACTAAGCTTGATGATCGGCTCCCAGAGGTCTTGTAGTGACGTCAGTGGGCGGGGCGATCTCTGTTGACAACCGGTGTGTTTGACAGCAGGGCCCAGATTCACAAAAGGTCATAACTTTGATCCGGCTCAAAGTTACGACTATTTCTACAGATAATACCGTATATTTGATCTATTATTTTTGATTTTTCAATCCTAATTTCTGATTAAATCCATTATTATAATCAATCCATTATTTATTAAAATTAAAAAATCAAAAATAATAAAGCAAATATGGTATTATCTCTAGAGATTGTCGTAATTTTGAGCCGGATCAAAGTTATGACCTTTTGTGAATTCGGCCCCAGTTGTTTGTTATCCGGCCTCTGGAATCTGATTGGTTATCGTATTGAATAATCAAGCAAACGCCAGATAACAATATTATTGTACTTGACTCGATTGATTATACGTGATGGCATAATATAATTACTATCAATCATACATTGGCATGCAACAAGCGGGGCCGAGTGGCTAGCACACTGAACCGTCATTCAGGAGACCGGGGCCATGGTCGACCATCCATCGTGGTTTCCCTCTGTCGTTCAGGTCAATACTGGGATGGTTCCTTAACAACAGGCCACGACCGACTCCTTCTCACCATCCAAAACACCTAATAAAATAACCTTCCATCTCATCATCCCATCATCTCATTCATCATCCACCGACGCCAATAGATCGTAGCCATCAATACAGTGCGTCGTTAAAACCCGATACCAGTGTGGACCAGGATTCACAAAGAGTCCAACCTTTAAGACGTCCTAAGTTAGGACCTTTTTACCGAGTTGAGACCAAAGTTGACCGATATTGGTCCTAACTTAGTAAAATGGCCCTAACTTGAGACGTCCTAAAGATAGGACTGTTAGTGAATCTGGGTCCAGGGTCCTATCTCCACTGCATCGCCCCCGCTCATTCGTACCCCCATTCACCTCAGCCCTGGTGGGTCGGTCTGCACCATCAAGAAGAATGCATGCATTTCATTACAACCTCAAAACCGGTACCGGTTTCATGTACTAAACCGGTTTTATTTCATTCTACGCTCAATTAATTTTCAGCATACTCGTGTTGGTTGTATTTATTTATACATTCGTTCAATTATTCATTCACTCTTCAAGGGGTATCCGCCCACAGCGTGACATTTTCACTGTCAACATGGCATATAAACGATCGCAGTGCCTTACTTTCCGTTCGAATATATTGTAGTAGTGAAACTGCTTCACACCATTCAAAGAAGTGTCTTATAAAATACTGTCCCCTAATAAACATTCACAATATGTTACGTGTTATTTGTATGTAACGGTACGCTGTGAGGTACAAATATCAAGTGTTACTGTTACATACAACTGATCTTTTCATCTTTGTTAACATTATATTTGAAGCATTAGCACTTTCGACAGTAATGTTGTCTGCATCTTGTGATGTATTAGTTCATTTATTTATTGAATTTAATTAATATTCGTCCAAATTGGACACACATATATGCATTGAATACAACAGCGGTTGAAATGTGCGTCATGGTTAGATGTGTATCTTATACACTGTTGAAGCTTGATCATTTCTCTCTGTAAAATCCCCCTGGCGGGATCTTTCTGCCCCATGTAGACTGGAGACGCGTTAAGAGTTCATGGGAGTTGATTTAGCCAAATATCGGTTTTTTGGGGATAACTTTTGAACGGTATGAGATATCAAAATTCTAATACGCGAGAAACCCAGATAATTACAATAGCTTCAAGGTGATATAAGTTATAACTATTCAAGTCATGTCGCATAATTATCAAGTGTATATAGCTGAAAAATGTGTCTTAGCTGTATACGCTTGACAGTTATGCGACATGACTTGAAATGTTATAACTTATATCATCTTGAAGCCATATAATTATCTGTGTTTCTCGCGTATTAGAATTTTGATATCATACCGTTCAAAAGTTATCACAAAAAAAACTGATATTTCGTTGAATCGACTCCCGTGGACTCTTAAGCCCAGGTTCCAGGAAATCGGACTGGATTTGGTTAGCAGTTTACATATTAAACTGATAACACTATCAGTGTTTGTACTAAACGTGTTGAACATGCGTACCACACAATCTCTCACGTCGTAAGGTGGTTCAATAAGACGGGCCCTGGATGGTAATTACCGTGGACGTCTCTACTCTTGTAACAAGGTACACAACAAGCTGATAGCTCAAGCGTCAAGGCTGATGAAACGAGAGCTTCAAATGACATCATACCCCTCAATCTAGATTTGAATTAATGGAGACAATATTTACTTCCCTAATTTTTTTTTGAATTTTTTTTTTGAATTTTTGTATGATTTTGTTATCATCATTTCATTATTTCTTTTTTCTACATTTTCCTATTCAAACATTATAAGCTACATTGATTTATTGATTTCCGTTTTTTTTTGTCCAAGTTTTTCATTATTATCATTTCATTTTGATCACCTCTATTCATAGATTTAATCAACTTATATCTTGCTTCTGGTCAAATTATATTTATTTTGTTATTCTCTCTAAAATGTTATCATCGATGATTTTTTTATATTTTAATTAATTGATTTTTATTCTGTGTGTTTTTGCAATCATAATGTAAGACAGAGTCTTGAATAAAGATATATATATATATATATATATATATATACACAGAGAGAGAGAGAGAGAGAGAGAGAGAGAGAGAGAGAGAGAGAGAGAGAGAGAGAGAGAGAGAGAGAGAGAGAGAGAGAGAGAGAGAGAGAGAGAGAGAGAGAGAGAGTAAACAAGACATCTTCATCCCACACTATATGAGCCACGACTCGGGCAATAGCGATTCTGTAAAGAAACATAAACAGAATCGAGTAATGTCTACGTCACGACTCAGAAAAATAGTCCTGAGCCCAGATTTACAAAAGGTCATAACTTTGAACCGGCTCAAAGTTACGACAATGTCTAGAGATAATACCATATTTGATCTATTATTTTCGATTTTTTAATCTACATTTTTAATTTAATCTATAATTATCATCAATCTATTATTTATTATAATTTTATATTTTAATTTTTAATTTAATATATATTTATTAAGATTGAAAAATCAAGAATAATAGATCAAATATGGCATTATCTGTAGAAATTGTCGTAACTTTGAGCCGGACCTTTTGTGTATTCGACCCCTGTAGGACAATTGAATAGATTATAACTTCTGAAATCGAGTTGATGCTTTATAGTTCTCTCTAAACTTGGGGTAATAAATACCGTCTCCATTAATTAGATCTGGCTTGAGGGTTGCTATAGGCAACGCTCGGCATCACGTGACGAGTGCGAGCTTTATTGGCTGTTGAAGCCCAGATCGAAGCCGTGTTTACTCGAATCGCTGGTAAACCGTGTGTTGTTAGGGCGCGGGCAGCTGGCAGCATAGGAGGCCAAGAGTATTTTCACGCCGGGCGATGACGCGGCCCGACGCCTCGAATAGACCAGTTTAGAAAAGAATGAGCCATCTAGCGGCGATCGTTTGAACTAGAACGGGATGTTATTACCCGAGTTCGAAAGTAATATGCTGCCAATGCTATTTAGCACGTTTGATTTATATTATTGTGCGTTACAGTGAACGTATCAAGTTATAATATGATGGTAGTTTTAACATTTATATGTCTACTATATACTGAGAGATTTACACACTGTCAGAGAGAGTAAGATGAGTGACAATGCAAGTTTTATATCTTGGTGTTTTGCCTTTAAACCTGTGGATAAGCGGGTTGACTTCTTGAACAGTACTAAAACTCCCAGAATGCAATACCAGCGATCTCGGCTGCTATAGAAGGCGATAAGCGCCTGCATATTGAATTTTGAAAATGGTCTATAGGGTGTTCGCACATAACACGACAAACAATCGTTACCATAGCAATACAGCGAACTGATGGACTAGCAAACATTCTGATTGGTCAATTCCAACTGATGGACATTGTTGTCTGTCTCTTGCAACAATGTGTGACGTCAGTTGAGAATACCCTATTCCACCTTCTCTTGGCTCGAGTCGAGATATCGGCCCTGCTCGACTCCTCTTACACGTAATACAGAGCGGCTACAGACAACAATGAACACAATATTCTGTTCCCCGATCTCAACTTCAGTGACAGTTTGTTTACCCAACCTATCAAGTTGCTATGGCAACCTGATAAGCATGCTTTCTCAAACAAACTTCTACAAACAATTGACGAGTCGAAATAGGCGTGGCTTTACCAGTCAGCCAGTTGGATCATATCATTAGTAGTCATTTCAAGATACCTCGATTAGATTTGACTACAGTTCCAGCAGCCCTGTTGATTGGACGGTATGATTTCTGACGTCAAGGGGGCGGAGACTGCGAGTCTTCATTTGTGTTGATTAACTCTGCCGTGAGATATTCGGTCATGTTCGACATGACGGGTCTCGCTAGTTCTTACGTTATTAATTTCTTGTATTTAAAATTCTCGGTTCTTTCCAATTCCTTTTGAATTCCCCCCTCAAAATGCCTGGAATATCCTTCTATACGATGGTGCGTGTGTCGTCCCCCTGTACTTGGCTATTCCCACGACGCAGACGATTAAAGTCTAAGATTGAATCATGTTTACTTTCTGCGTGCGAACAAACAATTGCTGTTGTTCAGAACCTATTCACAACGCGTATCTTTGGCGGGTGAACACTAGCAGTATGCTATATACAAATACTGAATAGTAGATTCGACAGTCGAGACCTTTGCCTGCTCATTCGTACCCCCAAATAACCTCACTGTTGGTGGGGTCTTGTAGCGAACTACCCGAGTGTTCGAGCAGGTTTATGGCCGACATCCTCCACTCCCAAGCGTGTACACAGCGCGGTGTGACGAACAATACGCTGCGCTGTCGTACCCCCAGATGGCCTCACTGTTGGTGGGGTCTTGTAGCGAACTACCCGAGTGTTCGAGCAGGTTTATGGCCGACATCCTCCACTCCCAAGCGTGTACACAGCGCGGTGTGACGAACAATACGCTGCGCTGTCGTACCCCCAGATGGCCTCACTGTTGGTGGGGTCTTGTAGCGAACTACCCGAGTGTTCGAGCAGGTTTATGGCCGACATCCTCCACTCCCAAGCGTGTACACAGCGCGGTGTGACGAACAATACGCTGCTTCATCTCCGCTCTTATCAACAGAAACTGTTGTACCGTGCATCACCATAGCAACGTCAGGGGAACCGACATATTCACACTGTCAAACCGACATAGAAACGATCGTAGTGGCTTTCCGTGTGGACATATATTGTAGTGAAACTGCTTCACACCATTCAGAGAAATATCTTATGAAATACAGTTGATCCATAATAAACATTCACAATATGTTACTTGCTTTTTGTATGTAACGGTACGCTGTGTGGTGGAAATATTGAGTGTTACTGTTACATACAAGTGATCTTTCCAATTTTGTTATTATAAAATTCGAGTCATATATATCACTATCACCTCACCGAGATACGTTACTCCTGCAGCCGATAGCGACATATGCTCGTTCCAATCTCGGCGGCCATATTGGTCATTTACAAGCAAGGCATTCTATATTTCACTAATATATGTCTAATATGTGGGAAACTTCCCGGTTTGCAAAGCGGTGTGAAGCTACTGCCGAGACACAGTCGAGTATAGCGTACCTCTGATCTGGTGCCACGCGGTCTGGCCACCCTTGAGGCTCGTGCGCACCGGTTACAACAATTAGCAGCTATCGCGTTTCATACCTGATTTATCTCGCGGCTGATTGGCTATTTGCATAATGTGTCGAGAGCTCGGGTGCGCGCGCGGAGGTGTTGGTAGGCCGAAGGACGTCGTACACTCGCACCCACCCGAGACCATGTAGAAACCTCGCCAACAATCGCTACATGATCCGAGTCGGGTTGACAGTCCACGGGAGGCGATTTAGCGAATTATTATTATTATTATTATTATTATTATTAAAGGAACTTGATTGCTGGCGAAATTCGGCAGGGCCGTTCTTCCATTTAACCAGTTAAAACATGATTCACATACATTTCAGAACAAAATTAACACACAGAAAATACAACAAAATACAGAATGATACATGAATACATACAGTTGTACACACAGAGATATCTAAACAGTATGTAAACTCACACAATATCAATGTAAAAACAAAATTATAAGTATAACAAAATATTTTCTTCAAATTTACCAACATTTTTTTTTGTATTCAACATTTATGGGAAAAAGAAGTCAAAAGAAGCAATAGTGAAAAAGATGCATCATTTGGAACTTACAATAAATTTAATAAAGAGTGAATAAATTGATGTGTTGAATATCAGTTTTTTGGGGGGATAACTTTTGAACGGTATGAGATATCAGAATTCCAATACTCGAGAAACACAGATAATTATAATAGCTCCAAGATGATATAAGTTTCAACCATTCAAGTCATGTCGCGTAATTGTCAAGCGTAGGCTATACAACTAAAAAAAACATTTTTCAGCTGTATACGCTCGACAGTTATGCGACATGACTTGAATAGTTATAACTTATATCATCTCGAAGCTATTATAATTATCTGTGTTTATCGCGTATTAGAATTCTGATATCTCATACCGTTCAAAAGTTATCCCCCCCAAAAAACTGCTATTTCTCTAAATCGCCTCTTGGAACACTGGAGGTTGAATGAAGCTTCTGACCTCATAGCGTGTGACTTTCCAGCGCCAGCGTCGCATATATCACCTACTCGTAGCAGGGCTGGATCCAGTAGTCAAAGTCCGTTTTCCGTTAGTCTGATAACCGTTGAACCCCTAGGCAATACCTATAGGCGCGCGCACTGGCCACTGCGCACTGGCTACTGCGCACTGGCCACTGCGCACTGGCTACTGCGCACTGGCCAGTGCGCACTGGCTACTGCGCACTGGCTACTGCGCACTGGCCACTGCGCACTGGCTACTGCGCACACCTGATGCATAACAAGGAAGGGCACACCGATTATATGTCATACTAAGTCATCTCTACAGATCGTCAACAGAATATGGCGTGGATCAACGTAATGCTTAAGCTGGATTTCCATGCACGCGATTCTCATGTCGCGCGTCATGACGGCGCGCTCGAATGTTGAACAAACCTCAACTTTCGTGAAGCGATTCGCGACTTGTCCCTGATTGGTCAGTGGTCTACCGCCTCGCGACTTTGAGCCGCCATGACGCGCGACATGGTATCGCGCGATATGAGAATCGCGTGCATGGAAATCTAGCTTTATACAAATCTATAAAATCGTTTTAAATTCCTGTAAATTCCCGTTTATTCCCTGCTGGGCGAAATGAGAGGTCTCCCTATTATCGGCCCATGATTGCGTACATCATGTGCGTTACGGCCGTTGCCATGGATATTAGGCAGAGCGATTATTTTCATTGGTTCTGTTAGTATTTGAACTCACATCTATGTTTATGTTTCCCCTAATAAAGTGAGCATAATGGGATAACGCCCAACTGAGTTGATTGACATGAATGTATTGCTAGGCTAGTCAAATGTGTTTCGGGCCGTACCTGTTGCCATGACCTGCGCGCGCATACATGCAATATCACACGAGCGACTGGTGTAGCCGGGTAGAACAAGGTCTTGTACTTTTGGTTTGAGCTGTACCATCAGGTCATGTAGATCATTGATTACCGATGTGTAGTGCCGATCATTAATATTATGTAGACTTATGCTATGTGATACGAGAGGTGAGGGGCATATCGGGTGTCGGTTCGATCCCTGCCACTGTGCATCTTTACAGGGGTGCATCGTGGTTTTTCTCTAGCCCTGGTGTAACGACCATACATCTGGAATCTTCATCTCACCATCCCATCATCTCGTTAATCATTCATTCGACGCCAATAGATCTTGGTTTACATCACAGCAGGCCGTTGAACCCAAAATGAATAAATCATCTCAGTAATCATTCGTTGGACGCCAATAGATCTTGGTTTACATCACAGTAGGTTGTTGAACCCAAAAATAATAAATCATTCGTTGGGCGCCAATAGATCTTGGTTTACATCACAGTAGGTTGTTGAATCCAAAAATGATGAACCATTCGTTGGACGCCAATAGATCTTGGTTTATATCACAGTAGTTTGTTGAACCCAAAATAAATACATCACCTCGGCAATCATTCATTCGACGCCAATAGATCTTGAATTACATCACAGCAGGCCGTTGAACCCAAAATGAATGAATCATCTCAGTAATCATTCGTTGGACGCCAATAGATCTTGGTTTACATCACAGTAGGTTGTTGAACCCCAAAAAATAAATCATTTTTTGGACGCCAATATATCTTGGTTTACATCACAGTATAGGTTGTTGAACCTAAAATGAATAAACCATCTCATTAATCATTTCGTTGGACGCCAATAGATCTTGGTTTACATCACAGTATAGGTTGTTGAACCCAAAATGAGTACATCATCTCATTAATCATTCGTTGGACGCCAATAGGTCTTGGCTTACACCACAGTATAGGTCGTTGAACCCAGAATGTATAAATGAATGCATAGCTTGTACGTGTGATCATTGTAGTGAGACCTCTCACTTTATCTCATATAAATGACGTCGGCTCACAGTCAACATTCCCAGTGTGGGTTATATGTATTACAATCCTTGGTGAGGTGAAAATACCTTGACTCTCTTCTAGATTAAACCAGAGCCGATAGAGTAGCGTGAAGGTAGAACTGCTTTACCGGCCCCAGTTTAATCAACACTCTATATAGCTGTCTACACTTGGTGTCATGAAACTCGACTCTCTAGCTTCTAGATTAAACCCTCTGATGGGTATAGGAACAACTAGGAATGAGACTTGTGAGATCTATAAGATACCTCAGCAAATTAGGACTTATTCAATAATATTTTCATTCATTTCTACATATTATTTTTATATTGGGTTTTAACGACGTACTATAATGATAACTAAGATCTATTGGCGTCGAATGAATGAATGATTGACGAGATGATGGGATGGTGAGATGAAGGTTTCTTAGGTATTGGGATGGATAGTGGGAAGGAAGCGGTCGTGGCCTATATTGTGGAACCATCCCGGCAAATTAGCCAAGACTATAACAGAGGGAAACCACGAAAAACCTATGTAAAGATAGACGGTGGCGGGGATCGAACCGGGTCTGATCATGCCCCCTACCTCCCGGATTACATGAAGCGAGTGCGTTAACCACTCAGCTACATGTGCCGGTCAATATCACCTTTTTAATAATTCTTCATTTTATTCATACACCGAGTGAGGTTATGTTGCGTTGCCGTGGTGACGCGGACTTATAGGCCCAAGTGTCAGTTAGCGTTTTGCGTCGAGGCAGTTAATTTACCAAGGTCCTGTATCACCAAGACCAGGTAGCCTGTATCTGATAGATGGTGAACACAAATAGTATGAGTAACCATGGTGATAACAACTTTAAACTACCAGTTGGGGTTACTCCCACGTTGGTAATACCGTCACTAAATGTAATGTATGAATTATAGATGACAGAATAGAGTTATAAAAGTATCATGTTGCTATAAATGTGCTATTGTTGTATGCACAAGACGAATCAATAACACGGAGTGTCAACAATCAAGATAAGCCTGTAGCTATAGTAACTGACAGCTCGACTGTTGTGCCGACCTACCTGATAGGTGCGCTATCTTATCAGTGCGGCGCGGCGATAACAGCAGAGGAAGTCGCGGTCCGCCTGCCAGTGTCTAGAGCCATCTCGCAGGCCAGCGAGTCGGTGTACCGTGGTCCAGAGTGTAGAGTGCTTCAGAGTGGTCCAGAGTGTAGAGTGCTCTAGAGTGGTCCAGAGTGGTCCAGAGTGTATAGTGAGTGTAGTGCTCTAGAGTGGTCGAGAGTGTAGTGAGTGTACAGTGCTCTAGAGTGGTCCAGAGTGGTCCAGAGTATAGTGAGTGTAGTGCTCTAGAGTGGTCTAGAGTGTAGTGAGTGTCAAGTGGTCCAAAAGTAGAGTGGTCTAGAGTGTAGTGACTTGTGAGTCTAGAGTGCTTTAGAGTGGTCCAGATAGTAGTGAGTGTAAAGTGGTCCAGAAGTAGAGTGGTCTAGAGTGTAGTGAGTGTAGAGTGCTCTAGAGTGGTCCGGAGTGTTGTGAGTGTAGAGTCCTCTAGAGTGCTCTAGAAAGCAGTGAGTGTAGTGCCCGATGGCCGACCACAGGCCCCGCAACCCCCTGGGCAGTGTCGGCGACCTGCTGACTAGGCCTCGCAACCCACTGGGCAGTGTCAGCGATCTGCTGACTAGGCCCCGCAACCCACTGGGCAGTGTCAGCGACCTGCGAGACAAGATGTGCAAGATGTGGCCTCTGCATAGATCACCTTCCAGCCGTACGTTCACACCATAGATCTATATGACCCGAGATACGCTAAGAAGGCGTAGATATTTGTGTCTCGGCAGTAGCTTCACACCGCTTTGCAAACCAGGAAGTTTCCCACATATTAGATATATATTATAATGATAATATAGAATGCCTTGCTTGGATTCTATTTGTAAATGTCGAATGTGGCCACTGAGATTGGAACGAGCATATGTCGCTAACGTATCTCGGTGAGGTAATATCTCTGATTCATACGAGGAAAACGCTCAGTGTTGACACGCGGTCATTACGTGGGACCATTTTGCGGGGATATCACGTTTTCTATCAGGTTTTGGTGAACCGTTTCAAGAAGTTCATTCGGGCGCTCAATTGTTTTTCACTCAATTTTGAAACCCGGGATTCGAGATTTCTTCATCACCAACCTAGAGCAGTGATGTCGACCCAGCGGTTAACCCAGCCCCCTAACCTGAAGATGGCAGCCTCGAACACCTCCTTACATCCCCCCAACCCCCTCCCTCGGGCGGTTCACCAGAACCCGCTGGGCACGTGATCTTCCTGGCAATACTTCGCCTCATGGCCGTGTCGCTTACAACCGAAACACGACTGTAGCTCACGGCTAGAGCGTTGATTGGGTAAACCTGCATTGAGTTGCTCTCAGCTTCCGAAGTGTTGAGCATTTGAGTGAACATTCAACAGTTTGACTAGTAATCATCACATTACAACAAACTGTGGAACGAACAGTTCGGATTGGATACAATAGCCAGAATGAGTTTCCCAACTAGCACATTGAACACACCGTGTAGAGAGAGTTGGAGTAGAGATCTTGGGGGCCGTGGATAGGGCGGTAGGCAACCCTCTTCTCTCGTGGATTCAGCCACTGGGCCGTGTTGAGACATGGTGCGCCCTAGGCCCGGGCCTGGTGCGCCTGCGCCATGACAGCTAGCCCTTGTCCATCAGAGATCGGATTAGCTAGAATCACAGGTCTATAGCTGTGTGTGTAGGCCTGCACAGAGGACGTGTTTTATCTCTTATTACAATTAGTTGAGGCGTTCTCAGCCTCCTCAGGGCAAGAAGCTCCCGCCAGGTGATTTCACACATATAAATGATCGGCAAACTCCAACAGACAAATCAACAAATACATCACAAGATGCAGACAGTATTTGTCAGAAATGCTAATCAGTCAAATGTTATGATAACAAAGGTGGAAAGATCACTTGTATGTAACATAAACACTTGATATTTCCACCTCACAGCGTACCGTTACATACAAATAACACGTAACATATTGTGAATGTTTATTATGGATGGACAGTATTTTATAAGATACTTCTCTGAATGGTGTGAAGCAGTTTCACTACAATAAGTTCAGGCCACTGCGATCGTTCAAACCCCCAGACAACTCGAACTGACTATAACCTTCCCTTGCCTAACTGTAAGTTACATCATTTTCATGGTAATTTCATACAAGCTCACATCGTGTTACGTTGACAACCTGTATAGACCAGAGGCTAGCCCGCTCGACTGTCATTCAGGAGACCGGGCTTCTGTTCTCGTCGTGGTTTCCCTCACTCCTCACCAGTGTTTCCTGGGTTCACAACTCGAGGACCGGCTTCTTTCCCACTGTGCAATACAGCCAATCGCGTCATCCCATTCCTCATTCAACGACGCCAATAGATCTCGGCTATCGTTACAGACAGTACAAATGATGATATATTGGCCATGTTGGAGTCAGTTGATCTAATGGAGAGCTGATCGATAGGGACTTGTTGCATGGACAGCAAGTAGTGTGGCTTCTAGCCAGGCAGTTGTTGTGACGTCTCTTGGCTCCTCTCCACGTCCATTGTTCGAGTGATGAGAGAGAGAGAGAGGGAGAGAGTGAGAGAGAGAGAGAGAGAGAGAGAGAGAGAGTGTGACATTACGCGTGGTCGTGTGTGTATCTAATCGATTGATCGACCCGAGATCTGGTCGCGTCGAGCGGTAGGTCGACACTGGCCGTCGCAGCGCGCTCACTGCGTGTGTGTGTGTGTGCGGTGTAATTGGCAGCCCAGTTATCGTCTTATTATTTATTCAGACTTTTCCAGGTCACTCGACGCGACTGTGCCCGTGTACACTTGCGCTCGCATCAAGTCATTCGATCCGACATTCAAATCACCAGGCATGCGTCGTGAGATGGGCGATTCATCTATATAAAGTACAATCGGAAACTCTACACACCTTGACTCTATAGAATGTATACGCCATCCGGTAAATAGAGGATCTAGAAAGCCGTGAATCTCAGAATAGTTCTGCTATCATTTCTATACATTTGTTGAATAAAAAAGGTTACATTATTTTCTTCTAAACGGTTGGCTCGAATTACGTAGACAGTTGTAATGATATTTATCATTAATGTGTTCACATTCAGAGATTTTTTTTCTGAAGAGACTTTATTTTTCAAATTTCCCCACCCGGCCAAATCTTATGGAGTTTTTAGAAACTTTGAGCTGATATTTCTCAGATTTGGTCCTACCGATACGACCCTAAAAGTATACGGTTCCGAGTTGAGAAAGTCTACGTGCATAGAAAAAGTTTCCTGTTGATCAGTCAAACCGTGCGACCTGTGCAGTGCTGACAAAAAAAAACACAGACAAAGCTTCATAAGAGTAGGATGGAAGCCTTCGCTATCGCTCATCTAAAATTGAAATTGAAAGGACATCTATACGCACACTCGACCGATAATTGTTTCGCAGCCTACGCGTGGAGTGTGTATGCACAGTGTCTTCTAGTGTGAGTGCGTATAACATCGGTATATTTCCCTAATAGATACATTCCGATATAGCACGATCGAGCAGTTTACGTGCCCGCCACTGTACATAAATACATACATTATATCCGTCTAGTCAGTTGTTCCACAAGTGGTATATTGCTGCGGCAGATCACCGTGTCGGCCCTGTCCCGACAACGGTGTGCTGCCACGCTACGTCACAGGCGCCCCTCGACCTCTTCGCACGACCGACTCCTTCCCTTCAACCCTCACCGTGTCGGCCCTGTCCCGACAACGGTGTGCTGTCACGCTACGTCACAGGCGCCCCTCGACCTCTTCGCACGACCGACTCCTTCCCTTCAACCCTCACCGTGTCGGCCCTGTCCCGACAACGGTGTGCTGTCACGCTACGTCACAGGCGCCCCTCGACCTCCCTGCACGACCGACTCCTTCCCTTCAACCCTCACCGTGTCGGCCCTGTCCCGACAACAGTGTGCTGTCACGCTACGTCACAGGCGCCCCTCGACCTCCCTGCACGACCGACTCCTTCCCTTCAACCCTCACCGTGTCGGCCCTGTCCTCACAACAGTGTGCTGTCACGCTACGTCACAGGCGCCCCTCGACCTCTTCGCATCGCGGCCACGACCGGCTCCTTCCCTTCAACCCTCACCGTGTCGGCCCTGTCCTCACAACAGTGTGCTGATACGCTACGTCACAGGCGCCCCTCGACCTCCCTGCACGACCGACTCCTTCCCTTCAACCCTCACCGTGTCGGCCCTGTCCCGACAACGCTGTGCTGCCACGCTACGTCACAGGCGCCCCTCGACCTCCCTGCACGACCGACTCCTTCCCTTCAACCCTCACCGTGTCGGCCCTGTCCCGACAACGCTGTGCTGCCACGCTACGTCACAGGCGCCCCTCGACCTCCCTGCACGACCGACTCCTTCCCTTCAACCCTCACCGTGTCGGCCCTGTCCCGACAACGCTGTGCTGCCACGCTACGTCACAGGCGCCCCTCGACCTCCCTGCACGACCGGCTCCTTCCCTTCAACCCTCACCGTGTCGGCCCTGTCCCGACAACGCTGTGCTGCCACGCTACGTCACAGGCGCCCCTCGACCTCCCTGCACGACCGGCTCCTTCCCTTCAACCCTCACCGTGTCGGCCCTGTCCCGACAACGGTGTGCTGTCACGCTACGTCACAGGCGCCCCTCGACCTCTTCGCATCGCGGCCACGACCGGCTCCTTCCCTTCAACCCTCACCGTGTCGGCCCTGTCCCGACAACGGTGTGCTGCCACGCTACGTCACAGGCGACCCTCGACCTCCCTGCACGACCGACTCCTTCCCTTCAACCCTCACCGTGTCGGCCCTGTCCCGACAACAGTGTGCTTGTGCTGATACGCTACGTCACAGACGCCCCTCTACCAGTGTTGGGGAAGTTCACTTATAGAAGGAACTTTTAGAAAGTTCTTGTCAAATAAATCGATCTTTTAAAAAGTTCAAAGTTCGTTTTCGAGACTTTGCTGTAAAAGTTCAAGTTCAAATTCGAAAAAAACATAAGTTCGTTCAAAAATTCACCTTGAAAATCATATGGAAAAACTGGTTCGAAAATAATATATGTCTCGCCTGGTGACAAGTGATCACATGATGGAATCCCGAACAGGGAATATTATGCATTCGGGATAGACTATGCTGTAGTTGATCTCATTCAGAATTTGGACAAAGAAGTACGGACAGTGCGATCGTGTCGAATAGGATGATGATTGATGAGTGATCTAAAATTATGAGCTTTCAAATGAAAGTTTTATTCCGTTAAAAATCACCGAAAAATCTTCCGTGAAGAAAGTTGAAGATCGTCGACTGTAAACGTAACGCGTTCATTGAAAAGTCCATCACCCAACACTGGAGCTGGTCCAGGCGTGAACAGCGCGTGCCTCGCAGCCTGGCCGCGGGTTCGAGGCCCGCTCACGAGTAGCGCCTCGACGAGGAGATGGTGACAGTCCATCACCCAACACTGGAGCTGGTCCAGGCGTGAACAGCGCGTGCCTCGCAGCCTGGCCGCGGGTTCGAGGCCCGCTCACGAGTAGCGCCTCGACGAGGAGATGGTGACAGTCCATCACCCAACACTGGAGCTGGTCCAGGCGTGAACAGCGCGTGCCTCGCAGCCTGGCCGCGGGTTCGAGGCCCGCTCACGAGTAGCGCCTCGACGAGGAGACGGTGACAGTTCACCACCCAACACTGGAGCTGGTCCAGGCGTGAACAGCGCGTGCCTCGCAGCCTGGCCGCGGGTTCGAGGCCCGCTCACGAGTAGCGCCTCGACGAGGAGACGGTGACAGTCCATCACCCAACACTGGAGCTGGTCCAGGCGTGAACAGCGCGTGCCTCGCAGCCTGGCCGCGGGTTCGAGGCCCGCTCACGAGTAGCGCCTCGACGAGGAGACGGTGACAGTCCATCACCCAACACTGGAGCTGGTCCAGGCGTGAACAGCGCGTGCCTCGCAGCCTGGCCGCGGGTTCGAGGCCCGCTCACGAGTAGCGCCTCGACGAGGAGATGGTGACAGTCCATCACCCAACACTGGAGCTGGTCCAGGCGTGAACAGCGCGTGCCTCGCAGCCTGGCCGCGGGTTCGAGGCCCGCTCACGAGTAGCGCCTCGACGCGGAGATGGTGACAGTCCATCACCCAACACTGGAGCTGGTCCAGGCGTGAACAGCGCGTGCCTCGCAGCCTGGCCGCGGGTTCGAGGCCCGCTCACGAGTAGCGCCTCGACGCGGAGATGGTGACAGTCCATCACCCAACACTGGAGCTGGTTCAGCCTGGCCGCGGGTTCGAGGCCCGCTCACGAGTAGCGCCTCGACGAGGAGATGGTGACAGTTCATCACCCAACACTGGAGCTGGTCCAGGCGTGAACAGCGCGTGCCTCGCAGCCTGGCCGCGGGTTCGTGGCCCGCTCACGAGTAGCGCCTCGACGAGGAGATGGTGACAGTTACAGTTGACACCATAACAGAACCGGTCCGGCGAACCACCCACTCGAGGTTCCATAGCAATGACATAATGCCTTGGCGGTTCGAATAGACACATTACAGTTCCATCAGTACCCCCAAACAACCTAGCTGTTGGTGGGGTCGTTGAGCAAACAGTGATCAAGAGATTGTGCTGTGACATGACTCGTTCGAACAATGACTTTTTCAAGTACTCGTTGCTAAACAGTATTGTTGTATTTTTTTTTATATCGGGTTTTAACGACGCACTGTAATGATGACTTAGATCTATTGGCGTCGGATGAATGATTAATGAGATGATGGGATGATGAGATGAAGGTGTTATGGGTTATAGGAAGGATAGTGGGAAGGAAGCGGTCGTGGCCTATATTGTGGGAACAATCCCGGCATTAGCCTGGACTACAGTGGGAAACCACGAAAAACCCCTGTAAAGATGGACGGTGGCGGGGTTCGAACCGGGTCCGATATGTCCCTTCACCTCCCGGATCACACGAAGCAAGTGCGTTAACCACTCAGCTACTGTGCCGGTCAGTATTGTTGTAATCGACGTTTTCCCGCTTGAACAAGAGCAAAGTATTTGTATTGTTGCCTTCAGCAGCTATATACAGGATATTTGCGAAACTCGAATGAATATCATCATTAAACTGCGTGTTGGATTATTACTACAAGATTAGATCGGCTATCAAGACACATCAGATGTGGTTTTATCAGTCGGCTAATTAATTTCCACGAGCGTTTAATTGTTGCGTGCAATCCCACGCGTGCAACAGGTGGCTCGAGGTGCGACGTGTGAAAACAGGAAGTGGCCGGGGCTGACGGCTAATCCCCGTGTTGTGGGAAAGTTTCTCTTCCTGTTTACCTGTTGCCGTCTGACCTTGCCGGGTCATCCAGTCACATGATCAACAGGCGGACCAGAATATTGGCATAGTGCATCGCGAACAATCTTATTTGGTCTGTTTTTTCTGAGGGGTTAACTCCTCGAATCTGGTGTACACTTGTCATGAAATCTTCTTGAAATCCTGTGAAATCTTTAAATTTATTTAAAATTTATTTAGAACCATTTATTTGGTCTGTTTTTTCATAAAATAAAAAATATTTAATATAAAAAGGCTTTTACCAAGGGTTATGGGTGTTAAAAGGGTTATGAAGGTTTAGGTTTAGGTTATGAAGGGTTGTTATGGGTGAGATCGTTTCAAGCGACCCATTGAAAGTGTCCAGACGCACTTTTACCAAGGGTTATGGGTGTTAAAAGGGTTATGAAGGTTTAGGTTTAGGTTATGAAGGGTTGTTATGGGTGAGATCGTTTCAAGCGACCCATTGAAAGTGTCCAGACGCACTTTTACCAAAACTGAGACGTGTTGCCGAGTGGTTAATACACTGAACCGTCATTCAGGAGACCGGGGTTCGATTCCCCACAAAATAGTTCTCCCGAAATCCAAATGGAAATTAGAATCCGTGCACATTTTCCTAACTTCCGTTCCTGTAGATTTTGCACGTGGAGTGCGTTATTTCAAGGCAGAGTCTGCTATTTTATTTCCCCGAGTGCATGCTGTTGTTGTTGTTGTTGTTTGATCCGCCACGCAAGTGTGCACATGAGCAAGTGTAAGGTCAAGACTCGTTGTTCCCTCTGACAGCAGCAACACGTGGTAACACTTGGCTCCTTCCTGCAGTGATACCAACATATACTCCACCATGCATGATGTACTGATGACTCGCGTCTTATAAGTGAAATATTTTCGGGGTCAGAATCTGAGTCCAGGGTCCCGATTGTCCGTAGCGTAACTATCGCCTCCATGTCGAACTAAATAAAACAATGCTCAAACCGAGACGTGTGGCCGAGTGGTAACACACTGAACCGTCATTCAGGAGACCGAGGTTCGATTCACGCCATGGTCGACCATACTGACAGGGTACATCGTGGTTTCCCTCTGTCGTTCAGGTTAATACTGGGATGGTTCCTTAGCAACAGGCCACGACCGACTCCTTCCCACCATCCAAAACACCTAATAAAATAACCTCTTATCTCATCATTTCATCATCTCATTCATCATCCACCGACGCCAATAGATCGTAGCCATCAGTACAGTGCGTCGTTAAAACCCAATATAAAAAATCTCAACATTGTTATGTTAATAGTTGCATTTGTTGTGCACGAAAATGATGGATTTTTTCAAGTTCAACAATGCCACCAGTACCGTCTTATCTACCACTCTTATCTACATCTAGTTCACAAGGGAATCTGCTGAATCGTGACAGGCAATCGGGACCATTGGCTCTGAACTGACCGCAAGAAACCACAAAATACTGTCCATGTTATCAGTATGGGAGTCGGTACAGCTCATGATGAAGTATTTATGTTGGTATCACTGCATCGTGGTGTAACGGTAGATCTTATCTCCTATCTCACACTATGCCCAGATCAACAAGTAGGGGAGTTCATTGTACCGCCTCCGCAATGGAGCGCGGCCCTGAGCAGGCCCGTGGCTCAGTTACCAGCCGTCAGCACTTGCCTTCGAGATACCTACTGCTGATACAGTCTGTGTCGGTATCAGCGGCCCTTGTTCGGGCACAAGGCCGATCTTCGTCGTACCAACATGCAGGAAATAACCAAGGGGAACAACATTTCCAGTGTTGACGTGACATATAAACGATCGTAGTGACTTTCCATCTGACATATTGTAGTGAAACTGCTTCACACCATTCAGATATTATAAAATACTGTAGATATTGTAGAATATTGTATATACAATCAGTAGAGTGTGTCGTTAGAGCCAATATATAATATATATATATACATACATACATGATGTGACATGAAATAGAGTGATACCGGCAGTGAAATATCTTGCTGCCCCCCCCCCTCTCCTCCCCCCTCTTGTCCCGCCCACGAGGTGACATTAGCTCGGTGAAAGGTCAACTCGCTGGACCTCACCTCTCGGGGCCACCTGTTGATATACCGGTCTGACGTGCCATGCCATGATATGTGGAGGGAGTAGGCCTACTGAGCACTGCGTTTCCATTGCTGTTCCTCCTTTACCATCTCGATCAGGTTGGTTCAGGTTGCTCGCTACAACAACAACAACAACGACAACAACAACAACAACAACAACAACAACAACAACGACGACGTACGCATGTGGAGACAGACCGGCAATAGGCGGCTGCCAAATAGCTCACTCTGTATAACCTTTCAATTCAGTTCGGGTCGTTTCTCTCTTGATATCATATACACATGCAGTTTCGACGCTGGGCTCTGATTGGCCAGCTCGGTGTTATCGTCAACAAGGTGTCGTGGTGACGTCAGCCGTGACGTCACCATGGCAACCCGGTGTGTCCCCACTCGGCCGACACCTACCTGCCTGCATGGCTGACTCACCGCCAGAACAATAACCGCGACATTCATTCAATCATGCAAGTTCATTGGTTTTAAATCATTAACATGGGGTGGTGAGATCGCCCTTGTGGTGCCCCGTCCAAACGATCCTATCTCTCATCCATAGCCTTGATTGGGGAACAAAGATATTGTATCAAATTTCGATGTTATTATGAAAAAAACTAATTCCAGAGAAAACTAGAAATCGTCATCTCAAATTCAGAAACTTTAATTGATTTATTTGTCCTTTAGCGTGACGTAGACTACTCGATTCTGTTCAGATTTCTGCAGATAATCGGTAATGCCTACGTCATGACTTATGATCTTTGGAGGACAAAAATATTTATGACAATTTCTGAAATTGAGTTGATGATTCTAGTTTTCTCTAAAATTGGGGTAGTAGCGCTAAATGACCTCGCTGTCGATGCGCCTTAAAACTCTAATATTCATTCATTGGGGTAGTAAATATCGTAATTATTAATTGAAGTCTAGCTTTAGGGTTGTGATGTCCTTTAACAAAAACTGTCTAGTTGATGATTATTGTTTGCTTAACGACCCCACCAACAGCTGGGGTATACGGGGGTAAGCAGGTGATGATGGAACTATGAAGTCATTATTAGTCATACAACATATAAAAAAAATCCATGCCTTATGCGGGACTCGAACTCACGCCCGACGGTGACTTCAGTTTCTAAAGCGGTGCCTCAGCTGACCGAGCTACCGAGGGTGGCACTATATTATCGAAAAAAAAAAAAATCGAAGAAAACTTTTTTTGAATATCCCAATAATACAATATCACTGTTGAACAACGTGTTGAACAGCTCTTGAACAGCGTGTTGAACAGCGTGTTGAACAGCTCTTGAACAGCGTGTTGAACAGCGTGTTGAACAGCTCTTGAACAGCGTGTTGAACAGCGTGTTGAACAGCTCTTGAACAGCTCTTGAACAGCGTGTTGAACAGCGTGTTGAACAGCTCTTGAACAGCGTGTTGAACAGCGTGTTGAACAGCTCTTGAACAGCGTGTTGAACAGCGTGTTGAACAGCTCTTGAACAGCGTGTTGAACAGCGTGTTGAACAGCTCGGTGAAGCCTCGTGCTGATTGGTGTTCAAGTCACGTGACGCAACATGCATGTTTCAACGAACCAGGCGTTGTGAAAGATGGTCAGGGCTCATGAATGAATGAAGCTGGGTTGGGCCGGTTCACATGCATTGTTGTCGTGGCAATTGCAAGGTGGGCCCTGCCTCTAATTGTGTCACGTCGATCCCTACGCAGTTTCGTGCAACAGTGGCGTGACGAGAAGGTCGTCTGTATAAACAACTGATGAGCGCTTTTCAAAGATGCAGTTGTGTTCATTGTCCTGAAACCATATGTACCCGAGTCGACACCTGCATCCTCAGAAGAATATGTCCTAAAATTGTCTTGCTTGAAACTCGAGAACTTGTATTATTTCGATCTGATCTGCCCACACGCTATATTTAGTTTATTTGATGAATATCTGTATCGATTATTACTTGTCCATGACGCGAGCAGGTCGTCTACAAATCAATGCCGTGCTGAGAGACATTTTGCTCCCCTAGGCCGAAAAATCACCCCCCCCCTCCCCTTTATTCACTTGGAAACCAATTCACCGTCAAGTACATTTAGTTTTTAATATATGCGTTTCAAGATTTGTTTTTAATTCTTTCTTCATTTTCGAGTTGCCTCCTCACAATTCTAAAGTATATAATATTTAATACACTTATTTTTTAATTGAATACGACGTTAATTACTTCATATATATATATATATATATATATATATATATATATATATATATATATATATATTTTATATAACATCGAAACGGAACACATTATGACCGTTTTTGTGATCTATCCGGACATTTACAGCATTGGTAAACAAATCACGGAATGTTGATATCTTCCACTTTGAACCAAGTTTCTTGGGCAATGATCACTTCTTTCCATTAAAAGCAGATGTAAAGTTTATCATTATATATTATATATATATATATATATATATATATATATATATATATATATATATATATATATATATATATATATATATATATATATATATATATATATATATATATATATATATGAAAATAAAAAATTGAATAAGTAGATAATGATAATATAAATAGTGAAATAAAAAAATAAAAGTCTCATGCTACCTTGTCAAACCAGTCAACCATATGATTGAACAGGTATAAACGACAGAAACAGACATTTACTGCTGCTTCACGCCCTGCAGTTGATAGACGTGCAGGACGACGTGGTGACGAGTGCAGGAGAAGTACATGAGAGTTTTCCCAGGGATCGAGGCCGAATCAATAATTGACCGCTTTGACCCGCGAGTCAAGATCGTTTACAGCTAATAGACACGTCCAGCAGGCCAGGCGCAGCTTCTCGTCACGGTCAATGAGCGAGTGTTGCATGCAGAGGTCATTGGTAGAACAGACGAGTCGAGATTCAGCCGAGTTGAGATTCGGTCGAGTTGAGACGATCGTTCTGTGGGCTTAGCTTGTTGAATGAGTTGGGTTGGGATTCGGTCGAGTTGGGAATAGGTCGAGTTGAGACGATCGTTCTGTGGGCTTAGCTATCAGCTTGTTGAATGGGTTGGGTTGGGATTAGGTCGAGTTGAGATTCGGTCGAGTTGAGACGATCGTTCGGTGGGCTTAGCTTGTTGAATGAGTTGGGTTGGGATTCGGTCGAGTTGAGACGATCGTTCGGTGGGCTTAGCTAGTTGAATTAGTTGGGTTGGGATTTGGGCGAGTTGAGATTCGGTCGAGTTGAGACGATCGTTCGGTGGGCTTAGCTATCAGCTTGTTGAATGAGTTGGGTTGGGATTTGGGCGAGTTGAGATTCGGTCGAGTTGAGACGATCGTTCGGTGGGCTTAGCTATCAGCTTGTTGAATGAGTTGGGTTGGGATTTGGGCGAGTTGAGACGATCGTTCGGTGGGCTTAGCTTGTTGAATGAGTTGGGTTGGGATTCGGTCGAGTTGAGACGATCGTTCGGTGGGCTTAGCTAGTTGAATTAGTTGGGTTGGGATTTGGGCGAGTTGAGATTCGGTCGAGTTGAGACGATCGTTCGGTGGGCTTAGCTATCAGCTTGTTGAATGAGTTGGGTTGGGATTTGGGCGAGTTGAGATTCGGTCGAGTTGAGACGATCGTTCGGTGGGCTTAGCTATCAGCTTGTTGAATGAGTTGGGTTGGGATTTGGGCGAGTTGAGATTCGGTCAAGTTGAGACGATCGTTCTGTGGGCTTGGCTTGTTGAATGAGTTGGGTTGGGATTTGGGCGAGTTGAGATTCGGTCAAGTTGAGACGATCGTTCTGTGGGCTTGGCTTGTTGAATGAGTTGGGTTGGGATTTGGGCGAGTTGAGATTCGGTCGAGTTGAGCCACTCCCGCATGAATACAGTATTCTTGTCCCCTGGTTCTATGGATGGCCGTTGTTCTGTGGAGGAGTGTAAGGTGTCGAGGGTTGAGTGGGCGGGGAGGGGGGGGAGGCATGGTACTCAATGATCTGTAGGCCTACACCCACCTGCAATGTCAACAACATTCAGCAACACCTACGGCTTGACGCAAACAGTTGTTCTCCGATCTAAGGCTCAGGATAGCGAGGTAGGATCGTTCGGACGAGGCACCACAAGGGCGATCTCATCACTCGAATATTACAATACGTCAATTTTGTAAATGTCAGTTTGAAATCAGATCAGGATTCCCCAAACATGAATGAAAAAGATGAAAGAAAAATCGCAAATTATAAAGAACAAAATATACTCGATTCATGTCAAAACACGAATTTAAGATACTTTATTATTTATATTGGATTAAACGACGCACTCTACTGATGGCTACGATCTATTGGCGTCGGTGGATGATGAATGAGATGATGGGATGATGAGATGAGAGGTTTCTTTATTAGGTGTTTTCAAATAGTGGGAAGGAGTCTGTCGTGACCTTTGGTTGAGGAACCATCCCAGTATCGACCTGAACGACAGAGGGAAACCACGATGCACCCCTGTCAGGATGGTCGACCATGACCCCTGTCTCCTGAATGACGGTTCAGTGTATTAACCACTCGGCCACTCGTGAGATATATTTTACAATTAAGATTACTTATGCATGCCAAAGAATGTTGCAACGATTTGATATTGCATATAAATGAATAAGCGACAATGTTTCTCTCTCTGTAACTGTTCTTAGTGGCCGTGCTGTGTAAACAAATTGAGTCGACCCAGTTTGCAAGATGTTTGACCGCGTGGAATGCGCCACGCACCGCACGTGTTTACATTGGTCGTCAATTGTTTACTTGTGGTTCGTGCGCGCGGCTGTTTACCCTGGCCGTGCGATCCCAGCAAACACTGCATTACACGCTTTGATGGCCGCCATTGCTGGGCAAACACAGCTTAAGCTGGATTCACAATGCGAACTAATGATTAGTGATTAGTGATTAACTAAAGTTGGCAGATACGGAATCAGTGTTGACGTTCACATTGTGTTTAATATTAGTGACTGACCTTGAAAGTTGACTAACTTTCAACTTTAGTATTAATCATTAGTTTCAATCATTAGTCCGACCAATCAGAAGTCGTGAATTCGAAACGACAGAAAGTCAATGCAAAAGGAAGCTATCCCGCTCGATGAACCAATCGTTTACAGCCTTCTAACATGTAGATTTCAATTTAAATCTGTCATCTTAAGAAAGCTACGACTCATGAAAATTAATTCTTATTGTGAATGCTCAGTTTCTTAATTTTAGTATTTAGTTTTAGTCACTAATCATTAGTTCGTATTGTGAATCCAGCTTTATGCGTTGTTGTTGTAGATGAGTGAAGTATAATCGAAACTCTACACACCTTGGCTCCTATCGCATATAGGCCCACTCCGTTCTTCGACTGTCGAATCTAGAAAACCGTGAATCTCGGTAATGGTTCAATTTGCATAATTTATTTGCATACAAAATGCAAACTGGGCAAACGCAACATAAGCGTTGTAAGATGAGCGAGATATCTGAATAAGTGTTATCTGTGCCATTGAGGCCCGGTATTATCTGCCAGTGGGAGTAGCTCCAACTGGCAGATAAAAGTTGTTATCACCATGGTTACCTGTGCTATTTGTTTTCACCAACTGTCAGATACAGGCTAACTGGAGTTGGTGATACCAGACCTTAATCAACTTTGGTATAATTGAAAACTCTACACACCTTGAATCTTATGAAAAATTCGGTGAAAATCGAATCCAGAAAGCAGTGAAACACGTACAGCAATGGTTCTGCAATAATGTCTATCTATTTGTCGAATAAAACACATTTATTAAATTATTTTCTTCAGAACGGCTTGTTCGAATTGCATACAATATTGTAATAATGTGTATTATTATTGTATCCACATTCAGGGGAAATTTTAAATATTTTGGAGAACTTTTATTTTTCAAATTTTCTTGCCCAGCCTAATCTTATGTTTTTTTCTTTTAGAAATTTTGAGAAGATATTTCTCTAAATTGGTCGAACCGATTTATTCCAAAACCTATACAGTTCTAAGTTGGATGAGTTTGCGTGCACAAAAAAAGTTTCATGTCGATCAGTCAAGCCTTGCGACCTGTGGAGTGCTTGAAAAAAAACAAAAAAAAAACCTAAAAAACACAGACTTTACCCTATAGGAGTGGGATGGAAACTTCGCTACGCTCATCTAATAATGTAGGAAGAACGCATTATCAATCGAAAATACTGATTTTTGATTATGATAAAACAAGCGGAAGACAATTCACAGCCGTGCATTTTAATACAACATAAGGAAGGTCGTGTAAGCAAGTTACACAGTACACTAGTACACATGCAAGGAAACACACAAACTACAAATCTAAAACCATTTATAAATCATCTGGAATGTTATGACGCTTCCAAGAGCGTATGTAGCCTGAACGAATTTGTCAATAGTGCGAAATATTTCACAAGCAAATATGAACATTCATTTATTTTTTTTATATTGGTTTTTTTAACGACGCACTGTAATGATGACTGAGATCTATTGGCGTCGGATGAATGATTAATGATATGATGGGATGATGGTCTTATGGGTAATGGGAAGAATAGTGGGAAGGAAGCGGTCGTGACCTATATTGTGGGAATCATCTCGGCATTAGCCTAGACTATAGAGAGAAACCACGAAAAACCACTGTAAAGATGGAGGGTGGCGAGGATCGAACCGGGTCCGATATGTCCCTTCACCTCCCGGGTCACACGAAGCAAGTGCGCTAACCACTCAGCTACTGTGCCGGTGAACATTCATTACCTTATAGGTGGCAATATATATATATATATTTTTATATTGGGTTTTAACGACGCACTGTACTGATGACTACGATCTATTGGTGTCGGTCAATGATATATAAGATGGTGGGATGATGAGATGAAAGGTTATTTTATCATGTGTTTTTGGATATTGGGAAGGAGTCGGTCGTGACCTGTTGTCAAGGAACCATCCCATGTATTGACCTGAACGACAGAGGGAAATTATGTTGGGATGGTCGATCATGACGGGAATCGAACCTCGGTCTCCTGAATGACGGTTCAGTGTGCTGGCCACACGTCGCAAAGTGTCCCGCTTGGTGTCTCAGGGACTGTCTCACAGAACCGGGACCCATGGCAACCCTAAGCAACAGGTATCTTTCAGACCGAAACGTCCACAACATGAATATTCAACCAATGTGTTCACCATTCTCTCTGTCATGAATGCAAGGCTGAGTCGGAGGTTATCAATTAACTGTTGGTAAATTGTTGAACATTAGTCTTTTTAATCAACATCTAAATCTCGCTACACAATCATTGTTTCCCAATCAAGGCTGAGGATGAGTTAGTAAAACTGCTTAGAAGCGGCACCTCTTGGTTGTTTCAACAACTCTAGGCGGTCTTGTTACCAATCTAGAGACTATTTCAAATTCAAAACATTGAACATTCACAACTGGACTGCGCTGTATGTGACCATACTTTTTCTCTGCAAAAGTCTTTCAGTTGCTAATCTCGAATTGGTAATAAATTAGTGTACTCAAATTAGTATTAGGTGAAATTAGTAAAATAATGTTGCAAAATAGTTACATAATAACTAGTTGTTCCTTTGGGGTTGCTAGAAATAGCGCTCTTCTAGTGCTTGGACAATTTATAAAGTAAATCAACTGAGACGGGTGCATCAGGTCTGGGTTCGATTCCCACCGTCCAGACAGGTTCACCGTGGTTTCCGTCAGTCTTGTCGGGCCACGACCAATCTCCTTCCTCAAACACTGACACGACTTTCAACTCACTCATCGTGCGCCGACGCCAATAGATCCCACAGTGCCTTGTCGAACTCAATGTTGAGAAAATGAATGAGAGAACACTTGATGCGTATTCATATATATAAACTTGTCACTAGTTTTCACTTTTATTATAATTAGTAGATTTATCAACTGCTTAGGTCTATGCTATTTTTAAAAAAAATATGTTATCGTTAATTTGTATATTTTCAAATAATTCAATGTCAATGTCAAGTGTCAATGTGATGGTGAATATTTTAGAAATCGAAATTAAAATGATATTCAGAAAGCTGAATAAATAGAGAAACACAGAGTGATGAAATGACCATGTTGTCAGTGTCACTTTAAAAACGAGGAGTTTTAGTTGGTAAGAATCCGAAATAATCCGACACTCCCCACAATTCAACCTGCGGGGGTCTCATGCAAGATTTTCCCTCGTCCAAAAAATGCATATTTTGTGTTTTTTGTTGTTGTAATTTTAAGATTTTCACTTTGTTTTACAAATGATTGTTTATTGAATTTATTTATTGTGCTTATTTACATGGGCCAGGTTCGGTCGTAGATGACTGCTCTTCCACTTGACCTAACCTAAATGAGTAATCTTCTTTCAATTATTCTTTGGGGTGGTAAGATCGCCCTTGTGGTGCCCCTTCCAAACGATCCCACTTTTCATCCATAGCCCCGATTGGGAAACCATGAAGTTGTATCAAGTTTCGATGTTGATAAATAACAGTAATATTCCTTGTACCCCTAGCAGTTTTCTGTGAAACAGGAGTTGTTATGTTGACGATATGTTGCTTGTCTGTTCCAGCGGCGATCCAGGTGGTGTTGACCGTGCAGCAGCGGCCGCCACTGAGCCCTCTGCCACGGCCCGTGAGCGCCACCATGACTTCTCCCAGCCTGCACGGGCGCCCGCTCACGCACCACCACTCTGCGCCTGCGCGCGACCGCGTCACCAGCCCTCAGCCCGTAGACGTGAGTACCAACACACAGAACACAACAACATTGACGTAGAACACGGAATTCAGCCAATCAGTATTCACGGTTATTGCAACTGTCACTGCCCCCTCAATTGTCAAACTGAAGGCTCATTCACAGTGTAACACCAACGCCTAACGCATGACGAGAACATGAAGTACAAACTGTCTGTTCACAAACAACAACAACAACAACAACGTGAAACTACAACACGGAATTCAGCCAATCAGAATTCAGGGTAACTGTCACTGCCCCCTCGACCGTCAAACTAAACACGGCAAACAGTCCAGTTACTTCTGTTTACCCGCCACTTGTTTCTCACTGTTCCTACACTGAAGGTTTCTATTGGCTGATTCTCATGTTTTACAGTAACGTCGACATGGAAGCTTGGAGCTAGCAGCTTTATTGTTTACGTTTATCCTAGCATTATGTATGGTTGGTGGTTGTGAATAGACCAAGGACATCTCATAAGACGGACATTTCTCTCGTTAGCGTTGCATTGTGAATGCGCCTTGAGTGTTGCGCGCTAGCGTTAGCGTTGCATTGTGAAGGCGCCTTACGACGTGTACGGTGATGTAATGCTGTTTGCCGGCATGCAGGCGAGATGGTAGAAAGTGAGGGAAAAGCTCGGTTTTCCCCGCAGTGCGTGTGATGGCGCCACAGCTACTGGTAACACGAGGGGCTCGTGATGAGTCTGGCTTTCTACGAGCAAGCGGGTTCGACTCCCGTGCAACCCGCGGGCTTTGTTTTAATCGGGGTGCTCACGGCCTGTACTTACACAGGAGGCTAAAGGCCCATTCACAACCGAAATTAGGAATAAAATTAGCATTAGCATTAATGTAATTATTTAATAGCTGTTCACAACATCTAGCATCAAGAAGCAACCAATGAGATAGCTTCTTTACATCAGCTGTTATCTGAATCAGCCGCCATCTTTCTTTGTGCAATTACGTCTAGTTTTTAGGTCAAGGTCAAATTGACTATTAATACATCATATCATACACCCCAATATCAACCCTTATACCCTAATACCCCAATATCATACATTTCACCGAAACACAATTGTAATATCATGGATTCAATTCAAAATGTGGCACTAATGGCACATTGAAGGGGTGTGTGATCAAAGACAGCCTGCTAGACATCGTCCGAACGATAGAAGCGTGTGGCGCGCCAAACATTTACTCAAATCTGATTGGTCAGTGCTTATTTACACCAAGTTGTAAAATTAACAGCAAGATTTGTAGTTTGCAAACCTTGCGCTTACTGCTAATGCGTTACGGCTAATGCGTCGCATTGTGAACAGAGTGCATGAGGGCCATAAGACAAATATTGCTGCTAATGCTAATTTCGGTTGTGAATGGGCCTTTATTCTGAAACTGGATTTCGATCGTATGGAAATGAAAGCGACCGCTTTGAAAGCGATTCGGCTGTATTTGTATTATGATATTTTATTCCGGTCCACAGCCATCGAATCCGTTTCGGTCGTCATGGAATGTATTTCTGCAAGGCAGTATAGCACCCGAATTCAATTGCGTACGTGTGTTTACTTTACATTGTTTTGCGTTTAATTTACTTTTTTTATCATATGTTTTATGTGCTTTAATAGAAACAGAAGTTACGTCGTGTTATAGTAATGAGTTGATAATAATTAGAGACAATATATGAACCCATTCTTCAGTGAATGGTGAGCGGGCGGGCGGGCATGCGCGCAGACGCCAAATAATTTTTTTTTGTGAAAATTTTTCCCTTACATTCGCAAGTAGAAGTATCACAAAGGCTGTGATGAAGTGACAGCCCAATCGGGTGACTAGTGCGGGAATGGCGAGCGTTTCACTTCACCTACCCATTTTCCGCGTTTCTACTAAGGGTACCCTTCATGAAAAGTCGTAAATTGATGGGGGAAAAAAAAGTCTGGTATCATTTTTTTTCTCCAGCATTTATCGAGTTGTTATCCGAAGAAATTTTTGCCGTATCTCTCCGTCCACCGTGCGGCGCGCAAGTTCGCCGGAAAATTTGAAAATCGTAAAATAATTTTTTTTCGTGAAAATTTTTCCCTTACTTTCGCAAGTAGAAGTATCACAAAGGCTGTGGTGAAGTGACAGCCCAATCGGGTGATTAGTGCGGGAATGGCGAGCGTCACACTTTACCCACCCATTTTGCGCGTTTCTACTAAGGGTACCCCCTTCATGAAAAGTCGTAAATTGATGAGGTAAAGAAGTCTGGTATCATTTTTTTTCTATTCAGCATTTATCAAGTTGTTATCCGGAGAGATTTTTGCCGTATCTCGCACGGTCCGTTCACCGTGCGGCGCGCAAGTTCGCCGGAAATTTGAAAATTGTCAAATAATTTTTTTCGTGAAAATTCTTCCGTCACATTCGCAAGTAGAAGCATCACAAAGGCTGTGGTGAGGTGACAGCCCAATCGGGTGATTAGTGCGGGAATGGCGAGCGTTTCACTTCACTCACCCATTTTCCGCGTTTCTACTTCATGAAATGTCGAAAATTGATGGAAAAAAGTCGGGTATCAATTTTAAAAAAATTTCAACGGCATTTATTGAGTTGTTATCGGAAGAGATTTTTTCCGTATCCCGCACGGTCCGTCCACCGTGCGGAAAATGTGAAAATCGTAAAATAATTTTTTTCGTGAATTTTTTTTGCGAACATTTGCCATAAAGCTCAATTGTAGACTTACATTCTTCCATTTGGTAGGATCTTTCGTTGCACCAGTACCCATTGAATTCAGTTAGTCACGTGAAGCTTCCCACATCCTATCCTTTGTCTGGTTGCCTAGGGAACCTATCAACTTACCAGTTGCAAAGAGTGGATGCTGGATCACATAATACAGCTATAATAACAGCTAGCAGCAGGACAACAGCTGATGATAGTTTGTTTCATTTGTCTTGTGATTTTCACAGGAAGTGGTTGTATTTTCGATAATGGCGAATTGTAAAAGGATTTTATGATCATAAACAGTGATATTGTTACAAGTGAATTGACATCAACTGATGGCATTTTGGCTCAAAACAATGAAAATGACATCAATGATGGGCCAGATTGTAATAGTGTAATGGAGTCGGTCCTTCCCATTGTTTGATTGTTTACAAGTGTCAGGACAGACTTTTTCAATTAGTAAAATGAAAACCTTTTAGCTGACCCTGGTTTATGTTACATAGCTGTTTTTATCATTATACTGGCATACATGACACATGCATCTTAGTTAATAAAACTTGACACATTGTTGAAACACAAAATATGCATTTTTGTTGAATTTATAGGATTTATTATGGGATCATTTATACGATTATCCGTTTACACGATTATTTCCCTCAGTCCACTTAAAGTCGTATAATCAACCTTCTACTGTAGTATATTATGATATTATAAAATACGAATACGTTCATTTGAAAGTTGATTACCCAACACGGTTGTTAGTGCTAGAAAGCAGCGCCTGACAGAGCCTTGTGTTCCAGCACGAGAAGCTGCGCCAGCTGGAGTGCCAGCGCGTGCGCACGCTGCAGCTGATGCTGGAGAAGGAGCAGCGCTACGTGGAGGCGCTGCGCAGCGAGCTGGTCAAGTGCAACGAGCCCAAGCTGGTGCAGGAGCTGGGCGGGGCCGAGCGCCGCGTGAGGACGCTCCAGGACCAGCTGCTCACGCTCACCGCACACGCGGACCAGACAGAGGTAAGACACGCTAGACGCCAGGGGCATGATGCACACGGCGCGTGACGTCACTCGCCTCGGTCTCACCCGTCTGCTCTAATCTTCACACGAGGCATTGCAATGTCACCGCTGGAAGGCTGTGGTTACAATGCCAGTTTTAACGAGGGGTTAACAACTTGTGAAATCTGGTTTACACTTGTCATGAAATCTTCTTGAAATGCCTTGAAATTTTTTTGAAATCCCTTCTAATCTTCTTGAAATCCCTTCTAATCTTCTTGAAATCCCTTCTAATCTTCTTGAAATCCCTTGAAATCTTCTTGAAATCCCTTGAAATCTTCTTGAAATCCCTTGAAATCTTCTTGAAATCCCTTGAAATCTTCTTGAAATCCCTTCTAATCTTCTTGAAATCCCTTGAAATCTTCTTGAAATCCCTTCTAATCTTCTTGAAATCCCTTCTAATCTTCTTGAAATCCCTTGAAATCTTCTTGAAATCCCTTCTAATCTTCTTGAAATCCCTTCTAATCCTCTTGAAATCCCTTGAAATCTTCTTGAAATCCCTTGAAATCTTCTTGAAATCCCTTGAAATCTTCTTGAAATCCCTTCTAATCTTCTTGAAATCCCTTGAAATCTTCTTGAAATCCCTTCTAATCTTCTTGAAATCCCTTGAAATCTTCTTGAAATCCCTTGAAATCTTCTTGAAATCCCTTGAAATCTTCTTGAAATCCCTTCTAATCTTCTTGAAATCCCTTGAAATCTTCTTGAAATCCCTTGAAATCTTCTTGAAATCCCTTGAAATCTTCTTGAAATCCCTTCTAATCTTCTTGAAATCCCTTGAAATCTTCTTAAAATGCCTTGAAATCGTCTTGAAATTCCTTGAAATCTTCTTGAAACCCCTCGAAATCTTCTTGAAACATCCTTGAAATCTTCCTGAAATCCCTTGAAATCTCTTGAAATCTTCTTGGAATCCTTTGAAGTTCCTTGACATTCCTTTAAATCTTTTGAAATCTTGTGAAATCTTCTTGAAATCCCTTGAAATCTTGTTGAAACCCCTTAAAATCTTCTGAAATCCCTTGGAATCTTTTTAAAATCCTGTGAAATCTCCTGTGAAATCTCCTTGAAATTCCATGAAATCTGAAATCAGTTGTACACCAAATTGACTAGTTGTTTACGCCTCGAGTTTCAGAATCAAGCTCTGTAAGTTGTCAACCTGCCAATGTTGATGTTTTGTTGATCCACACGGCAGCGTTGGAAGGTTAACATTCCAACGTTGGCATTGCAACTCCTCGTGTGAACTGGCACTGAGAGGCGAAGAGCTGAATATGTCAATCATCTCCGCACATTTCAACGGACTCGGACACTATTGCATTTTATTCTGAATTGTACGCAAGTTCACTCAAATCTGGAATAAAAACCTTGCGGTTGAAAGATGAGTTGTTATTATCGTAAGCGATTTAACAACGTTTCACCACCAGCTTCCTAGAGTCTTGACTTTTTGTCAAAAATGCAGGAGAGATGAGTTCCTTTGTTACTGTTGAAGTTATGATTGACGTGTTCACCTGCTTGGCAGTCAAGAGATGTTCAACACTCGCTACAGATCAGTGAGACAGACGTTAAGAGTGCATCGGAGTCGATTCAACAGATTATCTGTTCTTTGTCGATAACTTTTGAACGGTATAAGATATCAGCATGCTTATACAGCTGGTGAACATAGAACTCTTTGATATCTACAAATGATACGAAATAGATTATTTTCACCTCGGATTCTAACATTTTCACACTCTGAAAATGTTTTTTTTTCAGCGTATGAAAATTATTTGATATAAGTTGAATATTTTTCGTTGTACCGTATCTACTTGGAGGTATTGAAAATTCTGTGTTTCTCCTGCATTATACTTTTGTTTACACAGTGCTATCTGTTTTCACTAACTCTCAGTTAGAGGCTAACTGGACTTGGTAATATCAGGCCTAACCATAATAACTGAATCATTGAATCTGTTATACCACAGATTACAAATTAGTTCATGTTATTTTGATTAATTTGGATCAGTTTTGGTTATAACGTTATAATATCTCATACCGTTCAAAAGTCACCAACAAGCAACTGATATCCCGCTAATTCGACTCCGACGCGGTTTGACCAGTTACACCCAACGAGTGTCCGACTGACGTCACGCCGCCTGATCGAGACGACCTGCTCGCCAGCATGTAGCACCTCTTCTTTCCGACCTTGGGACGCACAGCTGTTCTTGACGGCTTGGTGGGAGACTTCACGAATTCCTGTTGGATCGTCGTTAAAAACTCTTTACTACCAGTTTTATTGGTTTCCTGGGAATTATGGTGCACTACGAATTATACGTCGTACCGCGCATTTTACAAACATTCCTTTAAGATCATCAAAACCCTGGGAATAGTGACGACATTTATTTCCCTTGTTTTAGTGAAAACTAATAATCATCATCTCAATGTCAGAAATTATTATCAATTTATTTGTCTTTTTTTCTGAGTCGTGACTTGGACATTTATTTATTTATTTATTTATTTTCATTTTTGTCCAATTGGATTACAATTCAAATGGAACATTTATGAGGAATCGTATGAACAGTCAAAGGATAAAATAGAAGATTATGAAATGCACACGACATATAAACAAAAACATATACATGAATTGATATAAATGATGAATGTTTTTTTTTTATAAATATCTTGCAACTACCAAGTCAAATATTGAAATTATGAACAGAGTATAACAATCAAGTCAATATAAAAAGTAAATTACAAAGTTAAAAAATTGAAAAGTTTTAATTGAAAGTCAAAATTAAAAATGAAAAGTCATTACTCGAATATGTTCATGCTTCTATACAGAATCGGTGATGCCTACATTACCTTGGTCTCTGGAGGACCAAAAAAATTGATTAGAACTTCTGAAATTGCGATGATGATTTCTAGTTTTCTTTGAAATCAGTGGAATAAATACTGTCATTCTTGATTAAAATCTAATTTTAGATTTGGGATGTCTTCAAAATTAAAATATTTCATCACAATGAAAGTTAGACCCGAATATAATATTTGAATATAATTTAGTACATCGAAACATTTATTCCCCGGTATAAGCCAACATATTCCCGAAAAGCCCACCTCTACGTTGATATTCTGGAAGGAATCAACATGTAAACTGAAGCATGTGTTACCGAGTCCAGCCGAGTCCTGATTACCTGAACGAACCAACAGGACTTCGTGATGCAACCCGCCTAGCAAGTAGCACCTGTGGCTTGTAAGCTTCATCGCTCGGGTATAGCTAATCAAACCCACCAATAACTCTGTCCCAAGATGCATCGAGGGTTGCGTTGGTCTGCCGGTAGGAGATGGTGACTTAACTCATTCGTTTCCCGAGTACTTTCCTGAGAAATATTGATCGCTGCCTCTATCTAGTGTTGTTTTGTAGAAACGGCTGATAGGGTGGCAAACTTGAACTTGATGACTGTTGTTATTAGCTGAGCCGACATCATTGAGTAAAGTTAGTTACTTTTATCACTACTTATCTACGCACGGTCAATAATCCTTTAAACGTGGACCGTGAATTGGAACGTATTTTCAACATGGGAGGGATAGGAAGTGAGGACAGGCAAACCAACGCAACCCTCAATGCATCTTGCTCGGACCGCACACTACGTTGGTTTCGGAGGTTTTGTGTGTATGAATGTATGGCCATGTGATTACAGTCTTGCCTTCCTCCATCCTCCACTCTGACTTTTCAGCTTCGGTTTGTTGCGAGTCATGATGGGCGCGAGGAAATATCTCCCGGGGAATATTCCCGCTAGTGGGAATATTCCCATGTTCAAATAAATTCCCATAGCATGTATCGTTTTTTTTTTTTAATTTAATAAGTTGCCAGCACTGAGGTATTGGGTTGACAGGTGATCTGAAACTAACCATGGAACAATATTTGCTGTTTGCAAGGCTGTGGAGCAATAGGCCTAGTTACAATCTCAACGTTGAGAGATCATTGGCGTGTTTCTGAGGTTATTTCAGAGCTGGATTGTGAAGAGAGCTAAAATCCAAGCAATCAGGGGTAGAAAAAGGCAAATATTCGGTCATAGCTCGGAAGTCGACAATAATGATGGTGAATAATTATTCAAAATTCCTTTGTCTACCCTAAAATAGCTCAGTCAATGTTGGTCTATATAAAAATTGAAGAAATATTTGTAGTTTTGTGCACATTTTCGTCAGTCTTTTCTGTTTTTTAATCTATATTGAGTGTGAACAAGCAAACACCGAAATTTTGTTATTTTGAGAAAATTCCCAGGATTATAATTGTAGTTATTGTGGGTAGTAAAAGATTTGAAATTTCTCCATAGTTGAAACATCTACAATTTCTTCGATTTGGGCTATTAAAGAACCATATTATTCTGATAGAACTGTTGCATGTTACAAGGATTATTACACTATTCTGACGTCAAGTCTACTACCAACAATTAACTACCAACTACCAACTACCAACTACAACTACCAACTAACAAAATACATGTACAGTGAACATTTCAAGACAATCGGACAGGTAGTTCTTTATAGATATGAATGACTAATTGACAATTAGTTCCCTTTTCTTTGTAAAACAGCAATGAAATCAGTAAAGGAGACATTTTCTAACTGTTCCAACGCTGGTAAAACCTCAATAACTATAAAAACTATTCAAGATAAAAATACAAAACTTTAAATTAGTAATCAAATTATTAAAATAAACATGTTTTTTTTTCATTCAATGGTGGTGCTACCCCTCAAGATAATCACGACTATAGGTGTACGATAAGTGGCGCAACTTGATGTTTCAATAGCTTCAAAATCCTTGTCTTGTATATCTAGATCTGTAGTCGATAGCACCTTGTTCTCGTGTGTGACATTCATCTGCCAGCCGCCTGATTGGCTGTCGCTAGGTCAGGGGTCGACAGCTGATTGGTCAACGTCCTTGGTGCCATTCATCACCGCCATCAGAGCAATAAGCTTCATGTGGAAACAGACAGGATTGATTTACCGTTCACAGCAAATATTCAGCTCTCAGACTTTCGGATTGATATTCAGATTGATGGATTGATGACAGATTGATCGGATTGATATTCTGATTGATGGATTGATATTTAGATTGATCGGATTGATATTCAGATTGATGGATTGATATTTAGATTGATGGATTGATGACAGATTGATGGATTGATGACAGATTGATCGGATTGATATTAAGATTGATGGATTGATGACAGATTGATGGATTGATGACAGATTGATCGGATTGATGACAGATTGATCGGATTGATGACAGATTGATGGATTGATGACAGATTGATCGGATTGATGACAGATTGATCGGATTGATGACAGATTGATGGATTGATGACAGATTGATCGGATTGATGACAGATTGATCGGATTGATGACAGATTGATGGATTGATGACAGATTGATCGGATTGATATTCAGATTGATGGATTGATATTTAGATTGATTGGATTGATATTCAGATTGATGGATTGATATTTAGATTGATGGATTGATGACAGATTGATCGGATTGATATTCAGATTGATGGATTGATGACAGATTGATGGATTGATATTCAGATTGATGGATTGATGACAGATTGATCGGATTGATGACAGATTGATCGGATTGATATTCTGATTGATCGGATTGATATTCAGATTGATCGGATTGATATTCAAATAGATGGATTGATGACAGATTGATCGGATTGATATTCTGATTGATGGATTGATATTTAGATTGATCGGATTGATATTCAGATTGATGGATTGATATTTAGATTGATGGATTGATGACAGATTGATGGATTGATGACAGATTGATCGGATTGATATTCAGATTGATGGATTGATGACAGATTGATGGATTGATGACAGATTGATCGGATTGATGACAGATTGATGGATTGATGACAGATTGATGGATTGATGACAGATTGATCGGATTGATATTCAGATTGATGGATTGATATTTAGATTGATTGGATTGATATTCAGATTGATGGATTGATATTTAGATTGATGGATTGATGACAGATTGATGGATTGATGAAAGATTGATCGGATTGATGACAGATTGATGGATTGATGACAGATTGATGGATTGATGACAGATTGATGGATTGATGACAGATTGATCGGATTGATGACAGATTGATGGATTGATGACAGATTGATCGGATTGATGACAGATTGATGGATTGATATTCTGATTGATGGATTGATGACAGATTGATGGATTGATGACAGATTGATCGGATTGATGACAGATTGATCGGATTGATATTCAGATTGATGGATTGATGACAGATTGATGGATTGATGACAGATTGATGGATTGATGACAGATTGATCGGATTGATGACAGATTGATCGGATTGATATTCAGATTGATGGATTGATGACAGATTGATGGATTGATGACAGATTGATCGGATTGATGACAGATTGATGGATTGATGACAGATTGATGGATTGATGACAGATTGATCGGATTGATGACAGATTGATCGGATTGATGACAGATTGATGGATTGATGACAGATTGATCGGATTGATATTCAGATTGATGGATTGATATTTAGATTGATTGGATTGATATTCAGATTGATGGATTGATATTTAGATTGATGGATTGATGACAGATTGATGGATTGATGACAGATTGATCGGATTGATGACAGATTGATGGATTGATATTCAGATTGATGGATTGATGACAGATTGATGGATTGATAGACAGATTGATGGATTGATATTTAGATTGATGGATTGATGACAGATTGATGGATTGATGACAGATTGATCGGTTTGATATTCAGATTGATGGATTGATGACAGATTGATCGGATTGATATTCAGATTGATGGATTGATATTCAGATTGATCGGATTGATATTCAGATTGATCGGATTGATATTCAGATTGATGGATTGATGACAGATTGATCGGATTGATATTCAGATTGATGGATTGATGACAGATTGATGGATTGATATTCAGATTGATGGATTGATGACAGATTGATCGGATTGATATTTAGATTGATGGATTGATGACAGATTGATGGATTGATGACAGATTGATCGGATTGATGACAGATTGATGGATTGATATTTAGATTGATGGATTGATGACAGATTGATGGATTGATGACAGATTGATGGATTGATGACAGATTGATGGATTGATGACAGATTGATCGGATTGATGACAGATTGATCGGATTGATGACAGATTGATGGATTGATATTCAGATTGATGGATTGATATTTAGATTGATGGATTGATGACAGATTGATGGATTGATGACAGATTGATCGGATTGATATTCAGATTGATGGATTGATATTCAGATTGATGGATTGATGACAGATTGATCGGATTGATATTTAGATTGATGGATTGATGACAGATTGATGGATTGATGACAGATTGATCGGATTGATGACAGATTGATCGGATTGATATTTAGATTGATGGATTGATGACAGATTGATGGATTGATGACAGATTGATCGAATTGATATTCAGATTGATGGATTGATGACAGATTGATGGATTGATGACAGATTGATCGGATTGATGACAGATTGATCGGATTGATGACAGATTGATGGATTGATATTCAGATTGATGGATTGATATTTAGATTGATGGATTGATGACAGATTGATGGATTGATGACAGATTGATCGGATTGATATTCAGATTGATGGATTGATATTCAGAGTGATGGATTGATGACAGATTGATGGATTGATATTCAGATTGATGGATTGATATTTAGATTGATGGATTGATGACAGATTGATGGATTGATGACAGATTGATGGATTGATATTCAGATTGATGGATTGATGACAGATTGATCGGATTGATATTCAGATTGATGGATTGATGACAGATTGATGGATTGATGACAGATTGATGGATTGATATTCAGATTGATGGATTGATGACAGATTGATCGGATTGATATTCAGATTGATGGATTGATATTCAGATTGATCGGATTGATATTCAGATTGATGGATTGATATTCAGATTGATGGATTGATGACAGATTGATCGGATTGATATTCAGATTGATGGATTGATATTCAGATTGATGGATTGATGACAGATCGATGGATTGATATTCAGATTGATGGATTGATATTTAGATTGATGGATTGATGACAGATTGATGGATTGATGACAGATTGATCGGATTGATATTCAGATTGATGGATTGATGACAGATTGATGGATTGATGACAGATTGATCGGATTGATGACAGATTGATGGATTGATATTCAGATTGATGGATTGATGACAGATTGATGGATTGATATTCAGATTGATGGATTGATATTTAGATTGATGGATTGATGACAGATTGATGGATTGATGACAGATTGATCGGATTGATATTCAGATTGATGGATTGATATTCAGAGTGATGGATTGATGACAGATTGATGGATTGATATTCAGATTGATGGATTGATATTTAGATTGATGGATTGATGACAGATTGATGGATTGATATTCAGATTGATGGATTGATGACAGATTGATCGGATTGATATTTAGATTGATGGATTGATATTCAGATTGATGGATTGATGACAGATTGATGGATTGATATTCAGATTGATGGATTGATGACAGATTGATGGATTGATATTCAGATTGATGGATTGATGACAGATTGATGGATTGATATTCAGATTGATGGATTGATGACAGATTGATCGGATTGATATTCAGATTGATGGATTGATGACAGATTGATGGATTGATGACAGATTGATGGATTGATATTCAGATTGATGGATTGATGACAGATTGATGGATTGATATTCAGATTGATGGATTGATGACAGATTGATGGATTGATATTCAGATTGATGGATTGATGACAGATTGATCGGATTGATATTTAAATTGATGGATTGATATTCAGATTGATGGATTGATGACAGATTGATGGATTGATATTCAGATTGATGGATTGATGACAGATTGATGGATTGATATTCAGATTGATGGATTGATGACAGATTGATGGATTGATATTCAGATTGATGGATTGATGACAGATTGATGGATTGATATTCAGATTGATGGATTGATGACAGATTGATGGATTGATATTCAGATTGATGGATTGATGACAGATTGATCGGATTGATATTCAGATTGATGGATTGATGACAGATTGATGGATTGATGACAGATTGATGGATTGATATTCAGATTGATGGATTGATGACAGATTGATGGATTGATATTCAGATTGATGGATTGATGACAGATTGATG